>JBBPFJ010000044.1:828681-1196782 GCA_037975025.1 Excoecaria agallocha
CTACGGGATCTATGCAAAACCTCCCTCCTATAAATACTCCAAAAACCACCCTATTTTTATAAATATTTTTCCAAAACACATTATTTATATAAAAGTCCCCAAAAAAATGAGAAGAGAAATGAATAAAAAATGGAGAGTTGTAAGGACTGTTTGGTCGGTTCATTGGCGAGTGAGATTCTGACGCGAAGAGCCGGAAAAGGAAGGAGGATGGAATAGGAGATGATGACGGTGGATTTAGGAAATCCGAGTTGGATTTATTTATTTCTACAAACATATTTTTATTTTTTTTTCATTTTTTGAATTTCTTTTAAAACAAATTAAAAACTATTTGAAACAAAAATGTGTATTTTTTTTCTTAATATATAATCTTCAACTTCATGCTGTTTATCAAGAAATATGAATTTACATATTTTCAATTATTCCTGAATATAATCAAAGTTGAATTAGAAACTGAGAATTTTTATATTTAATTAATTTATTGAAATATATGCTTATCTGTATATTATATGTATAATAAGAAATTTGATAGACAAATAATATGATATCGAAAGCAAAAATTTACTCATTTGAATTTATAGGTAGTAGGGATATTAGAAAATTAAAATTAAAGTGAATCATTTTAAATTCACAACTGAAAATACTTAAAAAAAGGATATTCTATTTATTTGTTTTTTTAAAGCCACTGCAGTCAATTCAAGACCAGATTAAAAAATAAAGCCTTATCACTAATAATAGGAATTTCCTTCATAAATCTTTCAATAAGTTAGTTTCAATAATTCTCTTTACATTTTATCTTATCTGCTTGGTCTAAGGGGTGTTTATTGGGCGGATTTGGATCAACCCGATCCAAATAACTTGAATTCCAAATTTTTTAATATATCCCAATCTTATCCTATGAATAATTCGGATTTCTATCCAAACAATCCGTAAAATTTTAAATCTCGCTCGAATAACCTGAATTTATTTATTTTTAATTTAAAAATAAAATTTCTTTTAATTTAAATTATAAAAAAAATAGTTCGGATCGGGTCAACCCGACCCAAACTCGCCAGACGAATAAAACGTTGTATTTTAAAGGAAAAAGAGTGTATTGTTCGGACAGATTGGGTTTATGATGATTTAATCCGATCCGAAAAACTTAAAATTTCCAACTCTAACTACCCTAATAACCCTATCCGAATTTTATGTTCGGGTAGGATCGAATTTTGAATACCCTTATATACTAAGTATTTGGTTCACTATTTTAAATATTAGTACCGTAGCTTTCAATATAAACGATTTTAATTTCAACCAAAATAATCAAAATCGTATAATTAATATAAGAACTAATATTATTGACTCTGCTAATCTTAGTATGAAAGTTATGCATGAATGTAATGCTTATAATTTCTCTCTAGATCTAGCTGTTGTTGAAATTTTATCTACAACTGGATTAGGCTTTGGTTTTAGTGTGCGCGAACTAACTGATAGAATTCAAATTTTAATTGAAGCGTTACAACCTTTGCACTTGTATAATGGTGCACCCTCTGCATTTCAATAAAAAGTTGTAACTTGGTCTAATCGAAATTTTCATCGATTTCTTTTATTTTAAGCAATCTGTCTTTTTTATTAAAAGTTAAATTGTGAATATTTATTTAAGATTAATCCTAATTAACAGTCCAAAAATCGAGCTGTTATCGATTAGAAAGGATTTTTTTTTTCATTTTTATCAAGTTCGAGTTTGTTTTTAGACATTTACAAAGTTTGACTGTATAAAAATTTTTATTCCAAGTTTGCAGGAAAAAATAATACTCTTTCCATCTAAATAAATAGGGATACTTTCATTTTTCATTCGTTTTCAAATTATAACCCACTTTATTTTTTATACTATAATTATTGTTTAATTCTCTAATTTACTCTCATTTAATATTCATTATTATCAACAAATATTAAATATTATCTAATACTTTTCATGTATAATTATGGAAAATTGGTATAAAAATATTTTACGAAATTATAATAAATATTTTACAGAACTTATGTTAATTAATAAATTTTTTTTGATCTATGTAAAACGTTATTATTGTATTGAATGGAACGGAAGAAATGACATGTGTAAAAATAAATTAATAAAAAGACAAATAAATTATATTATTTTAAAAATATTAATAGCATTTTTAATTTTTTTTTTGTGAATAGAAAATATATTTATTCATATAGAACGGCTGGATTATATATTATGCCATACTTTTTAATTATAAAGCAACTTTCCTCCATGTGTGGGGAGATTATAAATGAGGCCTTACACTGTGCTGAACCAAGCCATAACAAATGACCTCGTATTTTGCCATGAAATGGGCTTCATTAAAAAGAAAAATCAGCTTGTAAAGTTGAGAGAAAAGAAATGGGAGGAGACAAGTCACAAACCAAAAGATCAGACACAAAATCAAAAGCGTGGATAAGTAAATGAGAGCAACGATTCGTTGATCTTCTAAAAAAATCAAAAGAGTGATTTACATCAAAAAGAGTTAAACAATTTTGAATAACTAAATGGAAATCAGAATTTAAACAAGACCTATTCTTACGAGCATTGATCACCAACATAGAATCTGACTCCATAACAACATTGCTAAAATTCATGTTTTTGAGCCAACTGAAGACTTCCCGGATACTGACAGCTTCAGCAACAATAGGATCCATAATACCAGGAAAGGACTTATGCCCAGCAGCAACAAAATGACCCAGGTGATCACGAGAACAGTAAACACAGCTGCATCAGTATTCACCTTTATACTGCCAGCAGAGGGAGGCGTCCAACGCAAACTAAATTATTACTATTGATCTTCACCAATTCACATTTCTCCGTACATAACTTCTCTGACCAATTGAACCATTTCGTTAATTGCAAGCCGCATGTGAAGAGTGAAGGATTTTTCGAGATGGCTTTGCCTGTAACCATCTCTCTAATTCAACACCACCTTTGGATGAAAGGAATTGAACAACTGCAACTCTTGTTCTGAGCCTCTTCTTCAAACTCAGTCCAAATAAACAAGGACTTAAAAAGAGTCTAAACCCAACTTGTTGACGTAATTAAAAATCCATCACTTGCCATAACATAAACATTTCAAGTTGCTATCCGCAGCAGCTTTTGCTTCCCTATCATTGGCTTCAGGAATTGGACTACATCTTCTTCTTTCTAAAATTAACGGTAACAGATATTTTAGGCAAAGCAATTAGAGACGTGGAATAAACTAAGCAATTTCTTTTTTCCACATTAGAAAATGATTTGCATTATAATCACAGTTTAGTTTAATATAAATTGTAATGAAATTATAACTAATTTTTTCGGAGCAATCACTTGCCCTGCATCAGCATCCACAAATCCAACATCAGGGTGGTTGATGAGCTCCCACCTCTTATTATCAATAACTACACTAAGATCATGAGGTCAGAATTGCATAACACCAATACCAACTAAATTCTTTTCACGTTTCCGCTTCAATCGAAATTTATCAGCCCACAGAAGATAAATAAAATTAAATGGAAAGAGAGAGGAGTGCAGAGTACAGAATTTACCTCCATGTTTTGCCACCTTAAGCATCCTTTCTTCTCATCAACAATTCCAATCCTTTTTCCCGCTTTACCAACAATGGAAGAGCAACCTTTCCTGGTCTAATGTCCATCGCCTCAACTGCCTAAACTTGTTAAGAATAACTATACATGCAAAAAATAAAAAAATAAATAACTATATATATATACACACACACACACACACACTGACTGAATCCTCGGAGGACTATACCAGTGTTGAATCCTCAAGAGCAGTTACGATTAATGAGGCAAAGACAAGGAAAGGTCTAAATCTAGATCCGAATTTGACTCTTCCACAGCCTCCGACTGAGGCGGCGACAGAAGTTTAAATTTAGATCTGAATTTGACTCTTTCACTTCCTTATCCCCTTCAGGATTTTTCATTTCATCGTTGGTCCATGGTCTTTCATCCTCCTCATCTCCACTCTTAACTACTGGGTGAACACCGATACTTTTAATTTCCCCTCCGTGTCTGATGACATCAAACGACACCACATTGAGGTCAACTTGACCATGCCAGAGAATCACGTGCTCTAAATTATTATCAATATGTACTCCATTGGAACCATGTGTTCTCTTGTTTCCCCACTTATCCGTTAAGCGGGCTTCTAACCTCAAATATGATGGAGGATGATCACCTGCAACAATTACAGCACAAAAAATGAAAGGAATGGAACGTCCATGAGTGTCAAACTCAAAAGACAAAGAAGAACCACTGCTATTGCGATACTTCATCCACCGTGGCACTTCACTTCCCACAATACATAAACCAGTACACTGTGGCAGCAAAATAAAAATAAATAGAAAATCAACATCATATTATACTTGAAGAAAATCTTCAAGGTTTTTCAGAGCTGAGGCAAAGAGAGAGACCTTATAAGTTGACAGATATTGCAATGCTTGTAGACGTTTTTGAATAGTTGATGATGCCCCAACATTTAATTTGTCATGATTGGCAAAGTCCAAAAAACCATGTGGAAATTCGAAGCTAGTGCACACTGATTGTAGATACTTGCAGTTTGCTGCACGCAGTTGTTTTAGATTCTGAGGAATATCTGGTAGGGATCCAAGCTTCATGCAATATCTCAAATCAAGCAATCTCAACTTACAAAGGTGTTTGATGGAGGATGGCAATCCTTCTAGACCACTATTATTTGCATCAAATTCCTTCAAAGATTCTAAATTCCCAAAATTCTCTGGCAATTTGTTGAGATGCAGACATTTTGAAATTTTGAGATGCCTAAGATATCTCAAATTACAAATGGAGGTTGGCAACTCTTCTAGACAACTTCCAGATGCATCAAGTTCCTCCAAAGATTCAAAATTTCCAAAATTCTGCGGCAATTTTTTGAGATTTCGACATTCTGAAATCGAAAGTATCTTAAGAGATCTCAAATTGCAAATGGATGATGGCAATTCTTTTATACCACTATAGTATGCGATAAGTTCCTCTAGAGATGCAATATTCCCCAAATTCTCAGGCAATGTCATCAAATTCTCACAATGTGAAGTACGAAGTCTCTTTACAGATCTCAAATTGCAAATAGTATTTGGAAGACTTATCAAATTTGGGAACCTGATGATATCAAGTTCTCTACGACTATAAATACCTTTGGATTTTAAATTTAATTCTCTTATACTAGACGGAATTTCTGGGAGCTTATAAAGACTTGTGGCCCCGCCTAGATCTAGCTTAATAAGGTTGTTCAATTTTTACAAAAACCAGAACTTTATGTCAATCAGTTACTAGTGTTTGTTCAGGTGAATTCATGGTATTGCCCTATTTGGGTTTTTGCAGTTCTGAAATCCCTCCATATTTGAGCTGAAACTCCATATCTCGATGTCTCTGTCCATTTCTTTTCGCTGCCATTTGGCAGGTAGCAGAAAGCAGATTAATGCATAAACTAATACTCATCCATGCATTAATATAACATCAACGCCAAAAACGCAAGGAATAGAATGATATATAACAAAAGCCATTTAGTGCATAGTTAAATATCAAGACAACTCCAAAAACACATCTAAAGTACAGAAACATAGAAGATGAGATAATATAGGCATCAGATAAATAGAATTACAAGGGCAGATGAGTATAGCGAAAATAGTAATTGATTCCATTGTAGTTGTACGAAATTTTGTTTCTAACTACTGACATAATTTATAATTAATTTTCCCTTAAACTAGTAGTAAGTAATTATTATTATTTGGCTTACGAGGTGCAATTAACTACAAAGAGGGATCCAAGGTTTAGTGAAATTTTCAGTTTTTTTATATGCTTAATTTTGGTTGAAGCGTCTCTTTTTATTTTATTTTAATTTTTTCAAATTCCATGGTTAATTTTTTTGAGAAATTCCAATTCCCAACATTTTTTGCAATCCATGCTTCTCCTGGCAGAGATTAAATAAATAAATAAATCCAAACCGTGTAATCTCAAGTCACCGTTCTACACCTACCTCCACCATCCCAATGCGTTAAAAAAGTCAGAAACTTCCCCTCAAAACCCCATTCACACTTGCACACAAAGTCTTTTTCTGGTAATAAAATATTTGTCATATTATAATTATTTCAACAGATCTAAAAGATAAGGTGGCACATCTCATCATCATCAAATCTTAAAAAATTTCAACTTTTTACATCCAAAATATAAAAGATTTGATTTTTATGTATCCAGCTATTAATTCTTGCAATGTTGTCAAACCCAGTTGTCGTTTAGTGTCTTTTGATGAGAACGTGTAATGGGTAAGAACTTAAAAAAAAAAAAAGAAGCTTTGAATTAGTATTCGCAAATCAACTTCAGGGTCATACTTCATCATGGCATTAAATGTCAATGTTTTGGGTTAATGAAAGCTACTTAACAAATTATCTAAAAAGAAATTAACTTTCTTCTCTTTTACTCAACTTTTTTCAATTCAAACTAAAAGATAATAATGGCAGATCAAAGAATAAACAAAATTAGAAGTGAGAAATCAGAGAAAGAAGCCTACTTTTCTAATGGGATATAATCGTTGATAAACACAGGATTTGAAGCTGAGAGAAAAGAGAAAAGGACAGTCAAGGTATAATCTTTATGCGAAAAAATGAGTGAGAGTCAAAAAAAAAAAAAAAAAAAGAGAAGAGAAGAGAAATGAATAAAAAATGGAGAGTCCTAAGGACTGTTTGGTCGGTTCATTGGCGAGGGAGATTCTGATGGGAAGAGATGGGGAAAGAAGGAGGAGGGAATAAAAGATGATGACGGTGGATTAAGCTAGGTTAATTTTCTTTTTCATTTTTTGAATTTCTTTAAAAAGTTACAACCTTTTTTATTTGGGAAAAACAAAGGTTTATATATAATGAAAGGTTTAATAAGACAAATCAAAAACGGTTTGAAACAAAAATATGCATTTTTTTTTCTTAATTTACAATCTTTAATTTCATGCTTTTTATCAAGAAATATGAATTTAGTCATCAAAAAAAAAAAAAGAAATATGAATTTACCTATTCTCAATTCCTGAATATAATTAAAATTGGAATATAGGCGTTTGTTATTTATTACTTAGAAACTGAGAATTTTTATATTTAATTAATTTAATGATATATATGCTTATCTGTATATTATATGTATGAGAAATTTGATGGGTGAATAATATTATATCGAAAGCAAAAATCTATTAATTCATTTTAAATTTACGACTCAAAATAATTGGAGATACTTAAAAAGGATGTTCTACTTATTTGTTTTTTAAAGCCACTATGGTCGATTCAAGACCGGATTAAAAAATATGGCCTTATCACTAATAATTGGAATCTAGATAATAGAATTCAAGTTCCCAATGAGTAAAGCGAGCTTTCATTCATTTATTCTTTATATATATATATATATATATATATATATATATATATATATATATATATATATATATATATATATATATATATATATATATATATATATATATATATCATTAATAGAGTTTTCAAAATATTTTGTTCAAATATCACAACTTCTTAAATTCTTATAATTACAACCTAAATAAAATGTAAAAATTTTGAGTAGTATATTTCCCTCCATAAATCTTTCAATAGGTTAGTTTCAATAATTCTCTTTACAATTTATCTTAGCTGCTTGGCATGTACCAAGTATTTGGTTTATTATTTTAAATATTGGTACTATAGCTTTCAATATAAACAATTTTTCAATCAATCCGTAGTTGATAATCAAGGTCGTATAATTAATATATGGGCTGATAGTATTAACTATTCTAATATTGATATGAAAGTTATACATAAATGCAATGCTCGTATGTAGCTGTTGTTAAAGCTTCATTTACAAATGGATTAGACTTTAATTTTAGTGTGCCTAAGTTCTTAAAAACTAAATAAAAATAAAGGAACCCTGACTTTAATGAGCATTAAAGCCAACAACTTTATAAGTGGCTCAACTATTCACATGTTAGTATAATATTTTTTCTACTTTTATTTTCACGTCAAATTTCTCACAAAAATTCTAATTTGATCATCGAAATATTCCTAATTAAAACATTTAAACGGTTTCTTTTATTTTAAACAATCTACTCTTTATTGAAAGTTAAATTGTGAATATTTATTTAAGATCAATCCCAACCGATTCTCCGAAATTCAAGCTGTTATCAATTAGGAAGGAAAAATTTGTTCATCTTTGCAAGTTTGAGTTTGTTATTAGACATTTGCTAAGTTTAAGTGTGTAAAAATTTTTATTCCAAGTTTACAGGGAAAAAATACTTTCTCTCCGACTAAATAATAGCTAAACTTTCATTTTTCATTCATTTCAGATTATAAGCCACTTTCTTTTTTATAGTATAATTAATTGTTCAATTTTTTAATTTACTCTCATTTAATATTTATTATTATCAACAAATATTAAATATCATCTAATACTTTTCATGTATAATTATAGAAAAGAAGTAAAAAAATATTTTAGCAAATTATAATAAATAATTCATAAAATTTTCATTAATTAATGATTTTTTTGATCTACGTAAAATATTACTGTCATATTAAATGAAAATGAGAAAATGATATGCATAAAAATAAATTTATAAAAAGACCAATAAATTATATTATTTCAAAAATATTAATTGCATTTTTAATTTTTGTGAATAGAAAATATATTTATTTATATAGAAGTATAGAACGGCTGGATTCTATATTATGTCATATTTTTTAATTATAAAGCAACTTTTCTGCATGTGTCGGGAGATTATTAACGAGGCGTTACACCGACCACGTGCTCTAAATTATTATTATTATTATTATTATTATTATGACATAAAATGAGCTTTAATAAAAAGAAAAATCAGCCTGTAAAGTTGAAAACAAAAAAAGGCAGGAGACAAGTCCCAACCTAAAAATTCAGATACAAAACCAGAAATGCAAGCAAGTAATCGGGCGCAATAATTCGCTGATCATTTAACTAAGCCAAAAGAGTAGTTTACATCAGAAAGAGCCAAACAATCTTGGATAACTGAATGAAAATAAGAATTTAAACAAGACCTATTCTTAAGAGCATTAATCACCAACATAGAATCTGACTCTTAACAACATTGCTAAAATTCTTGATTTTGAGCCAAATGAAGACTTCCCGGATACTGACAGCTTCAGCAAAAATAGGATCCATAATACCAGAAAAAGACTTGTGCCCAGCAGCAACAAAATGACCCAGGTCATCACGAGAACAGTAAACACAGCTGCATCAGTATTCACCTTTATACTGCCAGCAGAGGGAGGCGTCCAACGCAAACTAAATTATTACTATTGATCTTTACCAATTCACAATTCTCCGTGAATAACTTCTCTGACCACTTGAACCACTTAAAAAACATGTTTCCCTTTCGTTAATTGCAAGCTGTGAAAAGTGAAGGATTTTTCAAGATGGCTTTGCCTGTAAGCATCTCCCCAATTCAACAACACCTTTGGATGAAAGGAATTGAACAATTGCAGCTCTTGTTCTGAGCCTCTTCTTCAAACTCACTCCAACTAAACAAGGACTTAAAAGACTCTAAACCCAACTTGTTGACGTAATTAAAAATCCATCACTTGCCATAACATAAACTTCTCAAGTTTGCTATCTGCAGCAGCTTTTGCTTCCCTATGATTGGCTTCAGGAGTTGGACTACATCTTCTTCTTTCTAAAATTAATGGTAACAGACATTTTAGGCGAAGCAATTAGAGAAATGGAATAAACTAAGCAATTTTTTTATTTTTTTTTCCACATTAGAAAACGATTTGCATTATAATCACAGTATAGTTTAATAGAAATTGCAATGAAAATATAACTAATTTTTTCGGCAGAAGGATCCTCAAATCCCTTGCCTTGCATCAGCATCCACAAATCCAACATTAGGGTGGTTGATGAGCTCCCACCTCTTATTATGAGTAACTACACTAAGATCATGAGGTCCAAATTGTATAACATCAATACCAACTAAATTCTTTTCACGTTTCCGCTTCAATAGAAATTTATCAGCCCACAGAAGATAAATAAAATTAAATGGAAAGAAAGAGGGGTGCCGAGTACAGAATTTACCTCCATGTTTTGCCACCTTAAGCATCCTTTCTTCTCATCAACAATTCCAATCCTTTTTCCCGCTTTACCAACAATCGAAGGGCAACCTTTCCTGGTCTAATGTCCATCCCCTCAACTACCTAAACTTGTTAAGAATGACTTAAGAGTTATTATACATGCAAAAAAAAAAAAAAAAAAAAAAATAAATAAATATATATATATATATATATATATATATATATATATACTGAATCCTCGGAGGACTGTACCAGTGTTGAATCCTCAAGAGCAGTTACGATTAATGAGGCAAAGACAAGGAAAGGTCTAAATCTAGATCGGAATTTGACTCTTCCACAGCCTCCGAATGAGGCGGCGACTGAAGTTTAAATTTAGATCTGAATTTGATTCTTTCACTTCCTCATCATCTTCAGGATTTTTCATTTCGTCCTCCTCATCTCTACTCTTAACTACTGGATGAACACCGATACTTTTAATTTCCCCTCCGCGTCTGATGTAGGGATGATCACAGAGTGGAAATTTTCTGGTTCCAGCGGGAATCCGCCCCTTTCGAGACAAAAAATCCCGAAAATTTCCTCCCTCGGAAACGGAGACGGGAAAAAAATCCCCGTCCTAAAATCGAAGACGGAAAATGGGATATCCGTCCCGTTGGGATCCCCGTCCCGCAAATTTTTTTTTATATTTTAAAATATAATATTTTATAAATAATTAAAATTAAAATATAACTTAATTTTATAATTATTAAATTTTAAATTATACTTAATTTTAAATTATTATTGATTTTAAATTTTTTATTTATTAAATATTATATTTTAATTTTAATTATTTATAAAATATTATATTTTAAAATTTAAAAAAAATTGGAGGACGGGGACGGAGAAAATTTCCTCCTCAATATTGGGAGCATGGGCGGGGACAAGGAATCATCGTCACTGACTGAGGAGTGAGTGGGAGAGAATTCTCCAGTTCCGTCCTGTTCCGTGATCACCCCTAATCTGATTACATCAAACGACTCCACATTGAGGTCTGATGACAAAGAAAGTCTGAATCCAGATCCGAATTTGACTCTTCCACGTCCATAGGATTTATCATTTCGTCACTCTCGAGATAGAGGGAGGGAGACAGAAAATCGTTGGGCCATGGCTCCTCATCTCCACTCTTAACTAATGGATGAACACCGACACTTTTAATTATCAAGCAACCTTCCCCTTCCTGTCTGATTACATCAAACGACACCACACTGTCTCTGATGACATCAAACGACGCCATAGTGGAGTCAACTTGACCATGCCAGAGAATCACGTGCTCTATATTACCATCGATCTTTATCGCATGAGTATTAATGAAAAGACGTATTCTCTTTTTTCCCCGCTTATCCGTTAAAGAGGCTTTTAACCTCAAATCTGATGGATGATGGTCAACTGCAACAATTACAGCACAAAAAATGAAACGAACGGAACGTCCATGAGTTTCAAACTCAAAAGACAAAGAAGAACCACTGCTATTGCTGTACTTCATCCACCGTGGCACTTCACTTCCCACAATACATAAATCAGCAGTACACTGTGGCAGCAAAATGAAAATAAATAGAAAATCAACATCATATTATACTAAAAGAAAATCTTCAAGATTTTTCAGAGCTGAGGCAAAGAGAGAGACCTTATAAGTTGACACATATTGCAATTCTTGTAGACGTTTTTGAATAGTTGATGATGCCCCAACATTTAATTTGTCACAATTGGCAAAGTCCAAAAAATCATGTGGAAATTCGAAGCTAGTGCACACTGATTCTAGAGACTTGCAGTTTGCTGCACGCAGTAGTTTTAGATTCCGAGGAATATCTGGTAGAGATCCAAGCTTCATGCAATATCTCAAATCAAGCAATCTCAACTTACAAAGATGTTTGATGGAGCATGGCAATCCTTCTAGACCACTATTATTCGCATCAAATTCCTTCAAAGATTCTAAATTCCCAAAATTCTCTGGCAATTTGTTGAGATGCAGACATTTTGAAATTTTGAGATGCCTAAGATATCTCAAATTACAAATGGAGGTTGGCAATTCTTCTAGACAACTTCCAGATGCATCAAATTCCTCCAAAGATTCTAAATTTCCAAAATTTTGCGGCAATTTTTTGAGATTCCAACATTTTGAAATCGAAAGTGTCTTAAGAGATCTCAAATTGCAAATAGTATTTGGAAGACTTGTCAAATTTGGGAACCCGATGATTCCAAGTTCTCCTTTTGTGGGTCCTAAATTTAAGTTTCTTATACTAGATGGAATTTCTGGGAGCTTATAAAGACTTGTGGCCCCGTCTAGATCTAGCTTAATAAGGTTGTTCAATTTTTCCAAAGATGACCCAATTTCAGTCAGCCTTTTGCATTTATGTAATTCTATAACCTCAAGATTAGGAGCTTCGGTTAAATCTGGGATTTGGATAAGATCATAAGAGAAATTGAGACAAATGCGCTTCAAATTCCTAGGAGGCTGCATAAAAGAAAGAAAAAGATAAGACAAAATTAGCTAGCATAATTGATATTTGAAAAGCCTAAACAAATTAAAAAAAAAAAAAACTTTAATTTTTGAAAGAAGCAGACCAGAATATACCTTATCCCAGACGAGTTCTTTAAGTTTGCTATAATACAAGTTAAGTTCAACAAGCATATCTAGAGAAGATTCTGACGGCAAAGAGCTCAATGGAAACTTCTCCCAGTAGAGATACCTAAGACTGTTTGGAAGAAATTTAAGGCCTTCGGGAAGGCACACTTCATTCTCCGCGAATGAGAAACGTCTGACTTTGCCGCCAAATATACGGAGGAATCTAAGTTTGTGCATATTGATGAAGGCTTTAGAACTTATGTTCAAACGACCATCGATCTCTCCCGCATATAGCGATATGCCTTCTACATTTTTAGTCCCCTAAGAACCAAAAAACAAAGAAAATTACTAAAACTTAAAAATAGTAACAAATCATATTGAAAGATAACAACGTCTGTTGTAGGAGTAATGCAAGCTATATGTAAAATATGATAAAACAGCCAGTAAATATTAGTCCATCTTACCCTATCGGTTTCCAATACATATTTGATGTCCTCACCCTTCCATAACCTGCTCTGCTTTTCAGGCATATGCCTACTTTCCTCAACAACGATCTCTTGGCCCATTTGCTGAATCAAGTCATGCATTTCAATAGTTCTCCGTTTTCCAATACTTATAAGAGATTTATCACAAAGGCGGTCTATTCCATTTCTTGCATGAAAGCCACAGTATCTTAGTATTCTTTCCACAGATTCTTTTCTACGTCCCTTAAGAAGACATGCAATATCAAGAAATATGCTCTTTTCATCCCTATCAAGTCCATCAAAACTTATCCTCAGAATTTTTTGAATGTTCATATGGGGAATATTGCTATATTTTCTCAACGTAGCTTCCCATTCATCTATTCTTTTACCTTTAAGTTCAGAGCCTAAAACAACAAGAGCTAATGGAAGCCCTTGAGCATACTTTACAACCTCCTTTGAAAGCTCTTTATATTCTGCTTGAGGAGAAGATTGCCTAAAGACACGCCAACTAAAGAGTTGAAGAGCCTGGTCATCATTTAATTGCTTAACTCCATATATGTAATTTTCCATAGGTACACTTTCAAGCACCTGTTTGTCTCTACTTGTTACAATGATTCTGCTCCCTGGACAAAACATGCCTGGGGAATACAAACCACTATCTTCTAGTAGAGATTTTAATTGCATGGCATCCTCCACATCATCTAAAACAATAAGCAATTTTTTATCTTTAAGCCTTCTCCGAATGGAATCTTCGATTGTATAGGGTGTGCCTATCTTTGGCTCTTCATCCCCTAAAAGCTCACGAACGATCTCATCTCTTAAATCGTGGGGTGCTCGTTTTATTTTCAATTCATCCTTCACATTCCATACAAAACAGTGACCATCAAAGTCCTTCTTAATTCTATTGAATACTTTGTCAGCAAGAGTTGTCTTGCCAATACCTCCCATTCCCCATATTCCTACCATGCTTACACGATCCTTTTCTTTCTCAATTAATGAAACCACACCCTTGATACGCGAATCAATATCGAATAAACCATAGTTAAGCGAATAACTTGCAGAAAGGCCACTTAATTTCTTGCTAATGTCATCAGCGATTTCATCACATAATTTGGACTCGGGCCTAATCATATATAAAAAAGAAAAAAAAATTAACAGTGTTACGATATAATTGTTGGAATATCATTATGGTTTATTGTATTTATATATTATTTCATCAGTATATAGATCAATATTATTAAAATCGAACTGGCCGGTTTAGCTGTGAACCGGCAGCTGGTCAGATCAATTCAATACATAAAAATTAAACTAGCAAAAAATCGATATGAATTGATCAAAAATCAGAAAAACCGGATAGATCAGAAAAATTCGATTTGAATAAAAAAAATCAAATTTTATACAAAAAATCCTTACAGCATTGTTTTTTACTGAAAAAAATAAAATATAAAATAATTAAAATTTAAACAATTTTAATAATTTTTTTATAAATAAAATAAAAAAATAATTTATAATTGATGAATAGTTTTAAATATTTGTAATTTTTTACTATATTTATTTTAAATATTAAATAATTTTAAAATATTAATTTATGATTAATGTTTGATGATAAATATATTTTTTTTAAATTATTTTTTATTTTTTTATATAGTTATATTATCATAATATTCTTAGAAAATTTTAAAAATAATATTATTTAAGAGATCTGAGGAAAAACAAAATAAAGAGTTAAAAATTTGCATTCAAAACTGGACATATATATGGGAAAATAAAAATGGAAACCATGAGAGTAGAGAAAATAAATGACATACTTGTGGTTAGGATCGGCTGAATTGAAGCCTGATAAATTGCTTATTTTCTTCAAAGCATTTCTCCAATTCTCCAACTTCAGATCTTGGGCTATCCCAGCATGGATAGTAAGTGCGTAATCCTCTTTGAGATCCTGAACAACAGACGGATCTACATCATAGAATACGGGCACAACCATCTGTCCCTCCTTTTCCATGCAGTCAAGTACTTTCTCAAGCTCGTCAAGACACCATTCAGAATTTGGGTAGTCCTTGGAGAAGATGACTGTTGAGATGTACGATTCCTCAATAGCTTTCAAAAGAGTTGGTGTGATTGGGTTTCCTCTTTGGAGATCGGTGTCGTCCACGAAAGCTTTAATTTGTTTTCTTTCCAAAGCAGCGAGGACATGGCTGAGAAACTTGTAACGAACATCAGCTCCTCTAAAACTGATAAAGACTTCATACTTTTTCCCTTGAGAATTACTGGAAGAAGAAGACGCCATTAGTAAATTCACCTAAAACAAATATATCGGAAATGTTGCTTATGTCTGCTGTTTTCCTGATGAGATTTTTTTATATGCATAGCAATTACAGCTGGTCAAAATAAGAAAGCGCCTTTATTTTTTTTCTTTACCTTTCTAGAGATGATTTTTGTCCTCTCATCGTTAGTCCATTTGTGGACCAATATTAATTTGCATTTCAATCCTTCAATTCCTTTAATTTATCACATCTGACACATAGTTTTATGTTTAAATTTCTATCATATCCTTATTTTATATCGGAAAAGTTCCTTATTTCTGCTGTTTTCCTGATGGGATTTATATGCATTGCAATTACATCTGATTCTGGTCAAAATAAGAAAGGTAGGAGAAAGCGATTAATAATTGAGTAAAATAAAAAGGGCCTAATTGAAATAAAAAATTGCAATGCCTTTTCTTTTTCTAATAATATATCACCCAAACAATTTGATTTTTATGAATGGCAATTCAGAACATACTCGTCGGATTATGTAGATTTATTTTATTAGATAAATAAATTAAATTTATGTGAATATTGCATCTCATATCAATAAATATTTGCTAATATATATAAATTTCAATAAATATTTACGGGGTCAATAGTGGCACTAAAATAATTGTTTTATGCACGTACATATACATATATGTATATATGTACATACATATATATACATGTATATATATGCATACGATTGGGGTATAGGTGGTAAGTGGGATGGTCAAAAGCAGTGGAATTAAGTTTCCACAGCGTTATTACATAAACAAGAATGGACAATGAAGACAAATCTTTTATTATAAATGTGTTAAAAAAGTCTACAGCAACCGACTCTTAACCATTATTGTCAATGGATGTGTTAAATTTTTGGAAAAGCCAACAACAAATACTTCCCTATTTCCTTTATTGCAAACGACTTCCTTTCTCATCTATTTTTATGAATCTCCTAATCTTTAGAAAACCCAGCTAGAGCAGTACTACTTCCCTTTTCTTCTATACCTTTCTTTAATCTTTAGAAATCTAACAAATTCAAAAGGATCGAGAATGCACAGGTCATGAATTCTAGGGGTGTGCATTGGTCGGGTTCGGGTGAACCCGATCCGAACCCGATTAACCCAAAAACTAAAAGATAATAATGGCAGATCAAAGGATAAACAAAATTAGAAGTGAGAAATCAGAGAAAGAAGCGTACTTTTCAAATTGGGATAGCTTGTTCTCTGAGCCCTTGTCAAGAAAAGGATGCACAAAGAAAAATTATTTTATTAATTGGTGGATTATTCTAAACAATTAAATTAATTCACACTAATTAACGGGTGGATGTCTTCACGTCAATGGGGCTTTTTGACTGTTCCGTTTAACGTAGCTAAACCAGCAATTCAACCAATTTCAACCTAAAATCAGCAAAATTTTATACTACTTATTTCTTAATCAAGCTTCCATTTCTATCAGCTTGGCTAAAAATAAAATAGCTTATTAATTATGAAATAATTTATACTAGTTATTTGCTTCCACTCAAAATTATCTCAATCACCACTTTGTCACTTCGATGATAATAACTGAGAATTTTTATATTTAATTAATTTATTGAAATATATGCTTATCTCTATATTTATATGTATAATGAGAAATTTGATAGACAAATAATATGATATCTAAAGCAAAAATCTACTCATTTGAATTTTCTTACACAGATAGAGGCCTAGATTGAAAGAAATTAATTGAATTCTTTACCCAGTGACTTTGCATGGAAATTTTCTAGAGACTCGCAGTTTGCTGCACGCAGTTGTTTTACATTCTGAGGAATATCTGGTAGGGATCCAAGCTTCATGCATTATCTCAAATCAAGCAATCTCAACTTATAAAGGGCAATCCTTCTAGACCACTATTATTTGCATCAAATTTCTCCAAAGATTCTAAATTCCCAAAATTCTCTGGCAATTTGTTGAGATGCAGACATCGTGAAATATCGAGACACTTAAGATATCTCAAATTACAAATGGAGGTTGGCAACTCTTCTACACAGCTTCCAGATGCATCAAGTTCCTCCAAAGATTTTAAATTCCCAAAATTCTGTGGCAATTTGTTGACATTCCTACACTCTAAAATCCAAAGTATTTTAAGAGATCTCAAATTGCAAGTGGTCATTTAAACAGAATAATTCAAAAAAAAAAAAAAAACAACTAGGCTTTGGGACAGAGACGACGTTACAAAAGTTTAAAATGGACAAGAAATAAGGAAGAATATAACCTAATTTAATGTAGATAAAAATGTAGTAATTAATGAAATCATTTTTTTTTTCAAATGTCAAATTAGTAAAATGTGAGATGGAGTATTCTAAATGAACAAATAATACGAAATGGAAGAATTAATTTATACAGAAAAAATTGAAGTTCTTAAATTTTTTTATTGAATCTCTTAACATTTATTATATTATATTAGAGTTTTAAATTTTATTTAAATATACATTAAACCTAATTTTAATAAATTAAATAAAATAATAGAATTACTTTAGAATATTTATCATTTTTCGCTCGTTTAAATTCATATTTGGATTTAATATACTAAATAAGTGTTTAAAAATCTAGTGTAATGAAAAAGAATTAAAATACTCAATAAAGACATTATAATTTAAGGACCACCCGGCTCTCCCTTTTCCACTCCAAAAACCAGAACTTTATGTCAATCAGATACTAGCGTTTGTTCAGGTGAATTCATGGTATTGCTGTATTTGGCTTTTTGCAGTTCTGAAATCCCTCCATATTTGAGCTGAAACTCCATATCTCGATGTCTCTGTCCATTTCTTTTCGCTGCCATTTGGCAGGTAGCAGAAAGCAGATTAATGCATAAACTAATACTCATCCATGCACTAATATAACATCAACGCCAAAAACGCGAGGAGTAGAATGATATATAACAAAAGCCATTTAGTGCATAGTAAACTATCAAGACAACTCCAAAAACACATCTAAAGTACAGAAACATCGAAGATGAGATAATATATGCATCAGATAAATAGAATTACAAGGGCAGATGAGTATAGCGAAAATTGCTTGAATGATCATATGATGGCTGTCTACGTAACTAAATGCCAATGCGAGTGAATGAATGAAATGAGCATAAATCTGCAAAGTGATGAAGATAGTAAACAGAGGCAGATGCCTGTCACACAGTTATTATGCAAAAGATCTGCTTGTTTTGCGAGATAGATATGAACTTCACTCAAAATTATTTGCAAAAAAAGAACTCAATGCTGCAATCACATTTCACAATTTGATTTCGCCACGAATGCATGCCCCTAACTACAAATTCCAGACCACAAGATCAATTAAGAAAAAAAAAGAAAAGCATCTATAAGTTTTTCTTCTTTGACTTTTTCTTATCACCTTGTCGTTGCGAAAGGCCCAACTTCTCATTGTATATCTTCAATATATGTGGAGCTTCTTCATAACAATTCACAAACTTTTCCAAGAAACACTGCTCTGTACACTCGAACAGTTTAGTTCTATTAGAATCCAATTTAACCAGACCTCTGGACGACAGGTATTGAATAACTGCAGCTCTTGGAATCAGCCTCTTCTTCAAGCTCAGTGAAAGTAGCAAAGGGCGATTAGCAATCACCGATGAATCTAAACCGAATTTATTCACGTAAAAGTCCATCATTGCCATAATCTTATCATTCGAAATTGCCATACAAAAAGGATACCTTTTAAAAGCAATAATAAAATCTTCATCAGACCAACCCCACCTCTTATAAGTATCAACCCTTTGATCCCTCATCTCTTTGCTCAATCGTACCAATGCAACAACTGCTAAAACAAACGTTATTCTCAAAGGATCAATTCCCATTTCCCTCACTTCCTGTACAACCTTTCCAAATTTACCTGAAGGCTTGCCAACGGAATCTGCATGATAATGAACCAAAAACAAAATTTTTTCTGCAGGTACTCCACTTCTCCTCAAAGTGTTAATATTAGGTATTACATTAGCTTCAAGACAACTGGCTAGAATACCTGGATAATGTATAAAAGCTGCAATGGCTTTCTCTTCAGACTGAAGCAACTCTCTATAAAAATTAAAAGTAGGAATCATATGGTTCTCCAAGCTTCTGTGCACGATCCAAGGGTAAAAGGTGAAGATTCTTATAATGTCTTGGGCTGAAGCACCTTTAGAGCGAAAAAACTCAACTTTGGGGACAATGATTTTTTGTAGGTTAAGGGATAGAGTTCTTGGGTGCTTTATAATTATTTCAATGATTTGGTTTCTTGAGAATCCAAACCTCTGGAAAAAGGATATAATTAAGTCAGGCTTCTCAGGGGTTTCAAAGTGAACCATTTTAGCAGCTGATAAAGCAGATTCGGAAGGCAACCCACATGTGTTTATGAGGTAGGAAAGAGTAAATGGGTGTTGATCAATCTTGCTGGACAAGTATCTAAGAGATGATGATACCACCATCGATGGATTTTGAGCCGCGAGAGTGTACCCATACCTAGAAAGGAGGAGATTTTTACAAAGAAACTGAAACATGATAAATCAAACTGAGGAGGTGAATGAAAAAACTAAGCTTTGCTTGAAATAAATCCTGAATATCATAATTGCCAATTGCAATGCCGATTCCAACAAAAACAAAATATTCAGAAGCTTCAAACTTGCAAGCAAAACCCTTCGATGAGAGATTCAATATGGGAGGGAATATTAAGTAATCATGCACAAAAATGATGTTGATCTTTTGGCAACCATTGCTTCCAACTGACGTAGATAATGACTGAAAATGGAGAAAAGAACAAAAGAAGTAAATATTTTAATTTATACTGAACTGAAAAAAAAATCCAAGTACCTTATTTTAAAGCTGCATCGTATCAAATTGAATTGGAACTCTTTTTGACCTTTTTAGACCAAATCAGTAGTAGTCTTAAAAGATGTTGACAAGGGAAGAAAGCAAAATAATAATAATAATAATAATAATAATAAGCCATCAAACACCAATGACAACAAAAAACATGTAAATATATCATCATTTACTTTTGTGTCCGTTTTAATCTATTATTTGAATAAGCAAAGACCAAGAAATCACTCGACAGTGAGCAGAGGTTTAGTCCAGGAACGCAGGTTCTTGCAGGAAGCTTCATAAAGTTTTATAAGTCATAAGGAGCTGACTATTCCATGAAGGAAGGTCCACAAGTAGCAAATTTTGATTGAATTCAAATCTATGAGGATCCCCAAATGACAATTATACTACAAAAAAAAATCATTCTTCTCTGGAAGAAAAACTAATTTAACTAATAATAGTGACATCAGAACACGAATATCAAAAACACAGAAAATGAAAACCATAGGAGCAGATGTCTAAAAGAAACAGAATTCGCAATAAGCTAATGAGCAGATGTCTAAAAGACACAGAATTCGCAATAAGCTAATCAACTCCATAAGTAATTTCATAAAAAAAACACAGAAAACTCATATACTCAATCGATTTAGCAATCATCTATAGTTCCAAAGAGAATACCTCATGATCAAGTAATGTGCTAGATGGAGAAAGGACTGCTTCTCGAGTGAGGTAGTGGAGGCAACGGCAACGGCAACGGCAAAAAAGGAGAAACTTTTGAACAATATAGTTAGGGTTAGAGAGGTGGTGGTGGAAGAGGAGAGGCGTATAGATACGGGGTGTGGTGAACTACCCGGTTGCAAAGAAAGGGAGGCAAATTAATATTAGGTTTCGTTAAAAGTGAAATGACGTCGTTTTCGCCCCTTATTCTCAAAATTTGAGTTTACTTGAAGAAAAATAAGACCATCGTAAATCAATTTTCACAAAAATCAAATAAAAAAGCTTTTTAATTGCCTAAATGGATTCACAAATGTTAACGTGCTGTGCCTCAGTTTGATCCTCTACAAGTTTTCAATTGGTCCCAAAAGTTTGATCCTTTAAGAGCTGGCACAGTTTTTGGTCTAAAAAAAATCTTTCTTTCAATTAATTTCACATTTTATACTCTGGCATAAACTGAAAAGATGCTCAATAAAGAGCAGCTAAGGTAAGAACAAGAGAACATGACTAATATTTCTTCTTTTAGGATTCAAAAATGCAACTTATCACCTGTGAAAGTTTCTTTAAGATACAAACATGTACAGCGAAAACCAAACCTCATGGTTAGTTAATGAAGTTCCTCTCGTGAACATTGATAATAAGATATCAACTCATGATTCTTCTCTCTATAAATAACTTGGGCCACTAACTATTGTACAGGTAGTAGCAAACTCAAGCTCCATCGCTTAGCTGGACCGTCATCTTTATATTCATAGCTGCTAATTCAGCAGCCAAATATCTGAAGACATAAGGCATGGCAACTGTCTCCATACCCTTGCTTGTTTGGCAGGCATGGCAAGTCACCTTTTTCGGAGCTCTCATTGGAGGTAACCCACCAATTTCCCGCACAACCCGCTTTTGTGATTGGACGAATGATGTTGTGAGTATGCTTCCACATAGAGAACACACATCAGCAATGTGATAGTCAGAACAAGTATGCAGCCTATCGTGCAATAAATACGCTGCTCCATGAGCAAGCATGGAATCTCGCTCCATCTCCCCGAAACGGATACCTCCACCACGCTTTCTTCCTTTAATAGGCTGTCTTGTAATCTGGTCGACTGTTCCGGTTGACCGAACCTGCATACCAGTTACAAAACAGCAATGTAATCATTCCGAGAGTTTGGTTGGATGCCCACTATCATTAGGTTGTGAGTTGGTGGACCAAATAAAAATCAAGATCACTATAAAAAGTAATAATGTAAGATACCAATTTATTCACAGTAAATCTCAATGGAGAAATTGAAAGAAGCGTTCAACTTTCAATATCAACAGTATCATCCATCAAGTAACTAGACAGAACCGCTTACCTGAAATTTGTCTGAAACCATATGGCGAAGGCGCTGATAATAGACAGGCCCAATGAATATTTCACACTCTAGTTCTTTTCCATAAACTCCACTATATAGTACCTCCACACCATGATAATTGAACCCATGAGATCTTAGCATGGTACCTAGATCGTCAACAAGTGACTCGGATTCTGATTTGGTTTCTTGCCCATTAGCCTTTTTAATTGAGCTAGCAAATGGTGTAGCATCCACAAACTTCCCGTGTAAACTACCTCCCTGACATAGCAAGTGTTCAGACATCCATCAATTATTTTCCAGATACTATAATGCTAGTTCTCTGCCAATACAGACTTTATCATGCATGATGTCATATTCAGAAAGGGATCACGTGAATTTGGAAGATTTTGGTTCCCAGTTGCTATACCTTGGCAGCAAGAGATTCCAAAAGCATTGCGATTGTCATCCTTGAAGGAAATGCATGAGGATTAATAATCAGATCAGGACGCATTCCAGTTATTCCAGAAAATGGCATATCAATGTCCGGCCACAATTGGGAGCAAACACCCTTCTGCCCATGTCTACTGCTAAATTTATCACCAATAATAGGGTTTCTGGGATGTCGGAAACGAATATTAACCTGCCCAATGAAAGAACAAAAATATTAACCAATAACTTGAACAAGCAAACCAATTCAGGACATAGGTAATCACAGCATATTATGGCAAAATTAATCATGCATAAACAAATCCCACACACAGAACTTAAATTCTTGCTTGCTAATTTTGCATCAGTCAATGTCTAGGTTTGAGTTGAGGTGATGTAGATAAATAGAAATTGCATGACAGAAAAAATAATTTTAACAAAATAGAACAAATATTATCCTTTTGAATATTTTCTTGCTGCCTCATTGATTTCCTAACTTGTTCTACATTTTCCCTTTTTCGGGAATGAGTGAAAAGGTCAATCTAAACTTCAGCACCTGAAAGGGTAAAATCCAGGACAAAACAGAAATATCATCAAAATCCACAACTTTAAAAACATCCTCAGGGAAAAATATGTTATCTTCGGGGAATGATAATAAGTTTTAATTTCAAGCAGTGTGCAAAAGGGTTGCATGCACAAATACCAATAAAACCCAACTACCTAAAATAAGAACTTACTTGAACAGTAATTCAAAAATAAATGCGGTGAAATGAAAAAATATGAACATACCTTCTGAAGGTTCTTCCTGTTTTTCGTATCAATAGCAACATAGTCAACAATAACTGGGTCTGAACCTTTTCGGGTGTTAGTTCTTGTTGTACTTGTTACTTCATTATATATGCTACAATAGGGTTCATTCGGATGTATTATCTGAATTATAGTTAAGTAATTGGTCAACATAAATCTCATCGAGATCGTGTAAGAAGAACAGGATAGGGTGCAATGGGAAGAGTACAGAAATAAGAAGCTAACCTGGCCAACATATGGAAGACCATCAGAATCAATCACAGAATGCAATGACCTATCAAGGTTACTTCTTCTAAACATTCTTTGGGAACGATCATACCTGCTACCCTCTTCAGATAAGTCAATGGTCTCTGTCTGCAAAGAGGAAGGTAAAACACAAAGGATGGACACAAGTTAAAGTCACAAACATAAGAAGGGTTAGCATTGACATTAAATGCTAAAGTGCATTAATATTGCATTAGTATATTTGTTAAGGGAAAAAGAAATGATTATCTATGATTAGAAAGTAAAAATTATCTATGATTAGAAAGTAAAAACTGAGATTCATGTCCAAGCAAAGGTATATGTTTACATAGACATAAATCAAAATCATCCATATATAAACTTGTATATAAAATTAGGAAAGTGTAATAATATAAACTTGTATATAAAATTAGGAAAGTGTAATAACTTTTTTTTATACTTCTCCCAGTAATAAACATGATGATGGATACAACTTCAGCATATAACTTCCGAAGCAGAATGGGAAACTTATATTTTTGATAAGTACGAACCTGGTAGATTTGTCCATGAAACATTCCACGTTCTATCGATGACTTATTCAGAATCATTGCATCCTCCATATCATATCTAGAAAACAAAGGGCACTTGCATTTATAAATGCTTAAATGATTAGTTATGCTTGTTTAAAATACTTACCCTGTATATGCAAGCACTGCTACTATTGCATTGGTCCCTGTTGGGTGCTCATCTATGCTGTACTTTGTATATGCACTTGTGCGCACAATGGGAGTTTGAGGAGTCTGTGAATGCCCAAAATATTTTCATTTAACAAGGAAAAGCAAGCTCATAACAGATATACAAGGTAAGAAACCAAACCAAAAAAGGAAAAGCAATGAATGAATGTTGCATTAGCCACTTGCATAATACACATGAAAGCCAAGGAGACTAAAATTAATTTAATAAGGAATTGTGATTAAGGACCATTTTCTGGTATCAAAGACAGGCAAATTTCTTGGGAACCACAGGAGGAAAAAAGAAAAAGTCTCAAGTGTAAGGGTTCAATCCCCCATTTGATAGCGAAAGGGGTAGTCTTAGGCTATATGCACGAGTTTACACACTTTATTAGCTATGCCTTTTGAAGAGAGGGTAATAAACATATGATAAGGGTATCAAAGCATGACCATTAACCACAAGGACACATAAGGTGGGCCAGCCAGGACAAGAGCAACATGTGACTGCTCATTTTGAGTGTGTTATAATCCCATGTGGGATTGTCAAGTGTGAGATGGTCAAAGAGTGTTCTTAGACTATATAAATGTGGATGCCAAAGACCTCCTCAAGCATTTCCTTTAGAAGAGGGTAATGGATATGTAATAAAAGACATGAACCACCACCTCATGCAAAGTTGGACTATCTCCAAACTCTTATCCCAAAAGGACAATCAACAAGTAAAGACTTTTTTTACTGAAAAGAGGAATATAATTCTCACTAGAAAAGTTTTCCTTCATCATAGTTAAACATTATTGGAAATATAAATATTATACTAGCTCAAAATAAACTCCAAAACAAGCTATGAAAAAATAGCTTCAAGAGGAACAGAATCCCAGGCACTAATGGGAACTTGCTATTCCTGCTTAGATCTTAATTCTTGATGTAAATCAACAAATTTTGTAATTAACTAACTGTCTGCTTTTTTCCTTAAAAGGAAAAAAAAAAAAGAAAAAGGGTCAAATGTAAGATACTTGGAATTGGATATAAGTACTGAATATGACTCACCTATTTCCAAAATACATAGAATTTGAAAAGCGAAGATTCTATTATTATTATTTGAAGTGAGCCATACCCATTATCCAGCACAGGTATTTTATGTTACGTGAAGATTTAAAAGTAATCATGCATCAGAGAGATGCATGACTATGCACATAGGCACTTCCAAGAGGTACAAATTACAATGATCAATGAGAACAAACACGATGAAAATAATCACTGAAAGAAGAGGATCTGTGTAACTTGAACTCTTCAATGGGGGGGGGGGGGGGGGGGGGGGGTAGGCGGGGAAGGCCTTACCTGAAGATGGTATAGCTTCTGATCTGCACGGAAGGGAAGTGATTGTAAAGAGTACGCCATGGTTTGTTTTGCCATCTACAATGAAACAAATTATGGAAGGTGCCACATGCAAAGCAAAGTGAAGGACAATAAAAGCATTAACTTCACAGTATTTCCACAAATGGGATATAATAAACACCTGACACTGATACATATTTCGTGGGCTTTGATTGTGATCCGACCATGGTGTAAGGTTAGCCACCACACTAAGCATGTCAGTTGGATGAAGTTCTTCATGAGTAGCAGGAAAAGTATCACGTCTTCCACCATCTCCACCGTCTGGGCATCTTATTTCCATAAAAACCTAGTAAGACATGTACAAGTGTGTAAGCCATTCCTCGCATTTATTCTTATCCATAACTACAATCAAAAATTTTTCTAACAGCTGGGCAACTATTCTTCTAAAAAAGTATTTATATCAGATCAAAGAATGAAGAGGAATATCTGTATTCACCTGTTCAAATGGTCCAATAAGTTCAATGTTCCAAGCTTCCTCGGCAGAAACAGAAATATTTCTAACAGGGCGAATGAATCTGGAGGGAGAAGTGAATAAATATAGACCAGGATATGCACCACCCATGCTCAAAGGAACATATCCAATCTCTAAATCATCAGGAACCTGCATTTACTTTTAAATAAGAAGATGGATAGAGACCAAAGACGAAAATCTATAATGACATCTGACAAAAACAAACCACTGAAGCAGCTGAGACTTTCAATCTTCGTAAATGAGCAACAACTTTGTCAACCTGACTAGAATGTACAGACCCAACAAGACGACCATCTAAAAGAACAGAAATAGATTGAGGAGGGCCAGCATGCACAAGCCTTGGCAGTGAAGAATTCATTCCAAGACTAATCAAGATACTGAGGATGCCCTTTCTTATATCAAAAAAATCTTTTACTGCTCCTTGTGTGTCAAAATATGAAGTAATTCCTGATAAACATGACATCCGACAAAAAAATATGGAGGGGACGGATTAGAATTTATATCAAGAACATAAATCAAATATTATATTTATAAGAGATTATCCTTGAGATACAAGTTAGCATGCAGAGAATCATGTTATTTGTATAGAATGTGGATGTGCTGACCCATGACAAAACATATAGATAATCTTACATGCAAATAACCAAGGCCAGTACACAATCCCTGAACACTGTAGTCAGAGGGTGGAATTTGCTGGTCACATAAACTTTCAAGTTCTATTTGGTAAGCAGCGAAAAGAGCATAAAACGAAGAACAGCAAAACGTGATGAATATTGAAGCCTGAAATGGAAGCACAACACTAATATGCAGAAACAACTGAACGCTATAACAAGACAGATTAAAATGGCATCTCAATTGCATTATCAGAAACTCTCACTCACTCATTCTGCAAGCATTCAAAGCTCATCCGACATCTATGACAAGATGTCAGTTCATATGCTGCCGACATCCATTTAATACAATTCAACATTAACCAATACCCCCCACATGTAGGAATATTTTTATACCAAAGATTAACCCTAGTTTGTATCACGTTCTTATTTAAAATATAAAATTCTTATTTTCAAATTCATATGACTTGACAAATTCAAGTTTAATGCATGGGTTGCAAGTTTCAGATAGACAGGTACGATCATGCTTCCTATATTTCTTAATAAATATCCATTTCCTTAAGGATAAAGAACCATTGAATCTAAATTCTAGCTGCCTATGGCTACAACATGTTCACAGCAAATTTGAGTTCTGACAAAATGTTGGACTTACGACAAGAGTGAGTCATATGGTTCAGCAACCCACAGGGCTCCCCATCAGGTGTATGGACAGGGCAAAGAAAACCCCAAGACCTGTAGATAGCATAAATTTTCTGTTTTCTTAGATGAGATAAACAAAAACGTAAATGCAAAATAAATGGGCAAGTAAATACATACTCAGGTAGCAACTTTCGGACACTTGTAGTGCGTAGTCCAGCAAAGGAAGCCCCTCGATGCACAGATCGGAAAAAGGAAAGGAATCGTAAAAAATTGAGCCTCTCTGCTTGAACTGTGTAACCAGCCCTCTAGTGAAACACAATAAACACCTGTTAATTATGTATTTTTATCACAAATGACACAAATAAGCAAAAATAAATAATGCAAAGAATAAACAAAATGAATCTGCCCCCCAAATACGTGCATTTGAGTTTAATGTGAACCACTAATAAACCTTGAAATTATCATATAACTGGCACAATGATTAGTTTGTCCATCTAAAGATGATTAGATGTTTCTCAACCATCTTGGGGTGGACATATAAGTGGGTACCATCTAGAAGAGTACACAAATGAAAAAACCCCATGCTTAAAGCAGATCAGTTCGGAAGCCAGAAAGCACGTGAATTGAAGGATGAGCCATTGTAGCAGTTATTGATCATACATTAACCCATTAAGACTACAAAAAATTATTGATTTTTGCTTTGAATTTAAAAAGAACAATTGGCTGAACAAAAGTTTGATATCTAACGTCTTAAGTTGGGTGAATTAAACTTTTGATTCAAAACCATTTTTATAATAAATGCAGTTGCCTTTCAAAATTGTATGCATTCTTAGATTTATAATATGCTAATCAAAAGAAGTCATGAGAAATATATGACAGGTGTACATGACAACACCCAAGCTCACAGCACACCATTTCAACCAACAAATTTAAGAATTGTTGCGGTTCAGAAGGTCACAACATTTGTGATGATAGCATATATGGAAATTTTAATGATTGGAAAAGAATCCATCTTCTGTAACAGAATACCTGTTGCAAATCTAGGCCTGTTTGTGTCACCAGTCTTCCAGTTTTCAGCATATTCTCCACAGTTGAACTTATATTTGTGGAAGGATTTTTATCCATGATCTTCCTGACATCTGATACTGCAATTTCTCAGGCAAAGAAAAACGACAACAATCACTATGAGAACAAATTCAATCCTCCCAAATCTATACATAAAAACAGTTGCCTAGCAAATTCTAAAGATGTGCACATGAAGTCAATTAGTTCTGCAGCATGTTACAAGGTCCAGGACTTCATTGAAATATATAAAACTCCACATATGTGTGACAGGCTGAGTCCCCCGATGAAATTTGTGCTCCCTGACCCACCAAACTGAAAGAATAATCCCCGAGAACTGAGAATGGCAAGAGTTGCACAAGAAAGTATCAACCCATCTAGATCCCCATTCCATTCTCAACTAAACTACCAAGGACCCTGAGAAAGATAAAATGACAATGGTGACCTACAAACTTGTCCAATCCAGGTCCAAACAGAAAAATACATATTTAATACATGTATTTCATTCATCAATTTTATCCTTAAAGAAAATGCATACTCAAACCCACCAAAAAAGAATCAGGCTTAGTCAAGTTTTTGGCTGCACTTAAAGGAAAGAGTGCAGGTCCAAGCCTGGTTATTTTTGTGGGCAGGTCCTTCCAGATCTGTGATCATTTCTACTTGGGACATTCCCACACTTCAATATGCCAACTCCTTCAAGTTCCAAATTCAATCAAAAAACAAAAAAGCGATGCATTGACTTTCACATTCACACTAAGAAGCATCCACCAAGTTTTTGGGCTTCTAGATATTATCATAAATCAAATTCGTCCCTCAGATTTCTAAAGAAGCTGCAGAGATTATGGGAAAAGTAACCCAATTAACAATGAATGTCTTAGCCTCCTTAAACTATGCAAAAGAATAAAATATTTGTTCTACTTTCAAATAAGGGAGAGCAGTGCAGGAGCAGAAGATTGGAGTGAGGAAGAGACAGACCTAGCCATTGCACATGTAGAATATGTGACGTATACCTGACAAAAAATTGAAAACGTTGTTTTTAACCAGCTCCTCTTGAATAACCTTCTTGGCCTTACGCAGCCACTCTTCTAGTTTCTCCTAGAGCCAACATAGAAATAAAAAAATCATAGTCAAAATCATTACAACCAGAAGCATCAGCTAGTGATAATAGATGAATACAAGTTCTCATTAAGTAGAAAAGAACCAACAAAGCACAGGATTCTGGTAAAAACAAATGAGAATTTCAATGCTATCATCTCATTTCCTATGATAGGTTACAACAGAATCACGCACAAAAATTTTGTACACAGGCAAGAAACAGCCACCCCCACTTTTTATTTCATTAGTGTTAATATCCATCAGGTCTTACAATTAAGATTCACACCATTTGATCGCTTTTGCCTTACAGGTGAAGACTCCAATCCTGACTCGCAAAGAGTTGAAAAAAAAAACCACGACAATATATTACAAAAATCTAAAGGAAGAATTTAAATTGATCCATTGTGTAGCTTTTCCAATTTGCAAAGAGACTGCTTCCATTGCTCAAACCATAACTTTATCACAAAAAGACAAATTAAAATTGCAGCTTTCCCCAAAAACAACCAAAAAACTAAAATTAATTGACAACAAAAAAAAGGTAATCCCCCTATCCAAATGGTGCCTAAGAGCAACACAGACATATCATGACTTCAGCAGAATATAGCAATCAGAAAATTCATAGAAAGTTTTTGAAATCAGTCCATATAAAGCAGTCATTTCAAGAGATCCAAAATCTGATATTCCACCTTGAGATAAATGGTAATAAGGTGCCCAGGGAGGAGGACTTCTTGATTTTGCAAGGAATCTGGGTTGTCTGGCACAGAAGTTTGGTCTACAAGGGAGAAAAGTTTCTGCAACATGAAGCTAAAGAACCAAAGTCAAATACAAACTTCGACTTGATAAAAATCATAAAATCTTTAAAATTAGAGAAAATAACTATATATTCAAATTAAATGATATTATAAATATTCCTCAAATGTAACTGGTACAAATTGATGAGAAGGAGAGAAGTTGTAGCTAACATTAGCAGATTGAACTTGTCATCATAATTATTAAGATGAACAAATATGTAGTCTTTTAGAACTGCATGTGCCACCTGCACAGAAAATAAAAATAAATAATTAATTAATAAAATAAAACATCAGAGCAAGAAATCTCATATATCCAATTGATAGAAGGTTCCCAAAACTGTTTCTATTTTTCCTTCTTTTTTTTTCCTAGTTTCTAGAAACAATAAAACGGGATTCTAGACAAGTGAATATAACTTACATTAGAGAAATTTTCTTTCTCCAGCCCATCCATAACAGGTCGGAAGTGTTCCCCTGTGCAAGAAACAGAAGAAACACAAGTCACAAATCAAATAACACTTAAATGAGGATCCTAGTAATGGCATGGCATGTACCAATATGTCGCAGACATTCGCCCTGAGTGAAAAGAGAAAGGTCCCTAACTTCATCAAGAATGATTTTGGCCCTTTCACGCACAAGCTGAGAACCAACAACTCCCTTTCCATTCTTATATTTCTCATCATAGCAACAAGTCAACAACTCATAGATTTCACGGTCTGAAGTCTCAATAAGTGCCTGTTATCATGACTTGTGATGTAATACAGAAAGCACGAAAGAGGGGAAGAGGGCACTGAGGCACCTATCCCACAATGAAACAAAATATATGGCAATTAACTGATAATTCTATCAAGCATTTTGGCTCAAAGACTTAAATATGCCTGCACTCAACAAAATATGTGATGAAGATGTTGACTCTTAATTTGAAATTATAAGAAAATAGATTGGAGAATGATTTTCTGTGTATTGAAATGAAGGAAGAATACAAAATTTATACAAGTGTAGAAACCCTAACTAGGAATCTTCCTATTCTGTACAAGAAAAGAAAATAAAAGGAAACAAAATAAATTATAACTAATTTACAACAGCTAATCTTATAACAGAAATTGTAAGTTCTAATTTCCATTCTTTTCTGCCCATTTTTCCAGAGATAATGAACGGCCACAACTTCAAGAATAACCTCCAATGTATGGCAAGATGATAAATTTTTATTTTGATGTTAAAATTAAATAATATGAAAACCATGTAGAACCAGCACAATCCTTGTACATTGGGGGGTGTGTGTGTGTGTGTGTGTATTGGCAAGTGTGTGTTTGTGTATATTGGCAAAGAAGGTTTTTTTATTTATCCAACAAGACATTTTTTAGGCCAGAAATATTAGTTATCAATATTGTATTAAGGCTCACGGTGAGAAAAAAACATAAATATATATTTAAGTAATCATTAATGATACAACACCTTCAGGACAATGCCAACAGGTAGCATGTATTCCCTTCCTTGTATCCTGGGAAAACAAATTGAAGATGCTATTTACAATTTTGGTTCATACAGAAGCTGAAAATGCTTACTTTAGAAACAGAGCTTGGAATGACTTACCAAAATCCAAGTCTTGCACTTCCACTACGAAGGTAATACAATTTAACTGTTATTGAAGATTGATCTGTTAATGAGGACTGGAATTCTCTAACACATCTGAAAGGAAAATTGAAAAGCAGCACAATAAGAATGGTCTTATGGCTGAAGTAGATAAATGCAAGCACATTATAGAACAATATATACAGGAAAGATGAAATCCAAGCTAGCAAAAATCAACTGAGGCACTTGATGAGAATGTAACAAAAATTATGCAAATCAGATGCTCAACGAGAATTAGATGTCAAGGGTCTTCAAGCATATTTTGATTAACCCGTTTCAGGACAAGATTAATCAACCAAAGTGCATCACATATTTGTTTGCAAAATCAAGAGTGAAGGAAAAAAAAAATAACACTAAAAATAAGAGTAAATCAATTACAGTAAGAACCTTATAACAACAGCTTTATCAGTGTATCCCTCCCGCCGATCACGAAATGAACCCCGCACCATACTCATTGGCTGAAACATGAAATATTAATTCTAGTGTCCAACATATAAAACCAGCTAATTGAAAGTAAATTAAATATTTCATTGGAAGAGAATGGGAAAAATGGCACACCAAAGTTTTTCTTTTTTTCTTTTTTCATGCACGCGTGACAATCCAAAATTGAAAGGAAGATGCTTTAGACAGGCTCATTACAGTATTTTAAAGTCATGAGTTATATATTATTTGTTTTAATTTATAGAAGGAAAATAATTAATTAAAAATTAATTATCATTTACATATATGCATATAAGGTGCATGTCTAAAGGCCTTTCTTTAAGCAAAACTTAGCCTGTTGCCTATCACAATATGAGCAAATTCTGAAAGCCCTTACTTACATAGTTCCGCTTCGGCATTATTAAAAGTCGAACAACTCTCTCAAGCCCATTCAAAATGAAGTAGCTATATGACAAAAAGAGAGAGAGAGAGAGAGAGAGAGAGAGAGAGAGAGAGAGAGTAATTAGAAACAATGAATGGTTAAGATAATTTACAATGAAAAAATGAAAACAAATATGGTTTTGTGAGGAAAAAATTGCCACCTCAAACTCAGATACCATCACAACATAAAATCTAAAGATAGAGAAATAATCTATTAAGCATACCACATGCAATGCAATGTTATAATGGTAATTAATACATCTAAATAAGCATCAAGATTTTTATCTAATTCAATGAATGGCCCAACATCAACTTTGCTGTATTTGTGATCTATACAAGTTGCTGGTGTTTTAAATTAACATAGAGCATATTTATCTTCCTTAGTAATGTGGCTTTCTTCGCATACAATTATCTAATGCTTTACACAACCATATTTCAAATACATTTTCCAATCAAATAACCCACAGATACCAATTACTCAACTCCACGATAGCTAACCATTAATGTCCTGTCTATTGAGCTACAGCCATTCAAAAAAATTCAACCACTGTGATGTAAAACTTATAAGCAATGATTACTCTTGAACTTGTATGGGTAATAAGTATATCCAAATCAAAATGAGGTCCAATACCAATGTCCAAAAAGTAGATGTCCAATTTATAATTCATAAAAAAAAATACTACTCACCCGCCCATCTCTACTGACTCTTCCTTGAGGGAAACCAGTTCTCGAGAATCAGCACCATACAAATGACAAAGCCTTGACTGAATCAAACACAGCAATTAAGCAAACAAAATTAGTAAGACTTCAACCACAAGGAGGTATTAATTGCTCAAAAGAATAATGATTAATCAATTAATAGGTTGCTTATCTACATCAAAAGTGGTTAACTGCCCACAAGGATTATCAATTGGCTCGCCCAAATTAACAGAGATGACTTGACTATTAAGTAAGCATGAATTGCAAGTAAAATATTACTCCTACATGATGACAATAAACACTCATGAAGAATCAAATGATGCTACCGACACCAGTAAGATAACTCTGACAGAGCAAAACATCACGCAACAAGACAAAGACTAGCAATTGCATCAAAGATATTTGAGGAAATGTAGCAAAAATGCGCAAGGACACACACACACACACAAAAAGGAAGAAGAAGAAGAAAAGAAAGAAAATCATAGCAACTTGTGAAGTTTTGTATAGTTGAAACATTTTATGCTCAAAGTACATAAACAGGTAAAGACAATGGAGACAGCTTATACAAGCAAGGAAAGTACACTAGGCCATGGTGTCAAAGATTTATATATGGCATTTCCCACAAAACTGGAAAGGTTTTTGACTTCCTGGAAATTGAACTCGAATTCAATACCTCACTACAACAGGCCACCAAATTTCTGGAGCTCACTACAGGAAAGATGGCAAATACTTAGTTCCTACTATTGACCAAATGACATCATAACTAAACAAGGTGAAGCTTCTACTTGGCATAAGACAAAATGTCGGCCTAATTGTTTCGTGGCAATAAAGGATGAAACGAACTGCTGACACACATTTATTTCAGTAAATTAAACAGTATGTCTGCCTTTTATAATATCTTCAATAAACTACATTAAGCCTTTGATCAGCAGACAACAACACAGGTTCCAAGTCTTATGCACAGAATATTTCTATCTTTTCACTTGTTTGTCAATGAAATAGATCAAATGTAAGAGTTCCATGAAGAAACCTAATCAGGTAAACAAACTCGGAATTTCTATTCTTACTGTCAGCAGCATGACATCCTTCAGTCTTCACCTTTTGAAGACAAAACCCTTCCCATTTCCTAAAGTTTACAAGTAATACGTTTGAACCTATCAACCATTCTCCAATTACCCTCAATAACCGAACTTCTGGAGATCCCAAGACCCCACTTCCAAACAATTTATTAGTACTAGCCACTTCTCTTCAATCTTCAACAATTAGCAACCGTTCCACAAAGGCTGGTAGATTAAATCAGAAGTCTCCCCATGGATTCGGTTGGTTCAATTCTGACCGACAACAACATTTCAGGCTACACAACTAACTCCCCTCCCCCAAATCTCTGTCTTGCGGTTAAAAGTAGGCATTCAAGTAATGCACCACCAAAACAAGTAAAACTCAAATTGATTGTAGTTAAAATGTATAGACGAATTCGTAAAACACCAACCTTTAGCATTATAGGAAACTGACCAAAATTATACTTCTCTCTTATCACAGCTTTGCCATGATACTCGAAGCAAACATCTGCCTCGAACTTTCCGGTGTAGGAAATCTTCGCTTGTCGACACTGATTTAGGAAAGTAAAATAATTAATCTCACATAAAGTCAAACTAATGGCCAAACCAAGGAACACAAATGCAAAGGTAAAACTGACTTCAAAAGGAAGTAAACGTTTGTGCTGCGTCCTTGAACTCTCCTTTAGAGGCTCGTGAATTCTAGGATTACTCAAGTACAGTAAACTCTCGTCAAGGAAACCAATAAAATCTGAATAAAAAATCAAAATTTAAAAAAAAAAAAAAAAAGAGGAGGAGGAGGATATGCTTTAAGCTGGTATTGGTGACAGAGTCATGGATTTTGACGGGCTTGATGTTATCCAACATAATTTCAAGCCCTTGTTCTGCCATGTAATCAAACGAATCAATATGATGCCTGGTTAGCTCTTGCAACTCCCTGTAGTCCCCCATTTTCGCGCCTGAATTTTGCCCCTTTTCCGCCGTTAGATTTTTCTTATATAAGGCTTTACAGTTTAATGCAAAGCTCTTTTTTTCTGTTAGTATGTGGAGAAAATTCAGCGAAAAGTTACTTCCTTTATGCAGAGACAACGTCTATTTCCTCCAATTGGATGGGGTTTAGGGTTTTAGGACACAGCCAATAACAGGGGCAGGGGGACAATGTTCAAATTGGACCGGGTTGGGCCATGGCCTAGCTAAACGAAGGCCCAATTCAATTTCTTTCTTTCTTCTCCTTTTTACTTGTTTCTCTCTCTCTTTCTTTTTTTTTCTATTTTCCTTTTTAATAATGTGATTTTAATTTGTCCAAAATAATTTCATAGGTATATCTTATCTCGGACTGTTAATGAAAAAAATAAAATAAAAAATCAAATGACCATATTTATTTCTTAATATAATTTAGTTGCAAAATGAATATAGTTTATATCTTTGTTTTTAATAAACTTGCGAAATTAATCAAATTTTACAATGAGGGTAGAGTTTTCTCTTAACACATTTTTATTCATTTTTTTTTTCTATTGTCAACATATCACCTTTACAGTTACTTGTAAAAAGAAGCAATTCAAAATATATAACCGATTTCTATTTACAATATAATTAACTTGTTAATTTCAGGTGTTTCAACGTTTCATGTACCTACATGATAAACTATCATAGTTCATGTACCTACATGATAAAATATCATAGTTACATATTCATAAAGAAAAGAGAGTAATTCAGTGAATTTTCAATAGTACAAAGTTTAGTGATCAATTTAGTGAAGAAAATGATAAAATATAATTTGACTTTTTAAAACTTTTAAAAAGAAGTATGTAGCGATAACTGATAATGTACAATATAACTATGCATTATCAAACTTCTTCTGTTATGTTTGTGCTCTCTGTCTGTCCTAGTGACATGCTTCATTCTAGTTTTTTGATGTACCCTTTGAGATGGAAGACAATATGGCACAATTTAATATACAAGAGGATGAAGATGAAGGGTGGCATGTTGACAATCTTGAGGCGGGTCATCAAAAGGTGGAGGGTTTCATTTTAGTTGGTCGTTTTCTCACAGAGGCAGTCATAAACTTTGATTATATGAGAAACACCATGGCAGACCTATGGCATCCAGGAGAAGGAGTGAATATTTCTCAATTGGGCAATGATAGATTCATTTTTCGTTTCTTTTATGAGTGTGATGTAGTTCGTATTGAGGCTAGGGCTCATTGGACATTCAACTGACACTTGCTTTTGCTTCAAAGACTATAGGATGGGGAAGATTTGAAAACCATACCATTACATGAATGTGCATTTTGGGTACAAGTTCATGACCTACCATCTGGCTTTATGAACAATAGAATGGCTCAGAGATTTGGTGACTTAATAGGATCATTCATGGAGTATGATATGAAAATTATTATAGGGAGGCCCAATGTGTTTATGCGAGTGAGAGTGCTAGTTGATGTGCAAAAACCTCTAATGAGATTCAAAAAGATCATTCGAGCAGATGGAGTAGAACACTTTGTGAATTTTAAATATGAAAGTTTGGCAGTTTTTTGCTATCTTTGTGGACGCTTGGGGCATATTGATAGTTGTTGATTGCTGAGAACAAGATCAGATGGGATGAAGCTACCCTTACAGTGGAATGATAGTATCAAAGTCCACCCTCGCTGAAGCATCACCAACGTTAGAAGCTGGCTTAGGGATGAGGGTGGATCTGCATTGGCATCATCTAAGGCAAATTTGGTGGGACAAGGTTACCCTTTGGGCAGGTGTTCTTTTTGAATTCAAAGCTAAGTATTTCGGTTAAAGTTGATAAGGAAGGAATATCAAGCAAATCTATGGAGAATATTACTGCTAATTTTATTGAACACGATATGGAATGTAATATTAAAGAAGAAATGGGCTTGACAAAAGAAAACTCCCTTTTGGGCTTTGAAGAAGGAAAGAAAAGGCCTAAACAAAGCCCAGCTTCACTTGTTTCTTTGAAATCTGATTCAAGTGCAATTACAACCATGAATACTCAATCTTATGACCCAACTCTATCGACAGGCTCTGCTAGGCAGGCTGGCCGCTTACAATGAAACTCATTAGTTGGAACTATTGCAGTTTGGGCAACCAGCGAACAATTTAGGTCTTAAAAGACTTAGCCTTTCGTCACAAGCCTTGTATTATTTTTCTTATGGAAACTTTGGTTCATAGTAAAATAATTGAGGAAATTAGATGTCAACTGGATTTTGCTCATTGTATTGCAGTGGATAGACTAGGATGTGGAGGGAGTTTAGCTTTATTTTAGGCTAGCTCAATTAATACCAAGTTAAAAAATCATGAGTAGAATTTTATTGATTTAAATGTTATTGGGTCTGGGGGTTTGGTTTAGAGCTGGACTAGTTTTTACGACTTCCCTCAGTAGTTTAAAAGAGTAGAGTCTTAGGGTTTGTTGCATCATTTAAAGAATAGAAGACCGGCATCGGAACCTTGGCTGGTCTTTAGTGACTTTAACGATTTGTTGGACTTGTCAAAAAAATAGGCGGTGTAGTTCATCATTCTCATCTTTCGATGGTTTTAAAGGGGTTTTCACTAATTGTGGGTTAGTGGATTTACCTTCAATAGGTTCTATTTTCACTTGGGAGAGATTTTAGTCTCCAAATTCTTGGGTGTTGGAGAAGCTAGATCGAGGTATGGGCAACAATGAGTTTTTCTTAAGCTTCCCAAATTATTTTTTTGCAAAGAGTAGTTGCTGCCACTTTAGACCATCTTTCGATTATGTTAGATCTGGATAGGAACTTCAATATGTGGCATCACAAAAGATTCAGGTTTGAAAATAATTAGCTTTTAGATAATTATATCATTGAGGTTGTTAAAAAGGGAGGCGTGTTGTCAGGTGAAAGGGGAGTCATGAATTGCAAGTTTGCATGCTGTAAAAAATTGAAAAGTTAAGGTCATTTGCAAAATAAAAGGGTGCAGCAAAGGAAAATAGATATTGAAAGAAGACTTACCGTTATTAAATAAGATGATGCTCTACAGAATTCAGAAGAAATTAAAAAATTGAAACTGGATTATAACATGATTTTAGAAAATGAAGAAATTAAATGGAGGCAAAGGGCTAAGGTGTTTTGGATGAAATATGGGGATAGAAATTCTAAATTCTTTCATTCCCAGGCAAATGCCAGGAGGAAGAAGAATCACATCTCATCTTTGAGAAACGAACAGGGGGTTTGGGGTATGAATAAAGCCGAAAGTAGCAGGATCATCAGTGGATACTTCTCTAACCTATTTCAAAGCTCTAATACAGAGTGTCATTAGGTTAAAGACTTGGTGAATAAAAAGGTTACAGATGAAGATAATGCCTTCTTGCTAAGTCCGTTGGCAGATAAAGAAATTAAAGATGCAATTTTTCAAATACATTCGGATAAATCGTCAAGTCGAGACAAATTAAATCCTGCATTTTTTCAGAAGTTTTGGTGCATCATTAGCCATGATGTCATAATAACAGGCTGTCGACAGTGGCTTTATGATGGTATTTTTCTTGATTCTCTCTCTAATACTCTATTTGGTGTTAATTCCTAAAATTGATAGTCCACAAACTATTAAGCATTTTAGACCTATAGCATTATGTAATGTGTTGTATAAAATAATGTCTAAAGTTTTGGAAAATAGGCTAAAATGTATGCTTCCTAAGATTATTTCGGATTATCAATCGGCTTTTGTACCGAGTAGGCTTATCACAAATAATACTTTAGTTGCCTTTAAATTAATTCATAATATGAAAAACCACAGAGTAGGCAATCCAGGGTTAGCTGCACTTAAGATTGATTTTAGCAAAGCTTATGATAGGATAGAATGGAACTTTTTTGAGCCGATGTTTTTGGCTATGGGATTTTCTAGATGTTGGATAAATTGGATGATGCTGTTTGTTTGTAATGTGAAGTACTCATTTCTTTTTAGTGGGAAAGAAATTGGTCTAATTTATCCTGGAAGGGGCCTTAGGTAGGATATATAACGCCTTTAACGGAACAGTTCTCTCCTATATGAATTTAACTGATTTGCCTGAATTTTTTTTACACTGATAACCAAACTTATGCCAACACAAGTCATTGAAAATTCTGACAGCATAACGGCTACCTACTTAGTGACCTCCTGAAAAATCAAATAACAATCCAGCCTCCAAGAGGCACCATAAACTATCGTAGATAACATATACATATCATCGAATCATTCACATATTTATTATATTCATTTACTGACATCACAAAAATTATTAACACACAATATCAACTATTCAAATGCAAACAAAGCATACTACTATTAGCTGAGTATATACATGACAAAATACCTACAAGTACAAACAATTTTTTTCTTCAGACTTCACTCCATTGTATAATATACTCTAGCTCCTATTCAAAATCTGCACGCAGTAAAAACTACGTGCTGAGCACTAAATATGCTCAGCGGTGACTACCAATTCTAAAATTTTCAATTAAGCATAATTATCATATTTATGCTAGATATTACGTTGTATTACCAAAAATTTCTTTTAATTATTTTGACAATATCATACCAGCAATTTGGGATACTTTTTACTTTAATTTAAACTTTTCAACTTAATTCAAAATAATCTCTTTTTGTAGTTCAAACGAAAAAATTTGACATTTCTTTTCTTATTTTTATCTTTACTTAACTTTTACGTATGGCTTGATTTTTCAAGCACAATTCTCTATTCAATCAATTCAGTACAAATCTTATTTCGGTAGATAATTTACGTATTTAATTGTCTCGGTAAAAGCAGATTTCCAATGCAATACTTTATGTATTCATTAATTGCAACATTATTCTTTTTTAATAGCAAAAATTACAATTTTGCTATTTATTCTTTTATTTTATTCGGACTTTTTGAACTATTTGCCAAATTTCAATTATCAAAACTTTTAACATTTAATGCAAAGTGATGTATTTATTTATTAACACTTTGCATATAAGTCTTTATTTTCTTCCTTTTTCCACAAAAAGGTTCTTTAACTTATTTTTACTTTCAATTAATCTTTGGCTTACAAAAGTTCAATCAGACTTGGCTTGAACTTTTCATATAGCATGTTATTATTTTAGGTCATAAATTTCTAATTATGGAATGACCACTTTTTTCTTTTACAGAAATATATTTTTGGCTATTTAATTGATAATTTACTATTTAATCTTGTAAAATAGTTTCTTTTCACTTTTACTTATTAATTACAATTTTTGGGAAAATATATTTTTATCCCAAAACTTTTTTATTTATTTTTTTCACATAAGTTCTTCTTCATTTAACACTTTTACATTCAATTTACTTTTACAATACTAATTTATCATTTTCAATGTGCCCCTAATGCAATATGATAGAACTCTCAGATAGAATATGCAGGACATGGATTCCACAGGACTACAACAGAGAGAGAAATGATCCCCAAGGGATCATTTCTCACAGAGTAGATAACAAAGACAGAGAATGCCATGGTGATCAACAATCCAGTCCATAGCATAGCAAGTTGCCATGACTTGCACCGCAGTATAAGGTGTTCCTATGACTAGCCATTTATATCATGTACAAGAATGTTAATACCTGACTATTGCTAAGGGCAAAATCAATTAATTATTTTCAAAATACTTTTCAGACTTTCAGAGCATTTTAATTTCTTTCTTTTTCTTAAACAGTATATTTTTGTCAATTGCACTCTTTTAGTCTTTTGACTATTTTAAATCCCTTAACAGAACTTTCAAAATACTTTTAAATTTCAGACAATTGCAATCTCTTTTATTTGAATCAGTACAATTTATCAATCAATCTTTTCAAAACTTTAACCATTTTGATCTTTTATTTTCAATCATTTTATCCTTTTTTTCTTTTCAACTACTCTTTGGAAATTATTCTACAATAATTTGCCATAAGCATTTCTCACTGAAACTTTTCAGACTTTAAATTTTCATAATTAATTTTTCAGATTTGTAAATTTTGTTATTCAATTCTTTTTCAGTACTGTTATACAATTGGTGAATTATGTCTTCATAATTCATTGCGGTTATTATACACTATCTTTTCAGAGTCTTTTATTTCAATTTGTTACTTAGTTGAATATTCTTTCAGTACCTTTTTACATACTTTGTGAATTATAATTCATCTTTTTCTTGACACTTATTGAATTATTTTTTAATAATTCAATATTTTACTTTTTTACATTCATTTATTCCTTTTTGACTTTTAATTAATTTCTTAGTTTTTCGATATGAATTTGTGATTATTCGAAATTCAGAATACTTTTATACGGATTGTGAATTATTTATAATAATTCACCATTTTTATTTAAATTATGAATTATTTGGTAATAATTCAATACGGTTACTTATCTTACTATACTTTCTATTTTCCTTAAATCCACCATTTAATTTTTTCATTTATACGGAATATAAATTAATTTATATTAATTTAATAACTTTTGCTTGTTTATTGAATTATTTTCTAATAATTTAATATTTTCACTTAAGCATATTCACTAATTATTTTTAAAAATATTATGATAAATCATATAAATTTTATAAAAATTTATATGAACAATATTCTTCAATTATTATTATTTTTACTCATTTTATGAATTATTTCGCTATAATTCATCATTTCACATTATATATTTATACTTGTCCTTAGCTTCAAAATTCTTGAATAAATTTCATAAATTTTCTAAAAATTCATGGATATAATATTTCGTGTTCTACCTTATTTTATTCCTTAATTTCATCAAAATGCATAATATACACAACCTTTTTTTTTAACAATGGATTTCGGTCGTTAAAGAATTTCTTCTTAAAAATTTATTTCAATTTAATTAAGCTTATATTTAAGCTTAATTAAGGTTCAATTGCATTATATTAAGGATAATTTCAATATACATAAATTTTTCCAATTTTTTCTTAATTACATATTCAATAAATATTCACATAATTTCTATAAATTTCACAAAAATTTGTACCTGCATTATTTCACATATACTATCAAATTAAGGCTTAAATTTATTAAAATACTTAACATACATTTTTTTTCTTCCTCATGAATTTCGGCCACTATAATAAAATTCCTTATATTTTTTTTTCATTCAAACTAAACATTCTAACACACTTAATTAAGGTTTAATTACACTATTATACAATCAATTTCAAATTTAATCAATTATACAATTTTTTCCTTAATAAACCATAAGAAAAATGATTAAATTAAATGAAAATTACTAAGATTTAGTAGTCACTGACCTTTCTCCATGCATAATCTTCCCTTGAACTTCCTTCTATTCACTTGAAATCATAAAAATCATTAACTATCACATATATCCTTCATTGGCCGAAATTTTCTCTCACAAAATCACCAAGATAACCATCATTTTAACTCAAAATAACCACAAAAACATACTTTAGGCACCTAAATCTATCTATAGGTGTCTTGAAATCAAATTAAAATCCAATCAATCACTTAACTATTTTTTACTACCATGCCTTTAACATTTGTTTTCCTTAGCTTTTCTCCCTTAAATATCTAGTTTGATATTAAAATTAATAACTAGAGAGGCTAAAGATCACTTTTGATGCTTGAATCAAAGAAAAAAGATGAAAAATTTTGAGAGAAAGAAGAAGAAATGAAGGTCAGCCACCAAAGGAGGAAGAGCTGCTGCTGGAACGTGAGCTTCTGGAAAAATTGAGAGGTTTCCTTCCCTTTTATAGTGTCTCAAATGGGCTTGAGTTTGGGCTTTGCTTAATGGGCCTTGATTAATTAATCAAGCCCATTAACTACCTAATAACATTTTTTAATTTATTTCTTTTACTTTTTAATTTTAAATTATTTCAAAAATAATTTCATAATTTTTATCATCTAAAAAATAGGGTGCACGTAAATTTTTGGCTCAATCGGAGTCCGTTTTCGATTCGATTCAATTAAATCGATCCGATTCAAAAATACCAGTGTTACAGAAAATTTTACTTTTTACAACCAAAATAATCTACATATTATTTTAAGTTTAACTGCAAATTTTGGCAATTTTCAAACTCCATTTGCTATTTTTAAACATTTATACAAAGTTGAGTTAATTTTCCTATAATAGAAATTGACTCGCTACCTTTTTTGTATTTTTGACTTTTGGAGATACATTTGAACTCGGTTTCACTTAAAATTTCAACCTCGAATTCACCATGACCAATATTTTTTAATGGTACAATAAAATATTTTTTACTTCCGAATGTATTTTTCAGCCCGAAAAATACTATTCACTGTCAAAAAATACTGTTAACAGCTAACCCGATGTTGAGATAATTACAGGGTAACCTTATTTCTTCATACCTTTTCATTATCTATGCAGAGAGTTTATCTTATTTATTTAGGGACGTTGAAAGGCAGAGTCTTATTTAAGGTTGTAGAGCTAGCTTAAGAGGACCTAGAGTTTCTCATTTACTTTTTGCTGATGATTTTATATTTTTCTTTAAAGCCAATAGAAAGGAGTGTCAAACTGTTAAGGAGATTCTTTGTAAATATGAGGCAGCATCAGGTCAATCTATTAATTTTCAAAAGTCTGGAGTCTTTTTTAGTCATAGTGCATCCATTGAGAATAGAAGAGGAATTTTAGACATCTTGGGAGTTGATGCACCTTTAAATCATGGATGATATCTTGGCCTACTTTTTCCGATAAGTCTATAGATGATAAAAAAAAGTGCGTATCAAGAAGCCTATAGATGTTGTTGAGGAATCTATCCTCAAGTACATGATATATGAAGATATATATAGAGTTTTATAAGTAATGGCTTTGATATCTAATCAGCTGTGACTAGTATTTTTCGATAGTGAATAGTATTTTCGGGATGAAAAAGTACATCCGGAGGTGAAAGATATTTTATTTAACCATCGAAAAATATTGATTACAGTTAGTCCGAGGTTGAAATTTGGAGTGAAATTGAGATCAACTAGACCTCCAAAAATAAAAAATACGAAAAAAAAGTGGTTTGATTCAAAAGTTAACTAAGTTGACTAAAATTTGATCGAGCCTTTAAAAATAATGAATGAGCTTTAAAAATTTACAAAAATTGCAGATTTGTCTAAAATGATATATAAAATATTTTGGCTAATAAAAAATAAATTTTCAGTAACACTGATAATTATTGTATTGAACCGATCTAATTGAATCTGATAAAAAATGAAATTCGATTGAGTTAAAATTTTGTATACAGCTTATTTTATGCATGTTATGAATGATATAATCAAATTTGGGATGATTTAGATTTGAAAAGAGAGAGAACCACAGAAAAATTCTAAATCGGGCTTAAAACTAGAGTTTTGGGTTGAAAGTGGGCTTTGGGTTGGACCTTGATCATGTAATGCCCCTCAGTGTACCCTAGAAGAATTAACACTAATTAATTATTAGTGTCCATGTTTAATTGTGTGTATGTATGTATTGAAGGACTTAATTGAAAAGCAAAAGAGTAAGTTTTGGGGCATTATTAGAAATAAAGGAAAGTTGAGACAACTTTGACTTAAACTTGACATTTGGACCAATTGGAAATTAAAGTGAGGTAGATATTTGTGATGAAGGAGGGCCGGCCAACTCATGGTCTTCACTCTCCATCTTCATCTTCTCTATCTCCTAAACCCTAAACTCTCTCTCATCCTCTCTCTCTCTCTAGATTTCTTGGAATTTTTGAGAAAGAAGTAAAGGTTTACTTGGTTTTTGGGGGTTAAGGTAACTTGCTTCTCCTTTAATGTAAGTGATTCTTTGTATAGCATGTTAGATTTTCATAGAAGTGTTTTATGTGTTTTAGAAGGAGAAATAAGTAAAAGAAAGGGGAAGGAGACTCTTCAAGGTTGAAGAGAAAGGAAGAGTTATAACAAGGTATGGGAACTTAGAATTTTGTATGTGTATTTATATATATATTGATTTGTCATGAGAGAGATTTTGAGTGCCTCTCATGTGTGTTATGGATGATTTAAAGCTTAGAAAGGGTTTAAAGTTGGAAGTATGTGAGTTTTGGTTGGAAGCATGAAAATCTGTTTTTAAAGATCATTTGACTAGTCTGTACACTTTTGCTCATATCTTGAGATATAGTTGCTCAAATGAGGAAATTCCAGTTGCTATAGAAAGTAGACTTGCATGTCTTGATTTTGTTAGAAGAAACTGAAATCTGAATTTCACTGCATGATAGTGAAAATCGGTATTGAAATATGATTGTGGTTGTGATTTCTGCCTTTGTGAACAGTCTGTGGTTTTTATTGAATAACTGGAGATTTACAGGTCCTATTGAGGAGATTTTTAGTGTTTTGAAAACTAGAATTGTAAACCTAAAACTTTGTAGAAGATAGTGTTTTCTGAAAAATCCATCTGGTATGTCGAAATTTAGATGCAATCTGAGTTTTTACATTAATTTACAGGATTTTTGAACAACAATCACTATAAGGCGGTTGCCCCGTCGTTTTATGTCGCGAGCGCGACATATGTCGCGAACGCGACATCAAACGGAAGCCTTGTGTCGCGAGCGCGACTTATGCCGCGAGCGCGACATCAGGAAATGCTTATTTAGGCCATTGTTCTCTGTCGCGAGCGCGATTGTCGCCGCGGCCGCGACATTCGTCGCGAGCGCGACTAGTGTCGCGAGCGTGACAATATGCCTTTATGTTTGTTTGTTTTCTTCGACTTCAATTGGGATTTAAACTTTGCCTAAACCCTTCTAAGCTTATAAATCATCCTAAATTATAGATATATGGCAAATGTGTTCTCTATATGTATATAGCGATGCAAGTTTGCTTAAGGAATAACAAGGTAAGTTTTTATTTCTCAAATAGAAACATACAGAAATGTATTTCAATAAATTACAATATGTGATATGTTATGCCTGCACATAGAGACTTAGTTGTGGATAGATAGGCATGCCTATAGGGTTATCGCAGCTGCTTCTGTTTGACTCTTATGAGTCTTCTGTTTGTCTCTACATGAGACTTCTGTTCGGATACCTACGTGTATCCTTCTGTTTAGATACCTACGGGTATCCTTCTGTTTTGATACCTTCGGGTATCAATTGCACCCGTTATCCACACCCACAGGGAATTGTAAGCAGGCCATTTGTGCAAATACATTATAAAGTATGTTATTGTTCTGATTATATGATACTGTTATATCTTGATTAATCTTGTAAGGTTTTGTATTTCTATCATTATTGAATGATTGGAAATAGCTACTGTAAGTAGTTATCTGCATATTATTAGTTGTTCTCCACTAAGCTTTATAGCTTAGCACGGGTGTTTATCCGTGTAGGTTTGCAAGGTAGATTGTGTGTTCAGGGACAAAGCCAACAATCTCACAAGTCAACACAAGATTAGAAGTAGCATAAATGTTGAGATTGATTTTTGTATCTCTTTTGGTTACATCTAAGGCATTTGTATATGTATAAAGGCATGTAATTATAAAGTTATGTTAAGAATACTCTACAGCAAGTGAAAATATAAGTACATGATCATGCATGATGTGCATAGAATGTATGTATGTATGTTTATATATGCATCATCAACAGATAAGTCATAGCATTGATAGAATTAACGAATGTAATTAGTAACAGTAATTAGGATTATCTAGTATAGTCATTACATTTTTGGTATCAGAGCGCCTTGGTTTAGGCGGTTCTGGCCAATAGGAATTTCAAGTGTCTTAGATATAGAATTTTGTTGTTGTTGGCTGATTGTGGCTGTCCCTGTGTTTCTTTGTTATAGTTATAGATGGAAAGGTATCGTGAAGTTGTAGATGAGTCGGCTGAAAGTAACCTGCCGGGTCAATCGAATCCTTCTCAGCCAGAATCTTCTGCATCTACTAGAGGTGGCGCAACTGCTGTTGAGTCTGGGGAAGCTTTGTTGAAGATTTCCCAGGATATGACTCAGATTTTACATAGGATGACTGCACCAAAGGCTCCAATTTCTGAGATTAGAAAGCATGGTGCAGAAGAGTTTCTAGGCTCTACTTGGGAAGAGTCTGAGAAAGCTGAGCTGTGGCTTGAAAGAGTAGAAAGGGTTTTTACCGAAGTTCAGTGCCCCGCCAATCAAAAGGTGACTTGTGCTGTGTCCTTACTTCAGAGAGCAGCTTATGACTGGTGGAAACTGGTTCTGACTCAACCTCAGCTACCTGATTCCCTCTCTTGGGAATTCTTTGTAGCTGAGTTTAAAAGGAGATATGTGACAGAAGCTTATAAAGATGAAAAGTTGAAGCAGTTTCTGAATCTTAAGCAAAGAGGTATGTCCGTGGCTGAATATGAAGCCGAATTCAATCGCTTGAGCAAGTATGCACCAAAACCAATGTTAACTGGGACTTTCAAGTGTCGCCAGTTCGAAGATGGATTAAATGATCAGATTCGGGATCATTTGATAGGGCCTATTTCTCTCCATCCTGTGGATTATCATCAGCTGGTTCAAGCAGCTATCCGGGTTGAGAAGGAAGAAAATGTGAAAAGAGTAAGAGAGCAAAGAAGAAGAAGTTTTTCTCGGGGTGGTTCCACATCCGGGAAAAGATCGAGGTTGACTCAAGGAGATCAACCATTGCCATTTGGCAATTACCCTGCATCTAGAGGGAGACAGCAGGGGACTTTTTCTACAGCTGGCTCAGGTAGAGGTGTTGTATCAGGACAAGGCAGAGGCCAAGCTCCAGAATGCACCTATTGTTTTAGGCGACATTGGGGCACTTGTAGAATGCTCACCGGTGGTTGCTTCAGATGTGGCAGCACGGAGCATTTTATAGCTAATTGTCATATGCCGCAGGATCAAGTTTCGAGTCAACAGAGTAACCAAGGAGCTTCTAATGCACCCTCTTTTGGTAGAGGTCGTGTTAGAGGCAGAGGTGGATCGGGCCAGTTTAGAGCCCAGTCCAGGAATGTTTCTGAGTCGGTAGATCGACCTTTTGCTCCTACACCTCCTATTCGAGCTTATGCTATGAAAGGTCGAGAAGATGCTGATGCTCCTGAGGTCATAGCTGGTATATTCTCCCTCTTTGATACTGATGTGCATGTGCTTATAGACCCGGGATCTACACATTCTTATATTTGTAATGGGGAGCTGGGTAGAAATGTGTCTGTTGTTGATCATATGACTTATGATATATGTGTAATTAGTCCTTTGGGCCATAGTATTCATGTGAATGAAGTTTATAAAAATTGCCCTATTAGAATTCATGAGAGAGAGTTCCCAGCTGACCTAATTGTTTTGCCTTTTCATGAGTTTGATGTAATTCTGGGTATGGATTGGCTGTCTAGATATCATGCCATAGTGGACTGTAAAGCTAAAACAGTAGTGATTAAGAGTGATGGGGAAGTAGAGACATTGATTCAGGGTATTAAGTCAAAACCCTTAACCAATGTTATCTCTGCTATGAAAGCAAAAAGATTTCTTAGAAAAGGATGCGAAGCGTATCTAGCTTTGGTTCTTGATTCTAAGAGAGAGACAGTCGATCTTCAAAATGTTCCTGTGATTAATGAGTTTTCTGATGTATTTCCTGAGGAACTTCCGGGTTTGCCGCCCGAGAGAGAAGTTGAGCTATCTATTGAGACTTTGCCTGGAACTGCTCCTATCTCTAGAGCATCCTACAGAATGGCACCAACAGAATTGAAAGAATTAAAAGTTCAGCTGCAAGAATTGTTAGATAAAGGCTTCATTAAGCCTAGTGTGTCACCCTGGGGCGCACCTGTGTTATTTATTAAAAAGAAGGATGGTACCTTGAGAATGTGTATTGACTACAGACAACTTAACAAAGTGACAGTGAAGAAAAAGTATCCTTTACCTCGAATTGAGGATCTCTTTGATCAGTTAAGGGGTGCAGGAGTGTTTTCTAAAATTGACCTGAGGTCGGGATATTATCAACTTCGGGTCAAAGATATGGATGTGCAAAAGACTGCTTTTAGAACTCGATATGGTCATTACGAATTCTTAGTAATGCCTTTCGGATTGACTAATGCACCTGCAGCTTTCATGGATTTGATGAATAGGGTGTTCAGACCCTATTTAGATCAATTTGTCGTGGTGTTTATAGATGACATTTTAGTCTATTCTCGTGATGAAGCGGAGCATGCTGAGCATTTGAGAATAGTGTTACAGACCCTGAGAGAGCAACAGTTTTATGCCAAGTTAAGCAAATGTGAATTCTGGCTTAAAGAAGTTTCTTTCCTTGGGCACGTGGTGTCTTCAGAAGGCATCAGGGTGGACCCTAGGAAGATTGAGGCTATTGTAAACTGGAGACCGCCTAAAAATGTACCAGAAGTCCGAAGTTTCTTGGGCTTAGCTGGCTATTATAGGCGGTTTGTGAAAGGTTTTTCAGTTATTGCCTCTCCGCTCACTAAGTTACTTCGGAAAGAAGCTAGATTTGAGTGGACAGATCGTTGTCAAGCCAGTTTTGATCAGTTAAAAAGGATGTTAACGGAAGCTCCAGTTCTTACCCAACCAATAACGGGTAGAGAATATGCTATGTATAGTGATGCATCGAGTAATGGTTTGGGATGTGTGTTGATGCAAGAAGGTAAAGTAGTGGCTTATGCATCCAGACAGTTGAAGCCTCATGAACATAATTATCCGACTCATGATTTGGAATTGGCCGCAGTTGTGTTTGCTTTAAAGATTTGGCGGCATTACCTGTATGGTGAGAAGTGCAGAATCTATACGGATCACAAGAGTCTTAAATACTTGCTTTCTCAGCGAGATCTCAATTTAAGACAGCGCAGATGGTTAGAATTGTTCAAGGACTATGATTGTATCATTGATTACCACCCCGGAAAGGCTAATGTGGTAGCTGATGCTTTGAGCCGAAAGATGGTGGCAGCTATGCTATTACAAGGTTATAGATGGAAATTTGCATCTGATGGGGCTTTGTTAGCTCAATTGCGAGCTCGCCCTAATCTCAGGCAGACAGTTCTTGATGCACAATCAGATGATGTTAAGTTACAGCAGTTGGCTCAAACAGTTCATGCAGGAGGTCCGATAGAATATTCTATTGGACTAGATGGTGGTTTATATTATCGAAATCGGTTATGTGTACCAAATGTTAAAGAATTGAAGGAAGCATTATTGCAAGAAGCCCATAGCACCGTATTTACCATGCATCCTGGTAACAACAAGATGTATAGAGATTTGAAACAATTCTATTGGTGGCCAGGAATGAAAAGAGATGTGACTGAGCATGTTTCTAAGTGCCTAACATGTCAGCAAGTAAAAGCAGAGCATCAACTTCCTTCGGGATTACTGAACCCTCTTCCCATTCCTCAATGGAAGTGGGACAATGTTACTATGGATTTTGCTACAGGTCTACCCACTACTCAAAGGAAACATGATGCAGTGTGGGTCATAGTAGACAGATTAACAAAGGTGGCTCATTTTGTACCGGTTCGAACCAATTACTCAATAGACAAGTTAGCTGAGTTGTATATTGATCAGATTGTTAGACTGCATGGGGTACCAATCTCAATTGTTTCAGATCGGGATCCGAGGTTCACATCTAGATTTTGGAAAAGTCTACAGCAAGCTTTAGGTACAAAGCTTCTTCTTAGTACTGCTTTTCATCCTCAGACTGATGGACAGTCAGAGAGAATCATTCAGGTGTTAGAGGATATGTTAAGAGGCTGTGTTTTAGATTTTCCAGGAAGTTGGGACAAATATGTGACTTTGATGGAGTTTGCATATAACAATGGCTATCAAACTAGCATTGGTATGCCACCATATGAAGCTCTCTATGGTAGAAAATGCAGAACTCCTTCCTGTTGGATGGAATTAGCTGAAAATAAGTTGACGGGTCCTGACATTGTTAAAGATACTGAAGAAAAGATCCAACTTGTCAAGCAACGATTGAAAGAAGCCAGTGATAGACAGAAATCATATGCAGATCTGAAAAGAAAAGACATTGAGTATCAGGTTGATGATAAAGTGTTTCTAAAAGTGTCCCCATGGAGAAAAGTACTACGGTTCGGAAAGAAAGGAAAACTCAGTCCCCGGTTTATTGGTCCTTACAGAATCCTAGAAAGGATTGGACCGGTAGCATATCGATTAGATCTTCCTAATGATCTATCAAAGTTGCATAATGTTTTTCATGTTTCGATGCTCAGGCGATATCGGTCTGATGAGTCACATATCATACCAGTGCAAGATATCAGTGTCAGAACTGATTATACGTATGATGAAGAGCCTAAACAGATTTTAGCCAGGGAAGTTAAACAGTTAAGGAACAAAGAAATCCCTCTAGTCAAAGTGTTATGGCAACATCATGGAATACAAGAAGCGACTTGGGAACCTGAAGCAGCTATGTGGGCTCAATACCCTCAGCTCTTCAGTACAGGTATAATTTCGAGGACGAAATTCTTTTAGGGGGAGAGAGTTGTAATGCCCCTCAGTGTACCCTAGAAGAATTAACACTAATTAATTATTAGTGTCCATGTTTAATTGTGTGTATGTATGTATTGAAGGACTTAATTGAAAAGCAAAAGAGTAAGTTTTGGGGCATTATTAGAAATAAAGGAAAGTTGAGACAACTTTGACTTAAACTTGACATTTGGACCAATTGGAAATTAAAGTGAGGTAGATATTTGTGATGAAGGAGGGCCGGCCAACTCATGGTCTTCACTCTCCATCTTCATCTTCTCTATCTCCTAAACCCTAAACTCTCTCTCATCCTCTCTCTCTCTAGATTTCTTGGAATTTTTGAGAAAGAAGTAAAGGTTTACTTGGTTTTTGGGGGTTAAGGTAACTTGCTTCTCCTTTAATGTAAGTGATTCTTTGTATAGCATGTTAGATTTTCATAGAAGTGTTTTATGTGTTTTAGAAGGAGAAATAAGTAAAAGAAAGGGGAAGGAGACTCTTCAAGGTTGAAGAGAAAGGAAGAGTTATAACAAGGTATGGGAACTTAGAATTTTGTATGTGTATTTATATATATATATTGATTTGTCATGAGAGAGATTTTGAGTGCCTCTCATGTGTGTTATGGATGATTTAAAGCTTAGAAAGGGTTTAAAGTTGGAAGTATGTGAGTTTTGGTTGGAAGCATGAAAATCTGTTTTTAAAGATCATTTGACTAGTCTGTACACTTTTGCTCATATCTTGAGATATAGTTGCTCAAATGAGGAAATTCCAGTTGCTATAGAAAGTAGACTTGCATGTCTTGATTTTGTTAGAAGAAACTGAAATCTGAATTTCACTGCATGATAGTGAAAATCGGTATTGAAATATGATTGTGGTTGTGATTTCTGCCTTTGTGAACAATCTGTGGTTTTTATTGAATAACTGGAGATTTACAGGTCCTATTGAGGAGATTTTTAGTGTTTTGAAAACTAGAATTGTAAACCTAAAACTTTGTAGAAGATAGTGTTTTCTGAAAAATCCATCTGGTATGTCGAAATTTAGATGCAATCTGAGTTTTTACATTAATTTACAGGATTTTTGAACAACAATCACTATAAGGCGGTTGCCCCGTCGTTTTATGTCGCGAGCGCGACATATGTCGCGAACGCGACATCAAACTGAAGCCTTGTGTCGCGAGCGCGACATCAGGAAATGCTTATTTAGGCCATTGTTCTCTGTCGCGAGCGCGATTGTCGCCGCGGCCGCGACATTCGTCGCGAGCGCGACTAGTGTCGCGAGCGTGACAATATGCCTTTATGTTTGTTTGTTTTCTTCGACTTCAATTGGGATTTAAACTTTGCCTAAACCCTTCTAAGCTTATAAATCATCCTAAATTATAGATATATGGCAAATGTGTTCTCTATATGTATATAGCGATGCAAGTTTGCTTAAGGAATAACAAGGTAAGTTTCTATTTCTCAAATAGAAACATACAGAAATGTATTTCAATAAATTACAATATGTGATATGTTATGCCTGCACATAGAGACTTGGTTGTGGATAGATAGGCATGCCTATAGGGTTATCGCAGCTGCTTCTGTTTGACTCTTATGAGTCTTCTGTTTGTCTCTACATGAGACTTCTGTTCGGATACCTACGTGTATCCTTCTGTTTAGATACCTACGGGTATCCTTCTGTTTTGATACCTTCGGGTATCCATTGCACCCGTTATCCACACCCACAGGGAATTGTAAGCAGGCCATTTGTGCAAATACATTATAAAGTATGTTATTGTTCTGATTATATGATACTGTTATATCTTGATTAATCTTGTAAGGCTTTGTATTTCTATCATTATTGAATGATTGGAAATAGCTACTGTAAGTAGTTATCTGCATATTATTAGTTGTTCCCCACTAAGCTTTATAGCTTAGCACGGGTGTTTATCCGTGTAGGTTTGCAAGGTAGATTGTGTGTTCAGGGACAAAGCCAACAATCTCACAAGTCAACACAAGATTAGAAGTAGCATAAATGTTGAGATTGATTTTTGTATCTCTTTTGGTTACATCTAAGGCATTTGTATATGTATAAAGGCATGTAATTATAAAGTTATGTTAAGAATACTCGACAGCAAGTGAAAATATAAGTACATGATCATGCATGATGTGCATAGAATGTATGTATGTATGTTTATATATGCATCATCAACAGATAAGTCATAGCATTGATAGAATTAACGAATGTAATTAGTAACAGTAATTAGGATTATCTAGTATAGTCATTACAGATCAAATCCATTATAAATGCAAGAAGGGAGAAAATATTTTGTGAGTGAATCCTTATTCCTTCAGCCTTCTTCTTCCTCTTATGTGACTGAACTCTATTTATTCATTTTTCTCTCAAATTTCTTCCATCTCTCTCTTAAATCCTCACTAAATCCAAGCATCCCAATAAAATTCTATCTCCCTACAAGGTTCTCAAGGTCTTTATTCCTAATAAGAGTGAAAAAAGTGGGAGAAAACAAAGGATAAAGTGAAAGGAATCAAAGTGAGATAAGTGAAATTCAAGGTCTTAAATTATTTTAAAGGTACCTATAGATGTTTTTAGGTGTCTAAAGTCCTTTTATGAAGCCAATTTGAGTATAAGATATAAAAATCATAAAGTTTTGTTTGATGAGAAATTCGGTCTATGTAGATTCTCCAAGTGGTGCTCAAGCTTCAAAGGATAAAGGCAGAGAAAATGAAATTTAAGAAAGCTAAAGTAAGCAAGAAACATTAGTGACTATAAAATCCATCAATTTTTTTACTTTAGTATGAAATTTCATTATGTAACCTAAGGAAACTTATGTAAAATGCATATTTAATTGAAATTAAGCTGAGAATACCGATTAAGAACCTTGGTAATTGCCATTAGAAAACTTAAATGGAATTAAAAGTAATAGTGTGATATAACCCTCACTTAGCCAAATTACAATTTAGTGTGTATTGGGATGTATTTGATATATTTTTGATGTTTAATGTCTGAAAATGAATATAGACATGAAATTAAGTGTCCATAAATTTATTTGAAATTTCTGAAATTTATATGGATATTTTTTAGAAGAACTTTGTATTATATTTAAAGTAAATTTGATGAATTATGGTGAAATAATTCATAAAATGAATGAAATTGATAAATTATAGTAAAATAATTCATAAAATGTGCAAAAGTGGTGAAAGAATTGATTTGCATCCAGAACACGCATTATCTATATAGTTTTGCTCATGGTGCTGCTTATAATATACTGATGTCTGATTGGATGTTTTAGGATCTGTGAACGGAATTGAAGCAGCTATGCAGAACTTGCAAAGCAGGAAGAAATTGATGGTTTTCTAGTTGATGGTGCATCCCTAAAGGTATATTCCTTCCATTAATGTTATACTTCAAAATTTGAAGCCGGTTGAAATATTTCTTTTTCATTTTTAAAAGCCTTATGTTGTTGCCAAGCTTAGACAGTCGGGGCTACATGGATAGTAAAATATGGTTTGTGGTGATGCAGGGCCCTGAATTTGCTACCATTGTCAATTCTGTAACATCCAGGAAAGTTGCTGCCTGATTATGTAAAAGTCTGCGGCACGGGAAATCAAATAAGAAATAAAGGGCAAGTAGAGAATACTTCATTTAAGGTATACCCTGAAGCAGATTAGCTAGTTTCATCATTTTGGAGTTCTGATTACATGTTCATTATTGTTTTCTTTTCAACTTCCCATAACTGAAAAGGTCAATCAACTTATCCCTGTTGAACTTAAATTAGGTTGACGCCATAATCTTAAAAAGACCAGCTTCTCTCTCTCTCTATTTTTTTTTATTTTTTTTTTGTAACAACTTAGTTTCAAATTAGTTGTGAAATAATAATTATGAGCCTAATTAGTGATTTGATTACAATTTAAATTAAGACTTCATATTTCAAACCCTAATCCAAGTTATCCAACAATTGACAATAATTTCATTAAGTGATGAGAGTTTGAGTGTGATTCATTATCAACTAAAAATGGATATTAGTTGAAAACAGAAAGTGTAGCTGTTCTTTAACAACTTCAATTCTAAATAAACTTGTCCACCAATTAATGCTCTTAGTTAATGGTGGATAAGTCAGAAAGCTATATCCTATGTATTAGAAGCACACATGAAATTATTCTGAATTAAGTATTGCCTTAGCCTTACTTTTTCTATAAATTTGTAGTGTAAAATGGGAAGAGAAAAAAAAAAATACTAAGCCTCCAATTGGAAGTAAAATCAAAACTTCAGAAAAAAGATTCTAGAGAAAATCTATTAATCCCACCAATGATCCAAATCATAATAAATATTTAAAGTTGGTATCAATCCTTGAGTGTGTGCATTAGCAAGATAAAAAGTGGAGGTAGTAGATTTCTGCACTCAAAGCATATATTCTCTATAAATCTAATAATATTAATGCAAACAACTTCATGTTTGAATGAAGAAAAATGGAAAGGTTTTACCCAAGAACCAGAAGGGGTCCTGAGTGGAAACAAGGTTGGGCTGAGCAGACTTTTGGTTCCATCTCTATACCACCAATCCCATTACTCACCATTTATGGTATTGTAAATCTCTTACTTTGGCTTTCACACTACACAAACTATAAGGCTCAGTTGGATAACTCAGCTATCAATTTTCAGTTATTCGTTTTAGTGCTTCCTCTTCTTCTTATATTATTTACGGCTTCCTACTCTACCAATTGGATGCTTTCCTTTGGGCTCAGGCAGTCGCGGCACGAGTCCCTTAACTTGCCCAGAGGCTCTTCCCCCTGGGGCATTGCCATTTTTTTATTCATTGTTTTAGTGCTGCTTTCCTACCAATCTTCATTTCATTCCAAATGGTTTGGTCCTCTTTGGAGCTTTGATTAATTAGCAATTGTTGCTTATAATGTTTAATTATTTACTTAGTACTAATCATGGGATCTGTTTCTTTCTTTTTGAAGCAAATAAATATGTGATTGATGTATTCGAAAGAAATTGCAGAAAGCATGGCTCTTCGTTCGGTTCTTGCTTGAATAAAAGCTTCATTCCATACAAAATGCATTATTTTAACAGATGCTCAAGAATGGTCTTTTGCAATTAATAGCTCTTTAGATTATTTCTCTAATTTTGATTTAATTATTTCATATTGTAAAATTTTTCTTTCTGTTATACCTGATATTGAGGTGGCTTGGATTAGCCGATACAACAATTCAAAAGCTTGTAAGTTAGCTAGAACTTCCCTATTGTTTGATCATTTATGTTTTTGGGATGTTTTCCCATCTTTGATCTTTTCCTAATATAAAAGTCTTATTTCATCTAAAAAAAAAATGATAATGTCCAATATTATCTCTTATTGGACCTAAATTACGTTCAACAGAGGAGGCTACCTATCAAACAGTCTCAGCCTAGCATGAGTCTAGCGTCTTTAAAGCCCAATGTGTGTGTGACCGAATACGCACGATAACCAATGGAATGGGGTTGTCCGATCGGACAAGACAGGTCAAGCCCTGTGGAAATCCATTGACACCCATCTATTCCATCCACCGTCTATCCCACGTTACATCGTCGCAGATCTACTTTGACACATAGATAGACTACTCAAATGGCTTTAAGCCTCTTATAAATACCAGATTATTCTATATTTTACACACAACATTCTTAAAATTGTCACACTACTTTCTCTTTTTAAGTTTAAAATTGACTTAAGTATCGGAATATTAACATCCGATCCAACCGGGCTATCTTTTCTCTTGTAGGTTCTCAACTTTGCCTAATCCGACTAGAGCTCATCATGCCAACATAGACATGGTGTTGTTTCAGCTGCCATAATGGCCTCATCTTTATAAAATTTTCAGACTTACCAATAACGATGACAATGTAATATTTAGTAATACTATATTTAATGAATTAAAGTTATTAGTTATACAGATGCATCGTTCCAATTCTATTATTGATTCATATTAAAAAAAGAAAAAACAAATTGTAAGAAAATCAAAATATATGTTATAAGGCTAGAAATAGAAGCATATAGCTCAATAAAAAATTAAGCATATAGCTCAATATAAGATAGCTTCATATCACATTGAATTAATAATAATTAAAATTTTCAACTGTGATGGTGGGATTATATATATTTGAGGACATGTGGGATAAAGATAGCTTCATATCTTATTGGATTCCGTTTATGCAAAGGGAAAACAAAAATATAGTGAGTACTCGCAAAACAAAATATCCTATGGCCTCCTCGCGAAAACGACTCGAATGCCAATGGCAGCACTCAACATCAGCCCATATTAAAATAAAATCAAATAAAATAAAACAAAAGCATGATCACACACTTCTTTTTGAGTTCAGATTTTATCTAAATTGTTAATTTAATTTCTTAATGAAATTATCGATATTAAAAATTTTACTTTTTTTAATTGATTATATTGGAATTTTATTATATATATATATATATATATATATATATATATATATATATATATATATATATATATATATATATATATATATATATATATATATATATATACTATATATATATATATATATATATGCACTTTAACAAGGCAAATTATATAAAATATATACATGATAATCTTGAGAATATCGAAAATAAGAAACATGTGTGAACCGGTTAGGTTGTAAATGATCTCAAACTTGCAAAAAGGCTAATACGATCGCTTCAAATGTTAGTATTTCAAAATTTAAGTCAATGAAAGACTTAAAAAGAAAACATAAATATAAATTATTAAGAGTGTACTATCCAAAATACTCAAGAATTGAAATATTTATAAGAGTACGATCTACTAGGTAGAGATGTTCGAATGAGAGTGAATATTAGGTAAAGGATATTGTTTGACAGTTATTTGACTGTCCGTATCTTGTTAAGTGTGTTAATATGATTGATAGACAGATTGAATTGGAGGCAATTGACAAATTTAATGTGACGGATCTCACGTATTCGATTGAATTTGGTAGTGTAGATTTATGTTTGGAACGGACTTTGAATCTCATGAATCTTATAGAATATTATGTATTTTCAGTACATAAAACAATTTTACTCAATAAAATGAGTGCAATAGCCTTTAAATTAGAATGTGATTTCCTTTTGTTGTCTTTTCTTTTTCTTTCTTTAGATAGAATATGATTTTCTTTAATTGCCCATCAAACAAATGGCCATAAATTCTACTTGCCCTAGTACATTGAAAGAATAAAATATCTAGATCCGGGCCCACGTAGGCACACAGTTAAACCATCCAGCGTCCGACACGCGTCTTCTGTTTTCTGTAAAATTTTGATTTCTGCCTTTGCTTGGGCTCACCCTCTAATAATATTTTTATAAGTATTTTTATAAGCAATTTACAAATTCATGTTAATTAAGTAATGATATTTTTATTTTTATTTTGATGATAGAAAATTAAAAATATCAAACATCAAATATTCTAATATGATATTGAAAATTATGAAATTACTAACTTTGAATTTATCAGCTAGAGATAATATAATACAATTTTTTCTAGAATATTGGCCTCATTTATATATATTATATTTCCTTCATTTTTTTATGTGTCACTTTAGTCATTTTCATTAGAATTAATAAATAATAAATATATTTAAATTTAGTATTAAATTATATAATTAGAATTAAATTATCAAATCTAACTAGTTCTAATTTTATTAAAAGAATTAGATTGAAAAATTAAATTAAATCACATTAAAAATCTAAACGTAATAGATAAATGAAAATTTAATTTTATTCAAAAGTGAAGTGAAAGATAAATTAAATTTAAATTTTATTCAAAATTAACACATAAAAGAGAACGGATAGAGTATTAATTAGTGAAATTGAATATGCATATTTAATTTAAGATCACAAACATATATATATATATATATATATATATTGAGATTTAATACAAAAATATTTTAAGATTAGTTTACAAATGATATTGATTTAATCTTTATGAGATACATTAAATATTTAAATTCAAATTTATTAACGTAAAATTCAACAAAAGAAATAAAGTACTAAAAGAATGAGTATATTATAAATTTAAAAGAGGAAATAATGTTTTGTAATTTTAAAATAATTATTATATTATATGATCTAATGTGTAAATTGGAATGTAAATTTGTAATAAAAACTATGAAAAATAGCTTCTTATATTGTATAACGCATCTCTTTCGTTTGACCTCTCCAAATCACACCAGGTCTCTCTCTCGCTCGCCCTCTGTCCCTCCCTCACTTTCCCTCTTTCTCTATAAAATCAGCATTCTCTTTTTCTACGCGTATTGATTTTATGTGATTGTTGGTTTCAGGTGCGCAGAACGGAGGAAGATCTGATGTACTCGCTGGTGGATCTTTATTTAACGCAAGATCATGATGGCCCTTGAAAATAAAGGTTAGTTTAGTTTTTTTAATCTCTTTTACTGATATGGTATTAATTTTGTGAATTCAAGTTTCTATCCGTGATCTATTTTAGTGTTTGGCTCAATTTTATGTGCCCAACTGCGATCGGATTTATGACTATTTCGATTTACTGGTGGTGCGATAATGCAATTTCGTTGGTTTTCCTCACTTGGGTTTCGGCTATAATGTCTAATTTATTAACCAAAATTTAGAATTGATTGTGGTCTTGGAAAGTTTTTCCTCCTTCCCTTTTGCCGTGCTTGTCACTTTGTGATCATACTGTATTGTAGTCTAGCTGCAGCAAATTAGTTGAATGTACGTTGGAGGACTTCATTGACTTCCTTAGTGCTTCTAAATTGTTAGGTTTTTTCGCCAAATAAGTATTGTTTGGGTTCTACTTGAGACTCGGTTTGTCTTCAGCGGCTAGTGCGTAGACTGACAAGACTTCAATGCTTATATTGCTGGTAGAATTGGGTGAGGTACTGTTTTATGTTAAGCGGAGGCTTTAATATTTGTGACGGATTGAAGGATTAGTGATAAAGGAACGACGTGTTTTCAATTTGTTCTTTTGGGATTGGAATTTGTAGTTGTTATAGAGGCCTGGAGTTGAACGCCTATAGTGGTTCTATCAACTTGGAGTTGAAAGCTTAAAATTAAGCAATTCTGTTGTTCATAATTACAAAAGTTAAGGTGTAGGCTCCCACTTGGTTTTGGTGGGGAATGTAATCCTAATGATAACAAATTTTAGATTTGATTATGGGGTTTACTCAATGTTGATTTTAATGTAATAGTAGCTTGACTGCATGGATTTATAGTCCAGATGTTTTATAATGGTTGTTTCAAGTGAAAAAAGAATGAGAATAGGACTACATATAAGTGAAGTTGTTATTGGTTACTATTTAATAGTTATGACGTATTGGATATATAATTTCTTAAGTCATATCAGGTTAGTAGACTATTTATCCTTATTTATGAGCATTTTGTCCCAGTGTATGGTGATTAGATTTTACTCTGTTTTGTGATGGATCGCTATTTGGGTCAGAAAGGTTATATTTGTGATTTCATAATTGTAGTGTAGTATGCTCCTTGCCTAATAAATATGAAAGTTAAGCTCATTTTGCATGGCAGTATCCTCTTGTTTCATTTTTCTTTTTTGGCATAGACATAAAGAGTAACTGTAGGGATACTATGGTAGTATCCTTCTAGGCGAGCTACAATGTGTATAAACCATTGAAATAATATAGAACCATGGGTGCTTCGATTTGATTCAGCTGAATTCTTGACTTACCATTGTTACATCGGGTCTTTGTTGACTACAAAGTCTTATGTATGGTTGCCTTTTCCGCTGAAGTCAAACTGTATCCCCTCATTCCCCCCCCCCCCCTCCTGCAATTATCTCTACCCTTCAGATGGAAGTTTTTTTTACAAGGAATTTCTTGCATGTTGCATTTTGTTTCTTCTGTACATTTAATTATGGTTATTGATGATGAAAATTCATATTTCCATTGTTTCTCAGATGTTTGTTGCTTCATTTCCTACTGCAGAAACTCTTCAAAGGAGCTGTGAGGCATCCTTAAAATGCCTCCAGACCAAGGGATTCTCTTATGGGAATTCAGTGGATGGTTTTTCGGACCTTAAAGAAGAAATAAGTGTTCACCCAGGTGGGGATGTTGTGGAACCAGCTCACTCAGCGGGCAGCAAATTTCACAATAAACCCACCTATCATCATGATTTTGGCTCATGGTCAACCTTTTATGCTGACTCTCAAAAGGTGCAGCAGTGCCAAATGAATTGCTTTGAGAGCCAGGTTTATCCCTTTCCAGTGGATTCCCTATTTCAGTATGCCCCATTCAATATGTATTCCCAAGGATACCCGCATGACTACCAGTTTCAAGATTTTCAGTATTTTGTGGTCATCGATTTTGAGGCTACTTGTGACAGGGAGAAAAATCCTCATCCGCAGGAGATAATTGAGTTTCCATCTGTCATTGTCAGCAGTGCAACTGGCCAACTTGAAGCATGTTTCCAGACATATGTGCGGCCAACTTGCAATCAACTTCTTACTGATTTCTGCAAGGATCTGACTGGTATCCAGCAAATTCAGGTTAGTTTGCACATGCTTTATATTGTAGAGCTGAGTCTTAAATTCACGTAATGCTTGAAGTGTTCGCTGGCAGTATAGAGCTATTATTCTACGGAACGAGCCTTGATTTTCATTAGTTTTTTAGAGCCATGTGTTCCAAGGTTCCTTTACTTCTTTCCATAGGAAAAGTGTGGGAAAAACAGCGAGGGGAGAAACCTGTTATTTTCTGTTCTTTAGTTATTTTCCTTTTTTTTTTTCTTACTTGGGGAAGAATATATATATTTTAATTCTTTCCTTGCTTAGGAAAGAAGAGAGTAGGGAATTGAAAATGTGGCTAGAAAATCAATCATGTACAGTCCTCTTCCTCTTCAAAATGGGAGGAAAGTCGTCAAATGCTTTTAGTCACCTTTTCATTCCTATATAAATGTATTTTATATTTGAACAGTGAATGGTAAAATGTGATTTTGTATCTATAAAGCACCTTTGAGTTTCCTTATTTCCCATATCCAAACAATGGACAGAATAAACATTTACTCTTTTATTGCCTTCTGCTTCCTCTGTTTCTGCCCTTATTCTTCATTTCTTTGTTTATTTACCTAATAGAGTTTGAATATTTCTATGATTTTATCATCAGGGTCATGCTTTACAGTGAGTATACATTTTGTAAAATATGAATTATATATTTCAAGGCAGATTTTGGATATACTGACAAGAAAAGACAATTTGGTGCCTATGTACTTCTTAGATGTGCGTTATTTTTGATATCATATTGTTAGCAGGTTATCATGTTGCATGCTGTGATGCTTATCTTGGGTTTTCTGTTCTGCATGGTTCTAGGTGGACAGAGGTGTTACTCTTAGTGAGGCACTTCTTAGGCATGACAAATGGCTTGAGAAAAAAGGGGATAAAGAACACTAACTTTGCTGTGGTAACATGGTCAAACTGGGGATTGTCGGGTGATGTTGGAATCTGGAGTGCCGATTCAAGAAAATCAGAAAGCCCCCCTTATTTTAACCGGTAAGTTTATCAAGTAAGAACTTGATTTGAACTTCTTGCATAAATAAATGCATATGCTCTGTTTTGTAAACCATTTTTGAAATATAGTCGTTGACTTCTGGTCATAAAACTATCATCATAAATGTAATGAACCTGCGTTTCTAAAGAATAGAATGTCTGTCGCAATTATGCGATCGCTCCTTCTCCCTGTTTATTTCAGACAAATCTATGAACTCAAAGCTTATCTGGCTGCTAATACAGCCTAACTCCATGTTGATTTACAATTTTCAGATGGATCAACTTGAAAGTTCCTTTCCACGAGGTATTTGGTGGTGTGAGGTGCAACTTGAAGGAGGCTGTGGAGATGGCAGGCTTAGTATGGCAAGGTCCGTGCTCACTGTGGACTTGATGATGCCAAAAACACCGCTTGGCTACTTGCCCTCCTCATGCGCAGGGGGTATCAAGATTCTCCATCACCAACTCGTTAATGTGGCAGACAAATGATTGTTCAATTTCACGGAAGCAGTCCCCCTGATCAGCTTCCCTTCTCACCACACCAACCCTACAAGCTGAAGGAAATTCACACTCCTGTTTTTCAATATCACCCCTTCTGTTACTGTGGAGTTAAAAGCAGCAAAGGCATGGTTCAGCAGCCTGGACCAAAGCAAGGTAGCTGCTTCTTTGGTTTGTGGCAACTGGACTGCTGCTAGAGGTTCCTGGTGTCGTTACTTTGAATGGGCATCTCCCCGACTGAATTTAATGAAAACGACCGCTTTAAGTTTCGTTGGTTGCATCCTAACCTATCTGGGATGTCGTATGTAAAAAAAAAATTAAAAAAGTAAAAAAGAAAACAGAAGGTAGTGGATTGGTCTCCTTGTAGAAAGCATATATGCCCCCAAACATATGGCGAGGGGCTTTGCTTCTAAATGAGAGCAATATATGTAGTTGGCTCAGTTGCTTGAGTGTCTGGTAACGATTGAAAGTAGGGAGCTTCGACATGTAAAGCTGACTTCTTGTTGATAGGAGAACAAATTGGGAATGTGAGGAATTGGTAGTTAGGAATGATGCATTTTACATGCTCGGACATGCTAAATTATCATTATCATAAATAACCTGTGAGATAGGGACTGTTGGGTTCCCTATGGATTTCTAATGGGAAAATATGGGTACTAATGCTTGCCCTCAGTTTACTGATCATTATTTTGCTCTCTCTCTCTCTGTGTGTGTCTCTCTTTATCAATAAATATCTAAGCTTTTGACCTTGGTGGTTTGTCCAACATGAACTGCAACTATACAGCAAGCAATTAGTGAATTTGCAAGATCCACTAAGAAATTTCATAATTAGGTGCACTATAAACTCTTTTTTAGAGTAACCAACTTTATGGAATGCAAAGATACAAAATTTCCAATACATTTTGGTTCAGATTGAAGCAATGACTTTTAGTAAAAGGTCATGTTTAGATTGGTTTATAAATGCATATATGGCAATAATTTTTATATAATTAGTCACCGTCATCATGGTTGTAAAAACCAGACCGGTTGGTTCAACCCGGTTAATCATGAACCGGTATCTTTTCAGGAACCGAACCCACCCCTTGTCTTTGATGAGATAATTAACCAAAAAAGCTATTCAGCTTCCTTTACATAATTTTGTACAAAATGTATATATATTGGTTTTTTTTTTAAAGATATAGTGGTTCCTAATTACTTTCAAATATTATTTTTTTGAAATCACTTTCAATTAATTTTTTTACCAATATAAAATACATTTCTTCTAATTAAATCCTAACATCATATTCATTTAATACATAAAATAAATAAATTAACAAAATATCCTATTTTTGTATGATATAATTAATTTTTTTAGATTTATCTACTTGATAATCAATATAATTTTTTAATATATTCTTAACTTTTCTATATAATGTATATAAGTAAGGCAAAAATATGATGTTTACTATTTTAATATGTAATGATGACTATTAATAATTTGAATATTTTATTATAGGAATTATTATTTAAAACATGTTTAAATAGTATATAAATTAATTATTTTTAATCCTAGTTTGATTTCAATTCAATAGCGGTTAAACTTTAAACTCTTAACTATCTATTTTCTTAGGATTTATTTTCGAGACCTGCTTAACTATCTACTACATTCGTTATTTTTTATATATCACTTTAGAATAAAATTCAAATTTCATTTATTTGACACTTTTAGATTTTCAATATAATTTAATTTATTTTTTCAATTTAATTTTCTTTTTCAATAAACTAGAATCAATTAGATTTGATAATTTAATTTTAATAACGTAATTTAATACTAAATTTAAGTCTATTTATTATTTTTTAATTCTAGTAAAAATAATAAAAGTCACAGATAAAAAAAACGAAATGAGTATTTATTATAATTTATTTTATCCGGTTCGAGACCGGCAACTACAGTCATCATCATGAACATGAATGAATTGAAAAATATTTAACAAATTTGAAAGAGATTACATTGGAGCTAAGAAATATAAGTACAATAAATAGAACTTTGAACATCTGATGCTGGATTTATGGCCTATTATATTTACTTATTATAATATATATATATATAGAAAGAAAATGTGTAAGAAGCAAAGCAATTGTCAACCAACGAAAGATCCAATATTAACCTCTTATTTCGGTATATTAAAGTGTCATAATTTCCCCAGGAAGAAAGATCCGCCGTATATAGTTTTCAGTTACATCTTTTCATCATCGTCCCCTTCATGAACAAAAGTTCCAGACTTGATGAAATTGTAAGAAAAAGGAAAAGCAACCACCACAATCTTTTCCTTTCAATTCCCTTCTAACTTTCTTGACTAACTGTTGCATTAATCTCTACATTATATTTTCTGAATGTTCTTGATCTGTTACTATTACATTTCTTGAGAAACAACAATGGAATTAATCTCTACATTATCTCTCCTTACAGTTCTTAATCTCCATTGGTAGATTTCTTGAATGTTCTTGATCTTTTACTGTTATATTTCTTGAGATACACCAATGGATGCAGCGCGGCGAGCCATGTGTAGAGATGATCTTTGGAATCCACTCACTTCCACCTTTATACAAAGCTGTTCCATGCTTCTCATCTCTCATCTCTTCCATGTTGTTTTGAAGCCCCTGGGGCAGCCAGGACCCATTGCACAAATCCTGGTACTTATCTATTTCTAATATAATCATTAGCATTGTGCCATTGTTTTTGAGTGCTTTAAAATTTGATAATGGTTGCTAAGGCAGGATTGGCGCTAGGTCCATCATTCTTAGGCAGAATAAAGCAAGTGAGTAACTTGTTCAATCAGCCTGATTTGACTGATTACAACATAGTTATCTCCTTCATTTTCCGCATAGTGTTCATGTTCATGATTGGTTTGGAGACAGATATTCCTTATATGAGACGAAACATTCGTCAGGCGAGCATTATTGCATATGGGGGAATAGTTGCTTGTGCAATCTTTGGAGCATCTATCAGTGTCTTTGTGATTCCGATGTTGAACATAACCCATCACAAGTTTATGTTCGCCAATTTTATCATGGTCATCTTGGCAAGCTCTGCCTCACCTACAGTGATTCAGTTGGTGGCAGAGTTGAAGTTTGAGACATCAGATATAGGGAGATTGGCAGTTTCTTCATCTCTAATCAATGAAATGACTTGTCTGTTATGGTATAATGTAATCATTGCTTTTACCTCGGGGAAAATGTTCGGCCGAGGGATTTTATGCCTTGTTTTCACTGCAGTAGTCACTCTCTTGAACAGGTTTTTAGCTCTCTGGTATAACAGGAGGAGGCAGAACCAAAGATCTCTACGAAGTGCTGATATGCTAACTATTCTGGTCCTGGTTATATGGTTCTCATTTCTTATCGAAGAGTTCGGATTCAGTAGTACATTGTTTTGTTTCATCATCGGCTTGATGTTCCCTAGAGAAGGAAAAACAACTCGAACATTGTTACGTCAGCTCACTTACGCAGTTAATAACTTCATTCTTCCAATTTACTTTGGCTACATTGGCTTCCGTTTCAATGTTACATATCTGTATGATTATAGAAATGTCATTGTAGTTCTCTTGGTGATCTTGATTAGCACTGGGGGCAAAATCATTGGAACTTTAGCAGCTTCCTATCACTTAACGACCTCGCGCAATGAGGGGGTAATTCTTGCTTTTGTACTCAACTTGAAAGGCCATGGCGAACTTCTGCTCATGGAGATGATCTCTGAGTCGCTTTATGTAGGTTTTCTTAACCATAACTCTGCTTTTTCTCCGGTTAAATTACCGAGTACTTTCATTTTCTTACGTATATTTTACTTTTTGACAGCGTTGGTGGGATGAAAACTTTTATAACTTGGTCATAATAGTAGTAGTGCTCAACACACTTCTAGCAGGATCAATAGTTTCCAGCATAATAAGCAGAGAAGAAAAGTTCTTCTCGAAACCCCACAACTTACTCGAATTTGATGATCCAGATGAAGAACTAAAGATGCTGCTTTGTGTTTATAGCTCTCGTGGGATATCAGGGAAAATCGGGCTAATATCAGCACTAAGAGGATCTATAATAGCCCCGATCAAACCTTACTTGATGCACTTAGTTGAGCTGCCTAAAAAAAGGTCAAGAACAAATATGATGTATCACGAGTTAGAAGATAGAGATCAATTTAGCGATGAGGAAGAATACGGTGGAAATGATGTGAAAGAGATCGGAGAAGCTGTTGATGTTCTTAGTATAGATAGTAAAGTTCCAATTCGTCTAAGTAAAATAGTGTCATTCTTTGCAACAATGTATGAAGATGTATGCGCTAGTGCAGAGGATCTGCGGGCTTCGGTAATCATTCTCTCATTCCATAAGCACCAGCGTCTCGACGGAAAAATGGAAAACAGTATGGAAGCTGATAGGCTAACAAACCAGAAGATTCTTCGCCATGCCTCGTGCTCAGTTGGGATGTTTGTGGACAGAGGGCAGACTGGTTTTCAAATGCCAACTTCAGACCAAGAGCAGAATGTAGTAACATTGTTTTTCGGGGGTCCTGATGACCGCGAAGCATTAGCATGGAGCAAGAGAATTGCTAATCATCCTCATATTCACTTGACTGTTATTCGCTTCCGATTACCGACATTGCCATCAGCAAATGATCCATCCAGCAAGGGCAGTGAAGAAGTGATTTTGACCATGACAGGCTCTCAGGTGGAGACTGATAGAGACAATGCCTTGATAGATGATTTCTTCAACAGGTATCTTGAAGCCAAAATTGTGCTCTTCTGCCAAGAAACAAGAAACCACATAGACTGTAATATTCTCCTATCAATCCTAAACTTATGCTTCTCGCATAGTTTGGCCCTTAAACTTCATTTTATAACAAACTCAACTTACCAATCAGTTCTGTTACAAAATGAAGTTCAAGAGTGAAACTGTGTCATAGTCATAAATTCAGGGCAATGGGAGAAAAGTATCCAGATAGAACCTAAGTTCTTGCTTTCTATCAATTAACAGTAATGTGATTCTTTGTTTCTATCAGATATGTGACTTCAGGAAAAGCTGGGTACATGGAGAAGTATGTGAACAATGGGCAGGAAACAGTGGACATTCTAGCAGAAATAAGAGGGATGTACTCATTGATCATAGTGGGGAAGGGTGAGAGAGGAGTCTCACCAATGACAACTGGTTTAAGTGACTGGGAAGAATTCCCAGAACTGGGAATCGTTGGTGATCTTCTGGCTTCCACAGAATTCAATGCCCATGGTTCAGTTTTAGTCATTCAACAATACAGACATTTAAGGAACCACTACAATCTTCTACACGGATAATTAGTCATTAGATTTGAAAATACATGCTGGTGTTAATGTTTATACAAGTTTAGTTACTGGTAAGATGTAGTTGCAAAGTGTACAGCTTTTGTTTCAACTGTAATCTGAAAAAATTGTTGGAAATTGGAAGGAATTTTCTTTTATTGGTCCAAGAATAGTTTTTTACTTTATTTGCTGAAAAGTTCAATTCTTTTTCATTGTTGTTTTTCTGGGATTTTATGCACGGATTTTACGCCTGCATTTTACAAAGCTGGCTGCTTTGCTCTATAAAGTTTGAACCTTTAATCTTCTGTGGAACACTAAATGATGATGAAAAATAGATTCGAAATCGAATCGAAAATTTAGATTTTTTACTTTTAAAAATCAAAGGTTAACGGTTGATTTATAATTAACCAATCTATGTTTATTTTATATATTATATTTTAAATTTTACATTTAAATTTTTCAATGTATTTGTAATTTATAAATATTATGATATATAATTTTTTAAAATATTATTATAATGCATATTTTTAGTAAAAATATTGAAATTAATTTTTTACTATTATTATTTATTAATTACATGTGCATAATTAGCATTCTATTGTTAGTTTCATATTAAATATATTTAATTTTTATAATTAATTATTAAATTTTTTATTTTAATTTTTTTAATGGATATCATATGTAATTTGTATAAAATATTTTTAACTATTGAAAATAATATTATAAATTGCACAATTAATTAAATTTATATGTTAAAATTTTTTAGTGGTTAACTAATAAATCAATATTAAAAAATTGGTTCAAAATAGAAACTAATATAACGGTTAACCAAAATTAATAAAATTATTAATAAAACGATTAACCAATTCATATTCCTTCCGGCTAAATGAAAGCTGAAAAACTAATACAGTGTTTGATATACTATTTATTCCTCTTCTTTTGGCAAAAGTATTATCAATTCTTTCCTTGTTACTTCCTTCTCATAGTTTTAATCCATCTTATCATTTTAACCTGTCTCAAAATATAGTATATTTTTTATATAATTAATATGTAAATTGCCTATTATTTCTCTATTTAATTTTATCTAAATTTTCCTTATTATGGTATTAATCCTGAATTCCTTATTTTTACAATTTCAATAATATTTAAAAAAAATACTGAATTTATATTTTTCACAATGATATAATAAAAAATTATTAGAAAAATTATGTTAACTATAATAAATAATTAATTTTATTTTTTAATGATACATTTTTTTTTTTTATTATTACAAAGGTAGTTGCTAGAATTAATTTAAAACATAGAAATCCAATGAACGGGTCAGGCCGGCAATTTTGGGTTTGGCTGGCATGAAGTTTTTCACCTTGGGCAAAATAGAAAACATATTTTACAAGGGGAGGAGCAAAAGAAACTATTTTTATCCAGGAAAGAACTTTGATGAAGTTAGCCTGCAATTTTTTTGCTTTTCATTGAAAACCTGAGAAGCCGTTTACTTATGATTTACTCTCAATCAGTTAACCGTTCGAAGCAGTTTGGATCGTCCGGGTTCCCGCACAGAATGGCAGAAGCAATTCCGTATGGTATAGCTGCTGAAATAGTGACCCAACTGGGTTCTTCTCTCTTCCAAGAAATTGGGTCTGTATGGGATGTGGAAAAGGACTTGCATAGGCTTGAGAACACTCTCTCCACCATTAAAGCTGCTCTTCTGGATGCTGAAGAGAGACAGCAAACGAGCCATTTGGTCCAAGATTGGATCAGGAAGCTCAAAGATGCAGTCTTTGATGCTGATGATTTTTTGGATTCAACTGCAACAAGAGCTTCACAGCTACAGCTGGGGACCCAAGGGTGGGGAATAGAGAAGGTTCGTGAATTTTTCTTTTCCCCAAATGCATTGGCTTTTAGATATAAAACTGTTCGTAAAATTAAGGGTATTAGAAACAGATTAGACAGGATAGCAGAAGATATGGCTAAGTTCAATTTCAGAGAGAGAGTCTTAGAATTGCAAGTTGGCAATAGAGAAAGGGGGCAAACTCACTCTTTTGTGTTGACATCAGAAGTTATTGGTAGAGATAAGAATAAGGAGGAAATTGTGGGATTGTTGACGTCCTCTAGCAATCAAGAAAATTGTTCCATCATTCCAATTATTGGTATTGGTGGCTTAGGTAAAACTACTCTCGCCCAATTCGTGTATAATGATCAGAGAGTGGTTAACATTTTTAAGAAGAGGATGTGGATATGTGTCACTGAAGATTTCAGTGTGGAACTGGTTGCCCGAAAACTCTTAGCTTCATTAACCAATGGTGAATTGGGTAACTTGGATATGGAGCAAGTGCAAATTCGCCTTCGAGAAAACCTGAATGATAAGATGTATCTTCTTGTGTTGGATGATATGTGGAATGAGAACATTGAAAGATGGATACATTTGAAGAATTTGTTAGTTGCTGGGGCCAAGGGAAGTAAGATTCTGGTGACCACTCGTAGTAGAAAAGTAGCATCTGTTATGGGTGTGGAATCCTCATACTTGCTGAAAGGTCTGACAGAAGAAGAATCTTGGACTTTGTTTAAGCAAGTTGCATTTCGTGGAAGGCAGGACAAAGTTGATGCAAACCTGGAAGAAATTGGTAAAAGAATGGTCAAAAGGTGCAAGGGAGTTCCTTTAGCCATAAAATCTTTGGGTAGTGTATTGTACTTTAAAAAGGCAGAAAGTGATTGGCTGGTTGTAGAAAATAGTGAAATTTGGAAGCTCCCTCAAGACGCTAATGATATTTTACCGGTGTTGAAGTTGAGTTATGATCACTTACCTATCCATTTGCGACAATGTTTTGCTTATTGTTCAATGTTCCCCAAAGGCTGCAGCATCTTTAAAGATCAGTTAATTCAGCTTTGGATGGCGCAAGGTTATATTACATATGCGAGTGGAAATCAGAATTTAGAGGAAATTGGTGATCAGTATTTCAGTGATTTGTTGTTGAGGTCATTTTTCCAAGAGGTTGAAAAAGATGATTGTGACAACATAATAACTTGCAAAATGCATGACCTTATTCATGATCTTGCACAGACTGTTGCAGGGAGTGATTGCGCAATTTCAGGAACTGATGCTGAAAATGTGTCTAAAAGAGTTCGTCATTTGTCATTTGAAGGGTCTCTAAACTATGAATGGGAAGCTCCAAGACCATTACAGCAAGTGAAAGGTCTGAGGACCTTCCTCTTACCTGTTAATGATCGCTGGATTAACGAATCCAGTCAAGCCACCCTTGTTTCAAATTTTAGACGGTTACGTGCACTGGACTTGCACTGTTTAGGCATTGAGAAGTTGCCATGCGCAATTGGTAAGTTGAAGCACTTGAGGTATCTTGATATATCTAATAACAAGCTCATAGAAAGACTTCCATGTTCCATTTGCAATTTGTTTAACTTGCAAACCCTGCTGCTCTCACGCTGCGAAAGACTCATAGAGCTCCCCAGGGACTTCAGAAAATTGGTCAACCTCAGACATCTTGTGATCATTAAATGTTCAAGATTAGCATACATGCCACCTGGACTAGGAGAACTGACTTCTCTGAGAACATTGACGAGATTCATTGTGCCACGTGGTGGAGGAGTTACATCAGATGCTGCAAAGCTTAATGAGCTTAATGGCTTAAATCTCCTTAGAGGTGGGATATGGCTTAAGAACCTTGAATGCTTGGGCGATGATGTTTCGGAATCAAAGGAAGCAAACTTGAAGGAAAAGATGTATCTTCAATTCCTGGGATTACAGTGGGTTCCTACAGAGGTTAATGTTAGTGTGAGTAATGAGTCATTACTGGAGACTCTCCGACCCCATCAGAATCTAAAACACTTGTGGGTGGAAGGATATGGTGGTTTAAGATTTTCAAGTTGGCTGTCCTCTCTAAGAGGTATTGTTAGAATCACTATACAGGATTGTCCCAGATGCCGGTACCTCCCCCCACTGGAGCACCTCCCATCTCTCAGGTTTCTGCATCTTCGCAAATTGGCTGCTCTGGAGTACGTAGAATATGGCAGTGATGAGATCTGCTCTTCGTCAGCACCAGAAACAGTATTCTTCCCATCCCTGCAGGAGCTTTTGCTTTATAATTTGCCTAATTTCAAGGGATGGCAGATTCGGGAATTGACAGCAGCACAGCTAGCAGTTGGCCAGGAGCTATGCATACACCAGCACATTCCTCACTTGACTATTCAAAGATGTTCTAAATTGAATTCAATGCCATTCTTTTCACATCTGGAATCACTTCATCTTATTGATTCTAATGTCATGGTGATAGCAGCACCACCCTTCACTGCATTTCCCTCTTCACTCTCCCCTTTTTCAACAATAGAGTCTCTAGTTATTGAGAAAGTTGAAGATTTTGAGTGCTTGCCAGAGGAGGGATTGCAGAAGCTCACTTCTCTGAAGACATTGCGGCTTAAAAGATGTCCTGGATTAAAATGTCTTTCTCCAGGAATCAATTGTCTGACTCAACTTACAACTCTGGAGATAAGTGAATGCAGCGTGCTTGATCTGTATAATGACAAGGGCATCCATTGGCAAGGCTTTCGGAGCCTGTGTCATTTGATTATTGATTATCTTCCCCAACTGTCCTCTCTGCCAGAAGGGCTTCAGGGCGCTACTGCTCTGCAAGAAGTCAGGATTTTAAACTGCTATAATCTGGATGCTCCGCAGTGGATAGAAAGCTTTTCATCAGTTCAAGAGCTCGAAATTTCTGATTGCTCGAGTTTGAATTCGTTTCGTGAAAGGGTGCGTAGGCGTGCACCTTTACAGAAAGTGAGTATGAATGGTCTTAACTGCTTAAACTCATGCCAAGCAAGTACCAGCAACACTTTGTAAGAGCAACTGCTATAATATATCCACTGCGCTTGTTTCATATCTCAGATTTGAGATTCTCGAGCTTGTTGATGTCTGGTTATGTGGAGGTCAGAGCGTAAAGTTTGCACTTTGGAGCTTTTTCTGATTTTGCATGTGATTGAGTGTTAAGTCCATTCCAACACAAAATCATTCCTTATATCGTAAAACTAGAAGTAAATTATTTATTTTTTTTTTGGAGATATAATGTAAATGAGAGGGAATACTCGTAATTGTTGTAAACTGAAATATGGCAAATTTGTTTTGTAAAAATTATTAATTTTGATTGATTCTTTTCGTTCTATCCTTAAGAATACATTGACAGTTTGACACCTAGCATCTTTGTATTATTATCTATTTTAAGCAAATGTTCAAGAATTTTTTTTTAAGCAGTATTCTTTCAAGTCACACACATAATGGATCTAAATTACGGGTAGAGCTCAAAGAGAAAAATAAAAAAAATAAAAAAAATAAAGTTGAAAAATTTGTAATTAGCTTTATTTCATTTGCTGTTGTTTTAGATTTGGCGTGTTTGATAATATAAATGAATGCGAAAAATAAGGAAAGCAAGATTCGATTTGTAAACCTTGTGAGGCCAATATACGGAAATAAAGGTCCTCCATTGACACTTTCTCTTTCCTCTTTTCTTCAATTATCCCATTGACAGCCATCCAAAGAAGAAAAAAAAGAAAATAGGAGCGAGAGAAAGAGAGAGGGGGGTGAAGAAGAAGGAGAAGGAGAAGAAAAGGAAAGATTTTGCCAAGGCCAATCACCCTCCCTTCTCTTACCTCATTTTTGCGGCTTTACCCTTGAGCAGGCATTTATAGCATACATACATTATCTTGTTGCCTTGTATTGTGTCTTTGATTACAGGAATCTGATTGGTGTTCGTGCTCAAGAGCTTACAGTCCTATAACATTTTTGTATCGTTTAAGAATGGATGCAGCAAAACATGCATTGTGCTTAGATGATCCTTTTAACCCACTTATTACAACAACCTTACAAGTCTCAGGCATTCTTGTCATCTCCCATTTCTTCCATATTATCTTGAAACCATTAGGACAACCTGGTCCTGTTGCTCAAATTTTGGTAAGGCCTTAAATCTCTCTCTCTCTCTCTCTCTGTGTCTTTTTTCTATACTTTGTTTTAGCTCTAATTAATGAATTATGTCAACGTCTTATCTCTCAGGCTGGGATTGTACTGGGCCCCTCTTTCTTGTCCCACATCAAGATAGTCAATGACTTCTTTCTTCAGTCTTCTTCAGCTGATTACTATGATGTTTTTTCCACAACTATTGGGATACTCTTCATGTTCTTGTTTGGTCTTCAGACTGATATTCCTTATCTAAAGCGAAACCTCCGTAAAGCAAGCATTATTGCATATGGAGGAATAGGGGTTTGTTTCATCTTTGGTATTGCTGTCGCCACCTTTTTCATAACAGCTTTAAAGGTTACATCAAATCTCGTTACTCTTTTCAATGTGATCATGATAGTACTGGCAACTTCATCAGCCCCCGTGGTGATTCGCTTGGCAGCAGAGCTAAAGTTTTCAACTTTGGACACAGGAAGATTGGCGATCTGTTGCTCTTTGATCAACGACATGTCTTGCATACTTTGGTTCTCTATATGTGTTGTCTTCATGTCATGGAAATTGTTTGGCATGTCAATTCTGTTTCTTCTACTTACTGTGTTAGTCATTGTTCTAAACAAGCACATAGCTACTTGGTGTGATCAAAGGAACAGGAACCAAAAGTATGTCACAAACACAGAGATGGCTATCATCTTAATCCTTTTGATTTCTATCTCATTTCTCATTGAAGAATATGATTTTAGTAGTGCAATTTCGTCTTTTTTTATTGGCCTGATGTTCCCAAGAGAAGGAAAAACTACTAGGACATTGGTTATTAAGCTAACTTATGCAGTTCACAACTTCATTCTCCCAATTTACTTTGGCTATATAGGATTCCAGTTCAATGTAACATACCTTAATAATTACAGAAATCTTATAGCAGTTGTCCTCATGATCACCCTGAGTATGGGAGGCAAAATCATTGGTACTTTAGCTGCTTGTCATTACTTAAGAGTTCCAACAGTTGATAGCATTCTTCTGTGCTTTTTGCTCAACGTGAAAGGCCATGCCGATCTTCTTGTAGTTGGAGTCCTTCGAACCTCAATGGTAAGTTGTTTTGATAATTTTATAGCACCGATGGCCGTTATAATAAATGACTTTATCCTGATCATACGTTGTTATGTACAGTTTAGGTCATGGTGGGATCAAAACATTCACAATTTGGTGGTGATTGTAGCAGTAGTTAACACAGTGGTCTCGGGACCTGCTGTGGCTTTTATACTAAGAAGAAATGAGAAGTACTTTGCTCAGAAAAATACCTCACTCGAGTTTCAAAATCCGGAGAGTGAACTTCGCATGCTGACTTGCGTCTATGGCTCGCGCCATATAACATCGAAAATCGGGTTAATCTTAGCTTTGAGTGGATCACCAAAAACTCCCACCTCCCCTTACTTGATGCACTTAGTGGAGCTCCCCAGGAGGGTCAAGAAGAGGCTGATGTACCATGAGCTAAAAGATGGCGATCAATTTAGCGATGAAGATGACTATGGAGGGAATGATGTTGTGGAGATTAATGAAGCTGTAGATGCATTTGCTATGGAGAACAAACTTTTGATCCATCAAAGCAAAGTTGTGGCTGCATTTCCAGCAATGTATGAGGATGTTTGCAATAGCATTGAGGACTTAAGAGTGTCAATTGTGTTGCTAACATTTCACAAGCACCAACGGCTTGATGGGAAATTGGAGAGCGGCAAGCCAGGGATAAGACTAACCAATCAAAGGGTTCAACGGCATGCTCCTTGCTCAGTTGGGATTTTTGTCAACAGAGGACAGACAGGGTTTCAACTGCCTAGCTCTGAATCAGTACAGAATGTAGCAGCATTCTTTTTTGGAGGCCCTGATGATCGCGAAGCATTGTCTTGTAGCAGACGGATGGCCTCATACTGTCACACCAAACTTACACTAATCAGATTCCAATCAATACCACCACAAGAAAACGACGAGTCCATTGAAAAATCGCCACATGAAAAAGGTCAAGTACTAATGGAAATATCAGATCACGATATAGAAAGCGAAATCGACAAGGCTTTCCTGGATGAATTCTGCAGCAGGTATATCTACAAACATTTTCTGATGATACAAGGAAACATTTGCATTGGCTTTGTGGTATAAAACTGAAATCTTTTTTATCAGATATGTGGCTTCTGGTCAAATTGCATATGAGGAAACTTTTGTCGAAAACGGGAGGCAAACCGCAGAGGCAATACAATACCTGACGAGGAGGTTTTCACTGGTGATAGTAGGGAAAGGCGGGCGAGGGCACTTGTCGATAACAACAGGTTTAAGTGACTGGGAGGAGTGTCCAGAGCTTGGAGTAGTCGGAGATCTTCTTGCTTCTTCAGAGTCCAACATAAATTGTTCAGTTTTGGTCATTCAACAACATCAGCGATCACGCAGAAACCTTAGGATTAGTTAGAGATATGCATGTGCACATATTTGATGTGGCTGGCTGTAACTACTGTAGTAGGTGCATCAATAGATTAGCGAGTGAGTACTGATTTTGTTGTCTCTTAATTGGATAGCTAGAATTATTGAAAACTTTGACTCTGTTCTTCCCTCGAAATGAATTATACTTGTTAAGTCATGACATAAATTTAAGGGAAGCTCTAATGGTGGATTCAATTGAACAATGTTCCAAGCATTTTAACATGAGCCGAAAGCTTTTAAATATATATACATATTGTTGGTTTAAGAGTCAAAATCTTTGTGTATTTCGATTGAATCAACTTTATTCTTAAAAAATTAAAAATAAGTTAAACAAATCTTTAAAAAATTAAATTAAACCAATTAAAGTCTAATTGAGATAAATTATTTTACTTATTTCTGCCATATTAACATATTAATATTATAATTTCTTTCTTTATTTGTCGATTTCATTCTAGTATAACTCCAATCATTGGATATTTGTCAATAAAACTAATAACCATTACACAAGGACTTAATTGATCCAATTTAAATTGTTTAAGGGTGAACTTAACCCAATTGAGAACATTGTGATAAACTTAAGGGGATTATTTTGCCTTTCAACCAAATAACGTTACTAAATGTTAAAAAAGAAGAAAGAAAAAAATCCTCGACTATAGTTTTTGTAGCACAAAAATCTCCTCTCATCCATGTTTATTACAGAGCTTATATGCGAGGCATTTTTCATGGGCATTGAGAAATGCAAGAGAACAATGGTTAAAACATCAATGTGCCGTTACAAAAAGCAGAGAAGGTGAATTTTTATTCAACTGGTTTGAGAAGACTTCACTATTCAAGTTCAGTATCTACATCACAAAACAAAGGGGTGGTGGTGGCTATTCTACAACTCACCGCACGTACCAAACCCCTTGCTCTATGCTTCCAAGTATTTAAATATATATAATTAGAAGAGAGAGAGAGAGAGAGAGAGAGAAGCCAAAGAGGTAGAATTTACAAAAAAAAGGTTAAAAGCAACGAAAGAATTAGGAGTAAGGTTGCTCAGTTTTTAGAGTTGCACCCGATGAGGATGCACAACTCCCATTCTGAAGATATAGGCTGTTGGCCACCATTGAATCACTAACCAAGCCAACATCAACATCATCAAAGTTAAGTGTGCCTCTAACCTTCCTGTTCCTGCAGAAACAAGGCAAAGAGAGAAACATTTTTTATTTAAAATAAAGAGATTTAGTATTACTCTAAGGGCTATATCAAAAGGAAAGAAAGCATACCCATTCAAGCGGTTGTTTATAGCAGTCAGGTCTTTTGAAGGGCTCTGGTATGCATGTGTGCTTTCTCCAACACAAGCATAATAACTTTTTGAGCTATGTGATATTAGAGCATCCATCTACAAGCAGGATAACAACATTAAGTTACATAGACTACAGTAAGTTGATGGGCAGCTGTACCTAATCCACTATTTTGATTTTGTAGTTAACTGTGTCCACAAGCATTTGCTGCATTACAACCAACAGAAGCATGTGTCCGCAGGCACACATGCATGAGCGTGTATGACATAAAGGCCATATTGCATTTCAAACATCCCTCGCTGTCTAGGCAGCATCCAAACCATGGAATATATATGACACAAGGCCCAGGTTGGACTTTTTCACTAATAATTGACCAAGTTCAATATGCATAATTGGTAAACTTGCCCCAGTAAAATCGATCACAGTCCCTCAGCACAGCATAATTACATTTATACATTTAGTAGCTAACACTGATTATAGTTACGCTGCATTTACAGTTTTTACTCCTACTCTTGCATATCCGATTACATCTATAGGACATATGAGGTTTAATATGCCTGATTTCACATGGAAGCCTTAAACCCAAAGAGTAAAAGAAAAGGTGAGATGCTATCAGGGCCACACCATTATAACCAGTAACTTGAACTATATTTACACGTTTAGCTAAGCTAAATGCAAGCAGTAAATGATATATGCTCAAACAAATCATGATGAAATTTATGGGACCCAATGCGAACCCCTTCACATGCTCATGAATTGATAAAGATTGACTAGTTCTAGGTCAAGAAATGGAGACTGCATCAACTCTAAACAGAAACCGTTGAGAAGTGAACAAGTACCTTGGATGTTCGCAATGGAGACACATAGACATTATGTGATGCGGAAACTTTCTTTGGGGACATATCTGGGAGACTTGGAAAGGGAGAAACTTTAGGTGATGCAGGAGGACATTGACCTGGTGGCCCAGAAACAAAAGCATGTCAAACAACCATTGGGAACAGCAATGGCAGGAGACACCAAATATATAACATAAGCATGACCACCAAGGGGTGAAAGGAGTACCATCTTTGTTATTGTTGACTTCAGGGACTTGAGTGGTTTTCATAGTAGTTCCAGCAGAACCAACCTCGACCAGCAAAGGTTTTGCAGCAGGAATAAACATTTCATTGTAAAAAGTAATAATGTCGACATGATCCTGGCCTGTTCTCTGTCATCACATCAGTCAAAAGGTTAGACTCTGCACCTACAACAGCAGAGAGCTTATGAATCAGGAAACATACCCCATTGTGGCACGCTGATGACCAATCAACAAACACTCCGCGGAATACTTGGGGCTTACATTGTGGTTGCTTCCTATAGTTGTAAATGATCTCCCGGAAGGTCAAGTTCACTTTAGAAATCTGCGGGCCAAACCTTGAGTATGAGAACAGAAAAATGAAGGGTGAAAATTTCAAAACTTGACAATAAACTTTTACAAGTCACCAACAGAAAACCTTTGCAACTCCATAGAAACAACAGAGGATGATCTGATCGATATGGTGGTTAAAGAACAAAGATGTCCGCTGACTAAGTATTTGTTGAAAAAGACGATAGACATTCTCTCTTATATGCAGCTGAGACTGTTGTAACCTTTCAACCATACCATTGATTCTGACAGCAGCTAACTTGTTAATCTAGAAAGGAAAAACATGCATAAGTAAAAGTTGGAACAAACAAAATCATTCTATAGCAACAATTTTTTTTTTTTGAGAACAAAAGCAACTGCATTACTAGAACAAATGAGACATTAAAACATTGTGTCTATTACCTTGCTAAAGAATATATTAATCCCAGTCTCTGCACATGTTTCCCCTCCTCCCCCAGGGTTTGGGCGTGTTGGACTGAAACAAATCCATGAAGAATTCATCATTACATAATTGAAAATAAGCTGTGACATGGTCCACAGAGGTCAGGGCTGATGCTTTACATCCCTTAAGAATACCGAAATTACCTAGCAAAGGCAGACTGCAGAGGAGGTGGAGGTAGCTTTGGCTTAAGATTACCAAGCAGGCGATCCTTCACAGGTGATGTAAAGGAGTTCCTCTCCACTAACACACTCCGGTAGTCTGTGCATGGCCTTTTCGGAGACCTGATATCCCCATTCTGACCTGGAAAATGACCCATGAAACCCATAAATACTTTGTCAAGAATAAGGAATATGCATAATTTCAACTGGAAACCTTGTATGATTTAAGTATTTCCACCTGCAGACAACTCATGCTTCTGAACAGAAGGCAAAGGTGGCAAGCTTCCAGAAGAGAAGTTAATATGCATGGCAATTGCATCCAAAGATGGCATTGGTTCTGCTAATAACCCAAGACGGGTTATCTCTGCAGAGAGAGATGGCCTTGCAACTGTCAACGAATTATACATGGAAGAGCCCTTTTCCCAGACCATGCTCTCCAAAAGCCTTTCTTCCAGTGAATTCAAATGCCGCCTCAACTCCCTTGGAAGGGATTCTTCATGTCTAATGAAACTCTCTATCACCTTGCTAAGATCAAAAGCTGTAATGCCAGTTCGCTCCAAAACTGCAGGAAACAGCATGGTGACAGTCTTATGCGTTGCAAGAACTAGTTCAGCAGAACATGCGAGCATACATCTGTGGAACCTCTCATTAGTTAATAAAGATGTCAAATTAGTAGCATGCAATATTTGGGCCTCTGCTGTGCACATGGCTTCCAAAACCCTATAATATAGCTTTAGTGCCTCTAATCTTCGCTGTTCTGCCCATATATTGTCCATCAGGTTTGTACTTTGCAGACTTCCAGCCACACAGCGATCTCCCATAGCACTACTTGGAAATATAGCTTCCAGTATTATCTGTGCTCTGCGTATGACATCATTAGTTACATCCCTATCACATGATGTGAGAAAGCGTTCAAGCTGTACTGAGGGTTTTGATGGAAGTGGAGAAATAACAGTCCGCAGCCACTTTGCAGTTGTCATTGCTGTGCTTACAGGTGTTGCAGCCATCTTAGAATTTACACCACCAAGAATGCCATTTGCATGAGATGCAGGGGAACGATGTGGAGAAAGTGGGCTTGAAATTGACTTTGGAGGGGAGGATATCTGATCAAATTTTCTCTGCACAAACAATAATATTATTACAGTGAGAAAATATCATGACATTGACAATAGTCTGCCTAACTAAGTGTTCTCCAATGTTTAGAAGACATAAAAATTACCTTGGTGCCAGTTACATTTATGGCACCTCCAGATAGGCTTCCTGAACCAAGTAAGCTGTCCTCCTCATTGATAAATAACCTCTCATCCAGTTCACCTGTATAGCAAATTGCCTCCTCGTAATCTTTCTCTAAAGTGTTCAAACTGGACAGCAGTGATGATTCTTCCATGAAGTCATCATAATAAATCAAATCATCTGTATCAAAGACAACCAAAATTTAGTAGAAAAGAAAATGTTGTCCACATCAAAATATCCTCCCATCTATATAATGGAAACTTTTCAAACGCACCTGTATTTATGTTCTCGAGGTTTTCATTTTTATAGTCAGATGCCAAAAGAGGCTTTTTCTTCAAGATATCTACAATCAAAGTGTTGGTCTTCTCCATTGTTTTTCTCAGCTCATCTTCGGAGGTATCATATTTGTTGCAAAGTGATGCCAGTAAATCAACACCTTTATCACCCTTCTTAACTGATCATACACAAATGACAGGCATCAAATAACAATTTTAAATGTTTAGCAAAGAAAAAATAAATTCAAACACCGGTTAATAGCAAGATCATTACCAAACCGTTGGTCATTCAAGTTGAAATTTCTGAAGCGGACTGGAACATGGATAATCAGAATAACCTGATATATTTGATTAAAACATTAAGGGTATCTCTACCGTGATTACAGTCTTGAAAAATCACAAGGACACACACACCCGCACATACATGCATACATACATGCGTAAGTTGGAGCGTAAATACATTCATACACTTGACATAACCACTATTTCTCAGGAACAAAAACTATGCAGTCTGAATTGAGAGAAAAACAAAAAGAGCAGCACTTCCTTGTAACAATAAAAGTATTCTAGTATCAATAATTGATGAAATAGGATAATAGTAACTAACCAGCACAGACACCAAGCCATTTGTAGAAGTCACCAAATCTTTAAATCGGCTGAATGTATGTACACGGAGTGCTAAAAACAGCAACCATCCAAAACGATGATAATCTGGCACATATGTTGTGTCACCGGAAACTAGTGGCTGCTTGTCACCATTTGGATCGGCCATCAGGAAAAGCTCCCGATATGCACGTTTGTAATGCCTTGTACCATTCAATAACAAAATACCACCATACACATATATAGAACGTTAAAAAATAAATAAATAAAATTAAAAATAAAATAGAAAAGCAAAATCACACTCAAGATTCAGCTGCATCATGTGATTACTGTATAACTGAACAAGATGCAGTTATACAAATTCTACAAAAAGTTCATCGCATGGAACAATTAATTTACCATGTGCATCAACTTCATGTTATGTATAATGTACTTCTGGAACAGAAAAGGATAAATTAATGACCATACCATGTCATCTGATTGAGTACTTTGTCTCGCCAAAGATGATGATCAAAGGTGTCAACTTTTTAAATGTAAAACAGAAAATTTTATATTGCCAGTCACTGAAGATAAATATGTTATCAAGAAAAGACCACATGTACATATCCCAGCTGCATATTCGTTTCATTATGAAAATTATTTTACTACATAACGATTTTCTTCTATAAGTTAACATAATTTTCCTCCTACTCTTAAGAAATCCTTTCGATTTTCCTATACCACAATGAGAGTGCACATCTCAATGCCATGAAATAATATTCTTATTATAGACACATCAGCTAGAAAAGGAAGAGGTTTTGTTGGATTCATCTATTATTTTCAAATAACTGTACCAAAAAAAAGGGACTAAAATGTTGACTAAAGCAAAGAACTTGAACTGCCTAACATAAAAGCAGCGAGGGACTGTAGCATTGCCTAGAGCAACAAATGCAATTAAACTTATGCCTACCTGCTTAAAATGCTTAGGTGCACAAAGTTGGCTTGCAACTCCTTTGCCTGATAAAGAGAAGTGGAGCATAAAACCATGAGAAAGTTCTCAAACAAATATTTGTAAGGAAAAGCTATTAGCTACATAAAAAAATCCAACCAAAATTATCAGCAATGTTAATACCTCAAGTCTGCTCTCCCAATCAACACCATATATACTATTCAAAATTGGACTGGCCTTGACCACATACTGAGGCAGCTCTTTAAAAAAATCCACAATACTACCAGACGTCAAATAAGAACATTATCATTAGATCAGTAGTTCAGAACTAAAATTAGATATATGCAAAGAAAAAATAAAAGGAAACACATACTTGAGATTTGCAAGTCTCAAAATTTTGCACAATGTGAGCCTCTGCTGTGCATTATTGTTCTGCTGGCCCAATCTCTTAATGGAGTAAGAAACAAAAGCAAACCAAAATCTCTCTGCTTCTTCCAGCTAATACATAAAATTTTAACTCAACTACATATTTTTCCACATGAAAAAAAAAATACATATATACACACACACACACATACTTTGAATGAAAGAGAAAAGATTTACCATTCCATTCCCAATAGCTGATGTGTTTGCCAGCAGAAGATGTTTTGTTTGTATGAAAAGAAACATAGATTCTTTAAGGGTTACGTCGTCAAGCCGTAATCCATCCTGCCATGGATTCCAATTTAAATTTAACTGAGCAACAGCCACGCTCAGATAGTCACCATTAAGTTCTTCCTAAAATCGACTAACAAATGAATATAAAGAACAAAATTACAAAAATAAAAAGCTCAAAACCTTGCAAAAGTCTTTGAATCGCGCTTCAACGTCACCAATCCCTTCTCTTTTATCGTTGCGTGTACTGCTGCTTGGCCCATATAAAGGCTTTGTCTCTTCCATATCTTCAGAAGTGGCTGAACTCATTCAAAAACCTAGCTGATATAATCCATTAATTCAAATTTAAGGGGGAAACAGAGAGTGAATTTCAAATATATCCGCTCGGCTATCAATCCGCCAAAAGTGCAATAATTCATAACACCCACTATTGGAAATCCAAATCACTAGAAGTTACACCCCAGCAAACACTTATTTTTAAACAAATAAAATAAAAAGAAAATTTCGCGGCAAGGGATAGTTGTCGTTTAGTTAGTGTCCACGGAGAACTAATTGCGCATTAAACAAAGAGCAGAAGCAACTTTAACAGCAAAAACAATGAAACATTCAGAAATTTGTGAACTATTTTGCCCTAAGAAAAAATCAAATTGGAACAAACTAAACCAGAAACCTAGAGATTTCAGGTCACAGATCTCGAAAATACCTTCAAAATCTGACTGATCTCAAGATCGCAAAACCCTAACGTTAATTCCCAAAAACAGCAACTTTTCCAGATCGAACCCAAAAAAAAGAGACCGGCACAGACGATTGTTTCACAATAAAACCCTATCAGTGTAACCTCTTTCTTCTCTTACTAGCGCGGGAAAATCCAGCATGGCTTTAGCACATGCATGTATGACACAGTGGGATACATACATGAGAGGCCAATGGAGATCCGCCACGTCATGGAGGTTAGGTTGTTTTACCGCCAAATTTTCCCACCGTTGCGAGAGCCGCTTCGCTTCGACTTCAAGGGGAAGATTCGACGTTACGGTGGCTTGACGGCGTGAAGTTTTTGTCCTTTTGTCTCGGGAGCTGGGAACGGCTCCGTGCGGGCCATGGGTCCCACATGCCACAAGGCTTTTCCGTCGTTAACTGAAAGACTGTGTGTCGTTTTGGAGAAGTCGGGCCCAAATAGTTAAAATGTGGGCGTTTACAATTTAAAATTCCCTGATATCTCCACTAATTTTATATATATATATATATATATATCTGAAAAATTAATTCAAATTCAATTCAAATTCATTCAAAAAAAATTAATTCAAATTTAATTTAATTTAAATTAATACCTATTATAATCAATCCAAAATTAATTTATTTTATTTTTCAACTCAATCAAATATCTATCGAACCAACCTAATATTAACCTATTATATTTTTTAACCCATTGCATAGTTGCGAATGAATTTATCTAAAATCTTTTTCTTCAATTTTTGTTAGGGTTTTCTTAATTTGTATCGCGTCAAACTCCGCCGTAAACATTCAAATCCCTAAAACGAAAAGCCTAAATCGCTCTCCTTTCCTCCTCCAACTATCGCCACCGACTTCCGCCTGTCGCCACCTCTAGTTGTCGGCATAATATGGTGGTCGCCGCTGCTTCCGTTTTCTGATTCCAGGTGCATTTAATTGCTGCTCGTCTATTTTTGTTACAGAATATCAGAATTAAGGGCAGCAATATGTACAGAGCAGTTTTTTGTGCTGTTTGCTACTTTGCTTTTTGAATAAGTAAGCAGTTCCAAGAGATTAAGTTAATGACTTTAAAAAAATCATTTCCTTCTACTCTGCTGCTCTTGTTTCTCTCTCTGCCTACACCAGTTAATTTGTTATTTTGCCTTGTTTTCTAGTTTTGTAAGCTATGGTTTTTTGTTCTCTCTGGCTAGTTGGTTGTTTGAAGCTTTTGGGCATTAGACCACAGTAGGTGTATTTCCTGGTTGTGTTTTAGAATGATTTTGGTTGGGTTGGCTTGATTTTTTCAAACCCTGGATCATTGGGTAACCTCTTCTTGATTTTTGTAAGAGAGCATTGCTGCTTTCCTCGTGTAAAGCAGAGAATAAGTACCAGTTGCACTAACAGCTGAGGCAGAAATGAGATGAGTTTTTCAACAAGAGAAAACTCATGCCCGTAATGGAGATATATGTGATAAAAATATATGGAAAAATTATGCCTTGGATCTGTCCGAGTAAGATGGTACAGCAGCGGCTCATTTAAGAATTCCCACCCATATAAATAGAAGAACAGAGCAGTAAAGGAGATAAAAACAGCTCCTGAGACCAATCCAAACATCACTCTTTGTCTTGTAAATATCCCTTTTAACACAGTCAATAAATTACATTCTCCAGGTACTGTTGCGCCATTCTGCGATGTCTTCCCTTGACCAGGTTTCCAGTTCACCAAAAGAGGCTTCTGCACATATTGGAAAATTTGTGGGTTGAGAACCAGAACTATGGGAAGTGCATAGATTATAGGGTAAATTCGAAAATGGACAAGAAGTCCATACCAAAATGCAGCTTGGACCACATTACCTGCACAACAGTAAAAATAATAGTAAAGGCTTTTAACCCTCGAATTTAACACCAGAGGACTACAGCACATGCACATATATTTATGTGAGTAAAGATTTTTAACCCTCGAATTTAACACAATTAGAAAAATAAAAGTAAATCGACTATTTGTTAATTTGGTAAAAGGTTAAACCTAGGTACTTTTTTTTACTCAAAATTTCATCATATTTATATCATATTAAAATATCAATATTCAATCACTTTTTAATTTTACCGTTAAAACCATTTAAAATTGGTGTGACGGTCAATACCTGATTAAAAAATATAAAATTTAGAATTAAATTTTTTTGCAAGAAAGTTTACCATTATAATTGAACATTCATCCATCTCTTATAAAATAAAAATATCATTGTTCAAATATAAAAAATGATTAAAAACTAACATTAATAATGGTTTTGGAAAAAATATTTATATCCTTAGTAGTTGGTAAAAAATTAAAATAAATATAAGAAATTAGAATAGACTCGTGGATATTTATTAGTAAAGCTTAAACGACTTGTCGTAGACGTTTTCGTAATCATTTTCTTAATCAAAAGCCTTGTCTCCTTTATTATGTTTTTATCAATGTTCTGTAACTTAAGTTGAACCGACCGATCCAACCAATTGGTTTAATCCAATATAAAAATCGAAACAAATAAAAAATCGGGTTGAGTGGAAAAAGCTCTGGTTGTACTGGAAATTATTGGATCGGCTCGAACCCGGTTCAACTTGAAAACGGTGAATTTTTGTAAAATTTATATTTTTTATTAAAAATTATAACCCATCCACTAAATCAGTAAATCCCCAATTCCCTGCATCAGTTTGCTTCCTGTTCCTATCTTCAGATTTCCTTCACCCAACGAACACCGTCGACTCTTTCTTTGCTGGCCAGCGATCAGAATCTCTGTGTCGGCGAACAAGAAACAACGGCAGAACTCTCTTCATTTTGATCGATCCCATCCCAAGTTGAACATCCTTCCTTTTCAGTGTTTTTTTTTTATTATTAATTTTCCGTTTATAATAATTAATAGTAATTTCCTTGATTTATTTGGTTTGGTTTCTATTTGCAAGTTGCATAACTAAGTCATTAACTGTAAATAAATTCTAATTTATTTCCAAAGTAGTCTTCATGTAGGCACGTGTTTGTGTGTAAATCTAAAAATGCTGTGTTTTCTGTAATGGTTGTAATCAATTTAATTGCTGTGAATAACCAGTTTGCTGTTCCCATTTTTACTGTTTCTGATTTTTTACTTGTGTTTTCAGTTATTGTTGTTTTTCTGCCATTATTATTTATTACTATTCTTTCTGTGCACCAACCAAAGAAAAGGAAACACATATGCATCTCCATCTTATTCAGTATCTTATTCGGTGTTGTAGTATTTTTGAGTTTCTCGTATAATTGTTATGTCACAGTTTCACTGTATGTATAGTTATATTCAATTATATATTTATTTTAAATTTTTTAGATGCTATGGAGCATGATTTAAGTGAATTTGCGACTAGATTGGGATGGAGATGAAGATTGATGATTAATGATGACTGTTTTTGAAGAATTTGGTTTTTATGGAGAGAGACTTATCAAAGTAAAGGAGGGCACTTTGCAACACTAAAGCAGCAATGGCATGGACAAACATGAGAAAATTGCTGCTACTCTCTGCAATTTTTCGATTCATTTTAATCATTTATGGAGAATGGCAAGATACCCATATGGAGGTTAGGTACACAGATGTGGATTATCTTGTCTTTTCTGATGCAGCCTCTTTAATGGCTTCTGGGAAGTCCCCTTATAAGAGAAGTACTTACCGGTATTCGCCTTTGCTTGCTTTTCTTCTATTACCCAATTCAATTATTCATCGCTCATGTGGGAAATTCCTCTTCTCTGCTTCAGGTAACTAAAAATTTCACCTAAAAACTAAACCTCGGTCTCATTTTTATTTTTCTGGATTTTGGCTTTTAATAATATGCTGGTTTTGCAATTATGATTTGATTTTTAAGGGTACTGCACTTATGATCCTGTGATTGTAACTATGAGCTGGTCTCCATTAGATATACAGGGGTGCATTGATGGCATTTTGAGGTACCGCAATCTAGATGAATTCATCTCTAGAAAAATAAATCTTTAAATTAGTCTATTTGGAGTAAAAGTTCTAAGCTTTAGAATTTTGTGTTTGGAAAGAAGCCACATCGAACTTAGGTGGATAATTCTAAATACTTTTACATTAGATGCCTAAGAATTCCTTAGGAATCAAAATATGACGAATAGAGTTTTTTTTTTTTTCCTCGTGTGCCCCATTGTGAGAGTGCTTCGCTACTCCATTCAGTGAAAAACAGCAGTTTCTTGTTTAATAATTTGTACCTTCTGCTTTATTAGTTCATGGTGTTTTTGGCTGTCCTTGGTCGGTGTTGTTGAAGTTGAATCTATGTTCTACTTTAATTATGATTGCAAAACTCAGATCAGATCTTTTTGTTCTATATCTTTATTGATAAAACAAATTGAAACATGAAAGAAATTAATATCAGAACTCGCAATTTATGATGACTGGTCCTTTCATTATGATTTTAGAACAAATTAATTTGTTTAACATGTCCAATGTGCAGACTTACTTGTGGGTTTGTTTATCCACAACATTTTGAAGCAACGTAAGGTTCCTGAGGATTTATGTCTCTATTCTGTAATGGTCTGGCTCCTGAATCCATTTACCTTCACCATTGGCACTCGTGGGAATTGCGAGCCAATTGTTTGTGCCATGATTTTGTGGACCATTCTCTGTCTTATGAATGGTAATGTATTGATGCAGCCATGCTTTTCTTTGAGATGTCAAATTATCATGTTTAATTTGTGCTTCTTTTTTTTTATTTCTTTTGTGATGGTTAGAATAGTATGCTCCGATGCTATGTTTGCTGCCCGAATACCTTTCAAGCGAATTGTGAGAAAGCAAAATGTTTTCTGTATATTGAATTCAAGAAATTATAGGTTTTTATACAAGTTCCTACTTAGTATTTAGTCAACAATCTATGCTCCTATAATCACGTTTCCTACAATTACGTTAACAGCTAACAACTATCTACAATTAGTCAATAATCTGTAATCATGTCCAACTTGTTATACAAATATTTTACTCGAAGCCCATTTAAAGCTTTTGTGAATAGATCACCCAATTATTTTACTGCTTTCACATGTTCTATTGACATGAAATTATCTTGAATCTTCTCACGAATGAAGTAATAGTCAACTTCAATATGTTTGGTCCGCTTATGATACACTAGATTGGAGGCAATGCGGAGAGCAGTCTGATTATCACATCAAAGTTTTGCTGGAGACGAGTAATCTATACCAATTTCAGCAAGTAAATGACGATTCCATAAGATTTTACATGCAGACTGTGACATAACCCTGTATTCAGATCTTACGCTTGACCTGGATACTACCGTCTGCTTTTTGCTCCTTCAAGATATTAAATTTCCTCTAACAAAAACACAATAGCCTATAGTTGACCTTCTATCAATCTTGGATCCTGTCCAATCCGCATCGGTAGAACATTCAATGTGAGTATGCCCATGGTTACTGTACAATATATCTAGTCTAGGAACACCTTTCAAATAACATAAGATCTGCTTTAGAACTTTTCAATGCTTGACCGTATGAGCAGTCATAAATTAACTAATAATGCTTGCTACAAATACGATATCTAGACGAGTTACTGTGAGATAATTTAACTTTCTAATTAACTTCCGATATCTCTCTGAATTATCAAAAGGATCACCATCATCTTTTGTAAGTTGTACATTAGGAACCATAGAAGTATTACATGGCTTATCTTCTAATTTTTCAGTTTCTGCAAGCAAGTCAAGAATATATTTTTTATGGGATAGAAGAATTCTCTTCTTACATCTCGACACTTTTACTCTCAAGAAATATTTCAATTAGTCCAAATCTTTAGTGTGAAATTTATAACACATGAAAGACTTAAGGGAAGAGATACCTGCAGAATCACCCCCTGTAATCACAATATCATCAACATAAACCATAAAAAGAATAACGCCTGCTTCCGATTGTCTGTAGAAAATTAAGTGATCACACTGACTCTTTTTTAACCCAAAATTTTGGACAATCTCACTAAATTTTTCAAACCAAGTATGAGGATTCTGCTTCAATCCATACAAAGATTTATTCGAATGACAAACTTTTTCATGCTATCCTTGAGCAATAAAATTAGGTGGTTGTTCCATATATAATTTTTCCTGAAGGTCGCCATGAAAGAAAATATTTTTGATATCCAACTGATGCAAGGACCAATGTTGGGAGGCTACCAAAGATATGAATAAACGAATAAAACTTAATTTAGCTATGAGAATAATTCACGCCGTAAGTTTGGGCATATCCCTTAATAACAAGTCGAGTTTTAAGCCGAGCCACAGAACTATTCGGATTAACTTTGACTGTAAAAATTGATTTGCAACCTACAACCTTTTTCCCTTCTGGTAAATTCACCAACTCTAGAGTGTTATTTGTCTCCAAGGTATTTATCTCCTCTATTATTGTATCACGCCAACCAAGATGAGACAAAGCTTATTTAATAGTTCGAGGAACAGAAACCGAGTCGAGAGAAGTAATAAGAGAACACTTAGATGGAGATAAATGATCATAAGAGATAAAATTACCAATAGGATAGGCACACTGGCATTTGCCTTTTAGAAGATTAAAATCATTTGGGATTGAATTGGATGATGAATCTGATTTAGGTATTGTATTGCAAGTTCCATGTCTCCTAAAATAAACCTATACTATAGATGGCTTCGTTTGAGCAGGTGGAGTTGAACCACCTACAATAGTAGGAATAGGATCACTTGGAGCTGGAAGATCCAAATCACTTGGAATAACAAGAGTGGGAACCATTGTTGATCTTGTAATAACATTATATTCTAACCAGTTGTTGTCCTTCCCCTGGCTTATAGAATCAGAAATTGAGAAGAATGGTTTATGCTTCCAGAAAGTAATATCAATGAACACAAGATACTTGTTAAGTTCTGGACAATAGCATCTGTACCCTTTTTGCAAACGATGATACCCCAAGAAGACATACTTCAGTGATTTTGGATCCAATTTAGTGATCTGAGGTCGAACATCACGAACAAAACAAGTGCTTCCAAATATTCTTGATTCTATATGGAACAATGGCTTAGATAGAAAAATTACAAAGTAGTGAGTCTCACCAACGAGTACTGAAGAGGGCATGCGATTAATCAGAAAACGAGCAGCAGACACTGCATCGGCCGAAAATTGTTTAGGAACTTTCGTCTGAAATAAAAGGGTTCTTGCTGTCTCAAGCAAATGACTGTTTTTTCTCTCAGCAATTCCATTTTGGGATGGTATATCCGGACGTGAGGATTGATGAAATATACCATTCTGAGTCATGTATGTTTTAGAAAAATATGAAAAGTATTATTTTGCATTATCACTCCCCAATGTGTGAAGACAAACATTAAATTGAGTTTTGACCTCAGCACAAAAAATACAAAAATGACCGAATAATTCAGACTAACTTTTCATAAAAAATATCCGAATCATACAGAGTAATTATGCACAAATGTTATAAAATACTTGAATTCAGATTTGGTTATCACAGAATACGGTTCCCAAACATCTGAATGAATCAATTCAAATGAAGAATCAGCTCGTTTATTAATCTAAGGACTTAAAGAGCTACGGTGGTGCTTGGCAAACTGACATGACTCAGGACCACAGGACAGCTCACGCACTTCCACTCGCCGGCGCGTGAGGAAGAGCTGTAGACTTCAATCGGCGCGTGAAGATCACTAGCTGAAAATCTGATCACTGGAATTTGGGAGATGGCCGGACTGACAGTTGGCGCTTCTCCTATGACTGGCAGTGAGGCAAAACAGTCACCACAAATATGTGACCCAAAGAGAGACAAATTCGTCTACTGACAAGAAACCCAGAAAATCCAAAAATCCCAGAAATTGCAAATGAGCCTAAAGCTCTGATACCATGTGAGAAAGCAAAATGTTTTCTGTATATTGAATTCAAAAAATTACAGGTATATTTATACAAGTTCGTACTTAGTATTTAGTCAACAATCTCTGCTCCTATAATCACGTTTCCTACAATTACGTTAGCAGCTAACAACTATCTACAATTAGTCAATAATCTGTAACAAGAATGAATAATTGGTTGCAACTTCTTGTCAAATGGATGCTTTAAAGATCTTTGTTCAAGGGAGGTGTCTTACACTTGAGCAAAGAAAATATCCTACTTGACGTTAGTGATATATTTTCTGGGTTGTGAGATTTCCCTTTCATTATTTAATTTACTGCTCAAACTCATTGTTCTTTCTTTCTTAATAGCTACAATGATTTTGTCTTACTTGGCTAGTATTTTTCAAGTCAAGGAAACATCAAATGTTTTAAAAGTTTTTCCACATAAACAAATTAGAGGGATTGAGATTCCTTTTGAGAGTTGTTGGGAATGAGCTGCTTGCAGTCTCTTTGTTGATAATCCGTATGTGTTTATATACAAATCCTTCGGCAAAGTATGAGGGTTTTCTCTTCTCTCTTTAATAGATAATGGATGTTTGCCATTTGTATATGTGCATGTGCTATAGTCCTCTGGTGCTTTATTGGTTTGTGCGCTATCTGATGCCATATAATGCTTTAATACTATTCTTTTTACTGTTGTACAGGTAATGTGGTCCAAGCTGCATTTTGGTATGGACTTGTTGTCCATTTTCGAATTTACCCTATAATCTATGCACTTCCCATAGTTCTGGTTCTCAACCCACACATTTTCCAATATGTGCAGAAGCCTCTTTTGGTGAACTGGAAACCTAGTCAAGGGAAGACATCACAGAATGGCGCAACAGTACCTGGAGAATGTAATTTATTGACTGTGTTAACAGGGATATTTACAAGACAAAGAATGATGTTTGGATTGGTCTCAGGAGCTGTTTTTATCTCCTTTACTGCTCTGTTCTTCTATTTATATGGGTGGGAATTCTTAAATGAGGCGCTGCTGTACCATCTTACTCGGACAGATCCAAGGCACAATTTTTCTATATATTTTTATCACATATATCTCCATTACGAGCATGAGTTTTCTCTTGTTGAAAAACTCATCTCATTTCTGCCTCAGCTGTTAGTGCAACTGGTACTTATTCTCTGCTTTACACGAGATCTTCCATTCTGCCTTTTCCTGCAGACAGTGGCATTTGTTGCATTCAACAAGGTTGGTTATTACAATTCAAATGCAACTTTTATTGAGGGTCCATTTCTATTTCTCTTTGTTTATAATAAGGGAAAATATATGCATATTTATGTATTCCTTTTCCGAGTTCATTTTTTCCTTATTTATTTCTTACAAAAAATCATACCAAGGAAGAAGTGGAGTCTGTCGAGTACAAGTCAACTTCATTTCCTTGTTTCTGTAGGGAAAAAGATTTTTACTTGATCGAGTTGATATGTATAATCACTAATCATGGAGGGCTCTACTACTTTTGCAGGTGATCACAGCACAGTACTTTGTCTGGTTCTTTTGCTTATTGCCATTGATACTTCCATGGAGCAATATGAAGATAAAGAGGGAAGGCATATGTTGCATGCTCATATGGATGGGAGCGCAGACCCATTGGTTATACTGGGGTTATATGCTTGAGTTTAAGGGAAAAAACGTTTTCGTACAGCTTTGGATTGCAAGCTTATTGTTTCTGCTCGCTAATACTTTCGTAATGTTCATGTTTATCCGGCATCATAGATACTGTCCAATGTTCAAGCAAGCTGAGCATCAAAATTCCAAGAAATCTGAATGAGTGAATTATGATGTTATTAGAATTCAAGGATGTACTAGTTAGTGTGTTTTTGACACTGATTGCAAGTGCTTGCTTGTTCCACTGGTAGTATATTTCTTTGACACTAGTTGAAGCAAAATGTGATAATTTCCAATGTTGAAATCTTGGCTGAATTTCTTAAACGCTTTATCCTGGATTCGTTTGCAATTTTCTCATCTACTTACGTACTAAATGTTCCATGCTCCACGATCAAGTTTTTCACCTTTCATCTTCTTCTCTTGAGCCTCATTCAATGAAGAAGACAAGTTTAAATTCATGAAAATTACTATATATTAAAGGCCAAATGTGTTACCTTACCAATTTTTTTTTTTTAAAAGGTCAAGTCTTTTTCATGAATTTGGCACATAAATTAGAAAAGATTCACATGCGAAATATTACAGGGAGGGAAAATCATTTTCGGCCATTTAACCAAAGGAACACTGCCAAGGATTATCATTCATCAGTATAACAAGTTACAAAGTCAAACCAATCAAAATGAACTAGGATGTAACAACACAACCACTCAAAAAATCTGATTAAATACATCCGTGATATCAAAGAACAGAAGAATTATTTATTTATATTCATGTCACATTACAACACACAAGAAAAAAATCACTCAACTTAAAATTCAAGAGCTGATCTAAATCAATCTTAATATCTAGATTTTCCAACTGATATGTCCAATGCTGGAAGTTGTGATGTTCATATTCAGGCATACGGATTCTTTTGGTTTGTTGGTTTCTTTCCAACTTATTCTCTTGGCTGCGCTTTCTCTCGTGGATTTTCATTTGTTTGCCAGCATCCTTGTTGGTGATTTTGCAGATGACTTTATCGTTATTTGGCCCCATTGAATATTCATGCATTATCCATCTCCCATTACCGTCAGCCATAGAGCGGAGATGTTCGGGAACTTGGAACCTCAACATTTTGTTGAGCCCTGTAACCCTACCTTGAGCGCCTTTAATTTCGTTAGTATAAGGTAAGACTCACTTGTCATCGGTAGTTCTCTTGCTCTGCTTCACAAACAAATAAAAATCTTTGTTTTTTTTTTTTGTTTCCTTGATGTACAAGGCAAGACTAACTGTAGCATCATGATTTAGCAGGCAATTATTGATTTGCAAACCCACTAGCACATGCTTATAACTCACATGCTCAAGTCAAACTTACCCGATGTGGGATTTCGAAGGACCAGCCCACCCTCGGCCCAAGTAGGCCAGCCCACCCAAACTCAAGTGAAAGACACACATCATATAGATTTTTTTTTTAAAGGTAAGATTAACTGTAGCAGCAAAACACACACACACATAAAAATCTTGTTTGAAATGTTTGTCAAATATCTTCTATGGCTCTAAATGCTTTTCGTGCATTATCCATCCACCGCAACTGTCCTAAAATTTAATTTTAACCAATATCTCAGATATTTCTACTCATATGTGTTTAACAATTTCTTTTAGACCGTACCTTTATTTTCTTTTGGACCATGCCTTAATTTCTATGATTATTTTATGTGATAATAATACTTGGTAAAACATTTACAAAGAGTAATGAAGTAAAATTAATGTGACCAATCAGTAATGTGGTTAAGATGAATAAGAGGATTCATGCAAATGCAATTTCTTTCATTCTTGCATGAGAAATTACTTTTGGATTAATTTAGTTACTTCATCAATGCAATTAGGATTGGCTAACAGTAGGTGTTTAATTAGTACTATTAAATTTCACATAGGGGCATAAAGCTTGCTTAAATTAGGCAAATACTATTATTTGATTTTCTTTGTATTTATTTATCACATGCGAGGGCGATATTTTTGTCTTATGCTATTTGCTATGTGTTATTTTTTGGAAAAAAAAAATTTTATTCCACCTAAAATATTATTTTATAAAATTAAAATAATATTTATTACATTTATTTCAATTTTATCTTTTATTATTGATATCAATATTACATTAATGTATTATTAACAATTTTCTTTTCACACATTTTGGCAAGTCAGGCTCTACACTTCAGTACACTGCCTAGTTTGAGAATGTAAAGCCCATTGGGCTATGTCTTTTTATTATTATTCTTTTTTAAAATTTGGTTTTGATTTCGGACAAACTAAGTAAATAAAAATAATATGGCTTTTAATATTATAATTTATAACCATGTAAAATCAGATATAAATTTAACAATAATATTGATTTTAAGTTATGCTTAGGGATAATCATATGTGATGGGGAATCTTCATCTCGAGTGGGGAACGGCCTTAAATGGGATGGAAAAATTTTAAAATTTTTTTCTGAGGGGGCGGAGATTGGAGGAAAATATTCCCTGATTTTCTCCTTCCAAAATTTAATAATTATATTTATATAATTTAATTTTAAATTATATTTAATTTTATTAATTGTTAAAATTTATATTAATTTAATTTATAATTAAATTTAAATTTTTTTAATTATTAAATATTATATTTCAATTATAATTTTAATTGTTAAATATTATATTTTATTTATAATTGAATTTTAAAAAAAATATTTTTGACTAGAGATGGAGGATCTCTGCTGAAAATAATTTTTTTTTCCAAAATCCTAACTGGAGCAGGGACGGGGAACCCCGCCCTGGGATCATCCTTAGTTATGCTTATTCCGATGAAAAATAATATTATTTAATGTAATTACAAATTTAATTTTTATATTAACTTTAAAAAAGAAGTTAGAAAGAAATTAATGCAATTATTGCAATTTTTATTTTCCAGCCCTTTGTTTTGACCAAAAGTATGCAGTCCTACCAAATTTGGATGGAAGAAATTATTTATAAATTCCAATCATAATTATATATTATTTAAAAAATAATTAAATAAGTTCCGAAGAAGAAAAGGGGATAATTGATTTTGGCGCCAAAAACCCCAATCCTCTTTTCAAAAGGGGATTCTTCCACAGCGCTTCATAAATACAAAATCAAATCTGCACGATATTCTCTCAAAAGATGCAATGCAGCAGTGAGACCAGAGAAAACCTTCGTAACGCTTCTTCTCTCTTTCGCTTCCGTGAATGATTTTCTAGGGTTTCGTGTTTATCTTGACTCTGTTCTGCGCCATTACCCTGAATTTCTTCTCCGAATTTCCAAATGGCAACTGTTTTAACTCCAGTCTCGTCTCCTCGCACCACTTGCGGTTCTCTCCTTCTTGATTTGCAGGTTCTTTTACTCTCTTCACTTCACTGATTTAGTTAGCCATCATTTGATTGTGCTTGAAATCGATTGCGGATTTTGCAGGCATTTTTGCCACTCCTTATTATGTTGTTTCGTTAGTTTCTTTTTCACTTGTTTTGATTTGTTGGCTTAGAAATTAAAAGAAATTGACTGTATCAAATCCAACCAGTGCTCATTGAACTGTAAGTTTGCGTTTGGACATGTGGAGTTGGAGAATTGGGATTCTAACAGTGACATAGCACGAGTTTAGCCTTCCTCTCTCTCTGTTTTCCAAACACACACACACACACACACACGATATAGCATTCAGTACATTTTATAGATCCTAAAAGTCTTAGTTCCTTGTGATCTTCAAGGAGTCGTACTGCTACTTCCTGTATGCTAACTCACGAAGTACTGGAGTCCTGACAAGCCTTAAATTCCAAGTCTCTACCTTGTTACTTGTAGCTTTGAATTCTTTTTCAGTTCTTTTTATGTACGTGTCTGTGTGTTAGTGAGTGTGTTTAATCAGCTAACGTGGTTATCCAGAAAATTTGGGATGAAATTGGTGAGAGTGATAGCGAGAGGGACAAGATGCTTCTGCAACTTGAGCAAGAATGTCTTGATATTTACCGAAAAAAGGTGGAATTGACTAGAAAGTACAGAGTTGATTTGCTTGAATCGCTATCTGATGCTGAATCTGAAATTGCCAACCTTGTTTCTGCTCTTGGGGACAATGTCTCCTTTTCACGGGTTTGTAATTTCTGTCTAGACTCATTTTGCTATTGTAGGCGTCATTACTTCATGTTTAAATTGTTTTTCTTTTCCCTGGTGGTAAATCTTTAAAACAAAGAGTTCCTTTTTTCAATTTTTACTGAGGTTATATTTCAAGTGCTCAAGTGGGCGTTGTTTTTCTTCACATTCATTTTCTTTTTTAATAAACTTAGCTTTCCTTTCAAGGGATTTTTCTGGCATCCCGCTATATTTGCATGCTGACTGGATTTTTTTTGTTCTCTTTGAGAAGGGAAATGGAACTTTGAAGCAGCAAATATCTAATGTTAAACCTGTTTTGGAGGATTTGAGGCTGAAGAAACAAGGAAGGATGAAGGACTTTTATGAGACACAGTTGCAGATTGCTGAAATCTGTGCAGAAATAGCTGGCACAGGCAACTCTGACAAATCTAATGGTCCACAAGTTGATGAGAGTGATTTGACAGCAAAGAAATTGGGAGAGCTGAAGTCATACCTTAAGGAACTTCAAAGTGAAAAGGTTTGCTAGATAGCAGTGCATTTGAATTTGCTAATGTAACATATTTTCTTTCTTCTTTTTTGATTTTTTTTTTTCCTCTTTTTTGATTATCAGATTTTGCGGTTGCAAAAGGTTAATAGCAACATTAGAACAATCCATGATTTGACACTAGTGATGTCAATAGACTTCTTCGAAACTGTTAATGAAATTCATCCTAGCTTGACTGGTTCTGCAAGTGGCCAATCCAAGAGCATCAGCAATGACACGTTTGCTAAATTAACGGGTGTGATACATTCACTAAAACAGGAGAAGCAAGAAAGACTAAAAAAGGTGATAATAGAACGATAGCCCAGTTCTGATTCTTTTTTTTAGCTTGCAAATACTGGAAATGTTCATTCATCATTGTGACAATCTCAATGTGTATGTTGGTTTCAATCTTGAGAGTTTGGTTAATGACAAAGGTGTAATCAACTATTGCAATGAAACTATTTGGGCTGATAATAAAATGATATGCTGGCTTATAAACATGATATGCTTGCTTCTGTAAAAAGTCCCGCTGTACTTGACTGAAAAGCTGTGCCTAAGATCCTTTGTTGCATGTTATGTTTCATGTTTTTCTCGTTCATGACTTTTATTCTTCAGCTTCAAGGTCTTGGATGCACATTGAGAGAGCTTTGGGAGCTCATGGATACATATCCTAAGGAACAAAGAAGATGGGAACGTGTTACTTCCTTGATTTCTTGCTCGGTGGATGAAGTGTCAAGTCAAGGATGCCTTGCGCTTGAAGTTATTGAGCAGGTAACACAATTTTTATCCTTCACTGGGTCAACTTATATTGGGGAAATTTCCAATTTGATTTATTTTTGGTGTTTAGATTTTTTTATTTTGATCTGTATGACTGCTAGACTGAACTTGAAGTTGAGAGACTAAATGTTCTCAAAATCAGCAAGTTGAAGGAGTTGATTTTTAAGAGGCAAAATGAGTTAGAAGAAATATACAGAGGAGTCCATATGGATGTAGATAGTGAGGCAGCAAGGCAAATTCTCATCAGGCTCATGGAATCTGGTTTCCTTCAAAACCTTTCTTTTCTTTTCCGTTTTCCTCTTCTATTGTCTACTTCTCTGTTTGTTTATGCATGATAGCCTGAATATTCTTTCTGTTTACATGTATGTTCTTTTAGCGTATTTTGTCATCCTGTTTTTGACATGTATTGTAATGTGAACTTTCCCAGGTAACGTTGATCTATCTGATCTGCTTGCAAGCATGGATGATCAGATCAGAAAAGCAAAAGAGCAAGCTTTGAGCCGGAAGGATATTTTGGATAAGGTAGAGAAATGGAGATGCGCATCTGAGGAAGAAAAATGGCTTGATGAATATGAGAAGGTAAAGTGAGCTTTAGGAATTTAATTAATTAGACTATCCAGATGCTGATTGGCCATTAGGTTCACGTTCTGATATGTGCTTTTTGATTTTGTAACATTCTCGTGGATGCTTGAGTTTCAAGGAGTTATGTGGTAGATTTTATGGTTTCAGACATTAATCATCACATGTAAAGAATTAGTTTGAATATATTTTGTTGTCCATGAGAAAGCTATACGTGACATTACTACCTTCACCCGAGTTATCCTTTGCATACATATAGAATGTGGTGTTTATTTCTTGTCGTGCTATATATTTCATGGCATTGTTATTGGACGCTACCTTACAAAGATGATAATATCTTGCCTTGTCTTTTACTTTTAGGCACATCTATACAGTTACTTGATCGTGCATCAAACAAAATTTAGAACCATTTCACATCCCACTAGTTAAAAGTCACTCAGCTCTAAACTTGGTTCCCCCTTTTTCTTTTTTTCTTTTGGTGTTAATGCCAGGATGAAAATCGATATAATGCAGGAAGAGGAGCACATAAAAATCTGAAACGTGCAGAAAAAGCACGGATTTTGGTCGGCAAATTACCATGTGAGTTTTCAATCATCATCAATCTGTGCAATGGCTCTCTATTATATATTTTCTTACCAACTTGGAGGCCCCAATAGATTCCTCCAGAATGAGGATGTGAACCTGCGGAGTTTTGTTCTCTTGAATTTTCATAGTGTATCGATTGCTTAGTTTATGGCATGAAAGTATAAAGAAAATTTGCCTCTGATGACTAGTTGCTTTACGTGTTCAATTAGAATCTTAGTTTTGGCTAATCAAACTGGCCCTTGTAACTTGAACAATTTCTGTTGTCCAGCTATGGTCGAAAATTTGACAGGAAAAGTGAAAGCCTGGGAACTGGAGAAGGGAATCCCTTTCTTGTATGACAAGGTGATTCATGAGCTTCTTTCTGTTTACTGATGTTAAGAGTTTGCTATGCACAGCTCCTAAATTGTTTTCAGCATTCAGGGTCCCCTTTTAAAAACATTGGAGGAATACACTTTGCAGAGGCAAGAAAGAGAGGAAGAGAAGCGTCGATCTCGTGTATGGCCTAATGCTTGTTGAAGTTTTATTTATCTTCTAAGAAATTACATAAATTTAGTACATCTATGGTGCCTTTTCATGTTCAAAATTATTACAGGAGCAGAAACGCCTGCAAGAACAATATGCTGCCGAGCAAGAGGCAATTTATGGTTCAAGACCAGCAGTAAAGAAGCCTTTGGGACAGAGCACAACTGCTAACACCATGATTGGGACGTTTCCTACGGCCCGCCATGGAATTTCCGCCGGGAAGGAACGTAGGGAGAGCAGGCTTCATAATGTTACACCTATTAACTACGTTGCTCTTCCCAAGGATGATTCTGCCTCCCGGGGCTGCTAGCATGCTCAACTTTTTGAACCCTCATGTAAATGGTTTTCACTTTTTGGATTGCAATTTACTTTTTTTTTTAAATTTTTTTTCAGCAAATTACCATCATGTCTATAACAAATGAGAATTGGATCAGCGTACAAAGAGTTTCAGCCAAAGCATATATTAATGGTCCGAATTTAAGCATGATGAGCATGTATTGTGGCCTCATTCACTGCCTGAATTCTTTGGTTGTGCTTTGTTTACATGTTTTGAAAACTTTCATTATATGAATTTTGGAAAAAAAGAAGTTCAAGGAAGGCTAAGAAGTTGATTATGAGATCGTACCTTTGAAACAGTTATGGAGTCAATCAATCAATTACTATGTAGGCTTAATTGTCTGATAAAATAAACTGTACAAAATGAAGATTTGATATATACAAATCAAAATAATTGAAATTCTCATCTTGATTGGATCCATATATTGAATCTATAAATTCAAAATGTGGACTGAATTAATGATAAATTATGAAGTAAATGGGTATTTTTTACTTTCCAATTGTATAATTGTTGAGAATTATACTTCTCACATGTACACTTCATTATTGTTTTGAGCAAAAATAACTTTTTTTTTTAAATTAAAAGACTTCCACAAATAAACTTCTAACAAATTTAAATGCCCATAAATCAGGTACATTCTAGAGGTAAGTGATGATACTAATGTATCTTTTTTTAACAAAAATTAAAATAAAAGAGGATAGAGTGTCACAAAAAATAAAAAGCATAAGTCTCTAAGTATAAAAGAGTGACAAGTCATTATCATCTTAAGTTTTTGAGCTGTGATTCTATTATGCTATTTATTGTTTTGTGAAGGCAAATCAAGAAAAAAAAAAGAATGTTTTGATAAACATTATTTAGGTTAGTGTGTGCCTGGTCAGATTCATTATTCTAACCCACCATTGCCACTTTATATATATTCCTCCTTTCACATTAATTAGTGATAAACATGTATTACTGGTAATCCAACACATTAATCAACCCAACCAACTCTATTTATTAAATTAAAATATTATGTCATCATTTTTGGCTTTTCTCATATCATTGAGTTGGTAAGATATTGTTATAAACTTTGATTATTTAGATTCAGAGTTCTTTGCAGATTTGTTTAACTTTTTATTGATGACATTACATCATGGTAAATTGATATTATTGGTTTTAGGGATCAGAAGCATATTAATTTCCTTTTTAATATTACAGAAATATTTGCTTTTTTGTTTCTATATCTTATTATTAATTATTTTAGAAATTAATCCTTATTATTTCAGGAAAAAGAAAATATTTCTTTATTTGATTGAGAAATAACTATTCTCGTGGAATAAAACAAAGTGGATCAGATTCCACTTGATGGATAAAAATTTAAATAGGAAACTTTATTAGTAGGGTTAATATATAAATTTTTTCTAAACTATTACTGTTTATCAGATTTTTTTCTTAAACTGATTACGTGTTATATCATCTTCCTAAACTTGTTGAAAAAGTCAGATTATCCTTCTGTATGAAAACTTATCAGTTCACAAAAAATGCATGAAAAATAAGTACCAAATAGTAACAAAGGATAATTTGACTTTTTTTAATAAGTTTTAGAGGATTAAATTAACATTTTCAATAGTATAAGATATATTTTTTATATTTTAAACAAGTTCGAGTGGTTAATGTAATATTTTCAACAAGTTTAGAGGAGTAATTGAACATGCAATTTACTGGTAGGATTAGTCCGATTCGAGGGGAACATGTGTATTTAGAAAGGATGATTATGAGGATATTGGAGCAATAAAAAAGAAGGGGAAGGTATAAAAGTAGAATTTGCAAATTAGTATGTTGTCGCCAGGTGAGTGGTTGTAGATATATATATAGATATGCAACGTACCAAATTTATGTGGAGAATCGTTAATTTCACTTTGATTATTTAATTAATTACTGAGATTACAAGAAGTGATTTGTGGTGCAAGTGGATTTATAATTATAATTTGCTGTTTATATTATCCTAATTAATTAGGACGGCTTATTGTTTATTCAATGATAATGACCACCACTACGGCCGTTCTGCTCATCAAAGATATTTGTCATTCTCTCATCATTTTCATGGATATTTAATATAATACAAAATACAATATATAGTATAGTATAATGAGATAATTACATGACCATGTATATAATTTATATGTCTGGTGATTTATGCAACTCAATAGCAAATAAGGAATAAAATCACAAGTTGACTTGGCCTATATTTGGAGCCAATTTAAGAATCTGTTATTATGATAGTTCATTTCTATACCACATGAGCATATATATATATATATATATATAATTAGAATAAAATAAAGTGCAAAGAGTGTAGAAGTAGAACTAATTAAATGATTTATTCATATTTCTACATGAAATATATATGATAATCCATTTATTTGTTATTCGTTTTTATATTCTAATATTTTTAATTTTACTTTTTTAATATTTAATAATTAAAAAAGAGTTTTTTCACTTATAAATTACCGAAAATTTTGTTATAATTTATAACCCGATCCAAAAACAGGAATTTATATATGTATATAATATTTGAATCAAACTGTATTTTATTTTAATTATTCTCAACGGATAATATTGAATGACGGAATTCCATTCTCTTTTAATTAAAAATTTCTAATTCAATTATGAGGTGTGAAACATCTTTAAAAGATATGACAATAAGCGATTCGGCGTAAATTCATTTCAATTAATATATAAGTTTCGAATATTAAATAGTTATTGAAAAAAGTTTGTATTGCAATCTTTTTATTATTACCTAATTAGCAGGCAATAGAATTAGAATATTCATGTAATTTGTTATGCATGTGATTGGGTTTGGCCAGGCAAGTGATTTGAAATAACTAAAAATCCGATTTTTCAAAAATATCAATTGCTAATATCATTGGGTATATATGCTATACCGACAAGTAAAAATATAACCTTTATAATTCCAACCTTAATATTTATTATATATAATTCATAGAATTAAAGAAGAAGAAAAAAATTCCTTTTTTAATATATTTAATCCATTTTACAACTAAAATATCCTCAATGGGATAAAACAAAATCTCTTTTTGGTATGAAAAACACTTGCTTAAATCGGAACTACGAAAAAAATTCATTAATCAAGGCCAATATAGATATTTTTGAAAAAAATTTAGAAATTTGATGCTACAATGATATTATTTAAAATTCTAATGTGTCAAAAAATGGTAAATATTATGCCGATTTGTATTAGTGTGAACCCCACTTCAAAATTTGTGTTAATTGTATAAAAAATGACATATATAATTGATTTTTTTTTTCTTGGCAAAATGGCACAGTTCATGTAGGTGTTGAAAATGAATGGTGGACCATATTTACATAAAATTTTGGTACTTATATATACAATTTTTTATATAATTAACGTAAAATTTGAAGTGGGATCCATGTTGACACAAAATGCCACAATGTTTGCCATTTTTTGATACATCAGAATTTTAAATAATATTACTGTAGTATCATATTTCTAATTTTAAAAAAAAATCTCAAAAATAAAAAAAAATTCAATTAATGGTCTCATATATCGATATACTATTGATTTAATTTATGAAAAATTCATTGACCGAATTTAAAAAAAAATTCTTGCATACATATATAGTGTTTTTAGACGACAAATAAATTGAATATATGTATGAATTGATAAATCTAATTTTAAAATATTAGTTTAACATGTGATTTTCAGGAATTTTGTCCACTACTTTTATTATGCTATCTGAGATTAATTTAGAAAGTTGTATATTCTTCTAATGGTGTAACCATATTAAATTCGAAAATCAGAATCTATCTTTATCACTTATTGGTGATAGCTAGAATAATGGATCAATTAGGATAAACTTGATTGATAGACGTAATTAAATTAAAAAATAAAGTTATAACTTTAATTGCTACATATTCTTTTCTTAAATATTCTCAATAAAATGCATAATTTAAAACACACAACTTGTCCAATTATATTAACTTTGCTAGTTTGCAGCGTCTATTTTTTATTCTTAATTTTTAACCATTAAGAAAAAACGGTTAATTAATTATTACGAACGATAAAAATTTTTTTAATATAATTATATTTTTAGAGGCGGAATTGATAAATTAAAAATTAATTTTTTCAATTTTGGTGTGATTTTCCAGAACTTAAACATAAGTAAGCTAATTTGATAAATTACTTAATTATGAGGAAGATTAATATAATTACAGGAACCACCAAATTAATATGGAGCTAAGATAATAAGAATTTCTACTAATTTAAACAGTGATCTTTAAATTCAGTTCTGATAATACAGCTGTGTTAAAATTTTATCGTTTTTTGTAGTTCTACCCAACTCGAATGAAAATTAATCTGAATATGACATATTTTTAAAATATTTTTCGTCTTTAAGGATCAGCTTATATATATATATATATATATATATATATATATATATATAGAAAAAGGAAATGGAAGCAAAATTTGTAGCGTGTAAGGTGCCGGCAAGACAAGTAGGATGCCTGCCTAGCTAATTGGAAGGCAAACAATATGGATGGGACCCATTTGAAATAGTAGTAGTGGAAGATGGTTACCCTTCATAACAACCCTTTGTTCTAGAATACGATTCATCTTCCAATTATTTATTTAATATATATAAGTGACTTTCATGTCAGCAACCACCCTCCAAATTCTATGATCATAGCACAAAATTGTAAAAAGAAAAGGAATTTTTATTATAAAGAAATGACATATAATCCGTTTAATTATCCGAAATTCGATATATTTTATAATTGATTATCGTATCAGATTCATTGTTAATGAAAATATAAATCGAATCGAGTTGAAGTAGGTAGTTTTCACTATGTTATAATAGGTTTTTGGAATCAGATGCAAATTTGAGATTCTATGAGAATATAAGGCTGACAAGAAGGATTCAACTAGCTTCCCTTCCCCAACTTACTGGTTATTGTCAACCCACTAGCTTGCATCTTCACTGGATTCTTCATGTTCCACGTCACCAACTTATTCTTATTATTTGATTTTGAATCTTGTAAATGATAAAAATTAATATTAAAAAAATTTTATTTTATAGTGAGTTAATACGGTTTGAATTGAATAATATCAGTAATTATATAAAAAAAATTATGCCAAATATAAAAGAAATATGCAAAGTGAGAAATTTCTGGATAGTTCTCTAATTCAATTCCATGATCAGTACTTATTACATAACACGCCAAAAAAGACAAGAAAACTACAGACCTCAACACTTTATATTAAAAAAAAAAAAGAAAATTAATAATAATTAGGGTTTGGGTTGTTGGATTGATTTAATTGGATCTCAGAAATTACAGAAATCTTGTTATTAGCTTCAGCTTTTTGTAAGTCAACTTCATTGGCTTCAAGATCATCATCTATAATTGAAATTGAATTAATTCCATCTCCTTTTACAGGATCAGCAATCTCTTCATCTGATGACCCATAATCCATTTTCTCTTTGTGCTTTCCCCATAGCACTGCGTACAATCCAATTACTATCAACACTCCTCCGGTTATACTGCATTCAGTGATAAAATCAGAATTTATAATTAAAATGAATAAAAATATAACATAAATACTATAAATAAATTGTTAAATAAAGGAAGATGAGCACGCGGTATGTTAAAAAGGTTATATATATATATATATATATTTCAATTGCACCTATTTCTTTCTATGTGGTTGCGCTGCTGACTGCATCCACGATTTTAAATCATTATTATTTTTATTTCATGCACCAAATTAATAGCATATCGATGAATAATAAGAATAACAAGAGAAACTTACCTTCCAAGATATATCTTTTCTGCCAAGATGAAAGAACCCATTATAGCAACAATGATCATCATCAATGGGCTGAAAGCAGTAGCAAACACTGGTCCCTTTTTCTTTATCACTAATCCTTGTACATAGTATGATATGCTTGATGTAACAATCCCCTATTCAATTGGAAGGAAATAAACCATTAGAATAAAATGATGATACGGTGTGTCGTAAGATTCCCATAGTTGGATTAGAGAATCAAAGGAAAAGAGGGTTAATTAATTACAGCATAGGCAGCAGCAAGAAGATTCATGTCCCAGCCAATGCTCCACACGGAGGGCTTGTGCTCTACCACAAAGGTCACTGCTATTGCTTGTAGGGTTCCAATAAAGCAAACTAATGTTGTTAAAGATAGCTGATGATTCTTGTATGTCTTCAATGCTTTGGTCTGTTATTCCACATGCAAAATTCCATATTTAAAATTTGCAAAAACAATATTAAAATTAATGGGGCCTTTGAGCCAGTCTTTGTCAGCGTTGGAGATTGAAACTACTTACTTGCAAAACAAACAAGGACGCCCAGGCAAGAGTGGCCAAGATGAGGAGAATGGAGCCTTTGAGCCAGTCTTTGTCATTGTTGGAGTTGGTATCAGTTTCATTGGATGTATGAGCATGGGAATGCTTAGACCAAACCATCTCTACAATTGGGCCTTTGTATAAGGTCATCAACATTGCTCCTGCTACTGTCACTGCTGTTCCTATTAGTTTTGCTTGGCATCTTACTTTCTGCATGTATAGTTTCTCCATTCTGTACATTCATTCCTTGATTAATTACCAAAATTCCCATTTAAGTAGTCTTAATTCATATGATTTAATTGATTAATTACCTGAATATAACTGCCATCACAAATGTCATGGCAGGAAGCATGTTACTCATTGCACATGAGAAAGTTGGAGATGTATATTTCAGCCCGGCATAGTAGAAGTTTTGGTCTATCACCGGTCTATATCATCATCATGGAAAAAAAAAATGGTTTAGTCAACTTATATGTGTACTAAGCCAATTTCTATTGGCTTAGTATGAAAAGATATTTTTGTATATATGACGGTTTCTAATTGATTGATTTATCACCGTACAATTTTTTTCAGAAAATAAATATAAGTAACTACAATATAAACATATAACATTAAAGGTGACTAACCCAAGAAGGGCAAGGACAAATATTTGGAGGAAAATTGGAAAAGTAATCCTGGGCTGGTTTTTCCTGGAATGTTAGAAAAAGAATAAATTAATTAAAAATCAAATTGAAATTTGGAAGTAGAAAAGCATCAATTAGTGAGTGTATTGAAATTAAACCTCTCGAAAAATAAAGCGAAAGGGGCGATGACAGCAGTAGCAAAGGCATGGCGGTAAACAACAAGAACATAGTGGCTCATGCCACGATTAAGAGAAACCTTTGTAATGATATTCATTCCTGCATAACCAAATTGCAAAGAAATCATGGCAAAGTAGGGCTTTGAAGCCTCAAGAAACTTGAGACAACATCCTAGTTGGTTCTTCATTTTCTTGGAAGAAAAGGAATAGGGAACAGAAGAAGAATCGAAGAGAGGAAGAAGAAATCAAGGTTTTGTGTTCCTTCCTAAGGACAATTGAGAATGCATGGTGGTATTTATATTGGTTTTGGAAGGAAGTATGGATTTTAATTTCTTGGTTATGAAAAATAAATAAAAGAGAATCTAATTATATCCATATTGTGTATATGGGATACACGCAGTAGCAGGAGCACTAGTGAGTATCCGAGTCACATTTCCTTTCCCAGATGCTTAGTGGCTGATGCAAGCCTTATTGACATTTATTATTATTATTATTATTATTATAGGTATTTGGAATTGCACGATACCAACTAATTTCATTCATGTCGAGTCCGTCGACTGTGAAATTGATAATCGAACTGGATACCGAACTCTTCCAAATAGTTTAGTATTTAGGTAATCCGGATAGCCTGAATTCGAGCTAATGTCCTAGCAATATCTTTTTGAGAATTCCTACTCCGACAAGGATTTGTAAGCTACCTAAGGAAAATATATAATTCGATAAGGAAACTAAGCTAAGTTTCCGGAACGAGTGTTAAATCCTTCTTAGGTAGCTTATAAATCCTTGTCCGAGTAAGATTTCTCAAAACAACATCGCTAAGATATTAGCTCGGATCCCGGCTATCTGAATTACTCGAACAAATCTGGTAACAAATTCGGTTATCAAAAATAAAACTTTTTCGATATTAATTATTTTTTCATTTATAATATCATTTACAAAGTTTTGATTAAACTAGACAGATTTTATAATTAAGCCAATATAAGTAATATAATTGAAAGATAAGTTTAGCACATGAAAAATTCATGAATAGTGTATAGATAATAAATTTTCCAGACAATAGACGACGAAATGTTCGTTTATTATTATTCTGATGTAATATTTTCAAAAAAAAAAGAATTTATATACAGGGAGAGGAAGAAAACAATAATAATAATAATGAAATGGTGTCGCCCACCCATGCAAATTCCCATGACGTAGTCATTGCCTTTTCAGATTAACTAAAACCGTATATATGATCAATTTAATTCAAAATAAATTATAAAAGATTAATTTTGTCATTAATATATATATATATATATGCCAAAAGTTATCAACCAGATTCATGCTCATCAAAACAAAGAATCTGATTATTATTCCTTTCACATGGGTTTTTATTGATGCTGCTGTGGTTTTAAATCTAACTAAATTATGTTCTGCTTAAATTAATTAATTATTATTACATGGGAATAATTCGATTTAATGCCTCAATTTGGTACCTAAAAACCTTAGCATAAATTTAATATCTAACACTAATTAATCAAGTTCCTAAAACACATTTTTTATTAAGTAATTAATAATAATGCCCAAATTGTCATTTATCTAGTTTGGCCAAATAGCTCGGAGCCTATATTAGGATAAGAGGAATCCTCCGGTTTAGGCCTAGTTCTCTTTCTTTTTTGCACTCTCTCGATCCAAGTATTATTGACTTGAGTTTCGAAGCGCTAATATCCGGTCCGTCCAGGCAAACTCTTTTTTTTTTTTTTTTTTGCAGGGCACTCTTTGGTCTTGTTCTACCTGCAACCGCATGATCACTTCAATGTGATCTTTGTCTGACTCCCACTAAATGGCTCATTTCTTATAAATCTCCGGATTTATCACTAATTAAGTGACTTTTTAGTGGAATATACTTCAAAACGATATATAACAGATAGATCTCACTTCTTTATATCATATGGTTAACATATATTCATCTTGTTATAATTAATATTAAAAACATTTTTATTTATTTTCTTCATTAACAAAGATATATAAATTTGGTTTATAAGTGGTGCTGATCTGCCCAATATATATAAGCAGGGATCCCTTAATTCCCTATCCACATTCCTTACTCACCATATATTCGATCTCATGAATCTTACTCAATATGAAACACTGATCATCAAGAGAAACGAAAATAAATAATCTGAACAAATTGACATCATTTTCTAGTAAGAATAGTTGAATTGCACATATTCGGCCGGCTGCTGCAACCCCATTATCTTATTGATTTCTAATCACAACGTGATGACGTCAAATTAAGTTGAAAAATATCAAAATAGAATCCATTAATGATGCATGTTTCATAGTTACTGCTGCTTCTATTCTTTGTCGGTCCATGTCTTTAAGCTTCTTTTGCTAGCACGTATATCAACATTAAGTGACGTTTTATATGAAATATCTACCATTAAGCTATTATTAATCAACTGGAAATCACCATTTTTACTGTAAACTATTATTTTTCATTAGATCTTTCTCTTGTAAATGGAAATGGTATTCTAATATGATAATAAGGTCTAGCTAGCAGCTCGGATGATTCAAATAGCTAGGTCAGCTCACTTCATTAGCTCTTAATGGAATCATCCTTGCAAGATATTCGGTTACACTAAACAACTGAAATTTATCATATTCGATTAGAATCCGTAAAAATTCCGACATATTAGGAGAGATAACTTTTTCCTTATTTTTTCTCTCTCAAATAGAAAGGGATATATTTATCCTATTTAAGAAGGATAAGAATTGTTTCCCAAGTAGCACTTTACTTCAAGTCTCCTAAATATGTATAAATGCCGAAATCCATGAATAGACTAAGAATTAGGTATGAAAAGTTAATTAAGTTTTTCGCAACTACCTTATCATCATCAAATTACTGACTTGACCGTCAAAGTCTGCTTAAACGAAAAATTTCAGTTAGTTTTTCTGTATTTTTCAGGTGACTTATTCGTGATAAAAGACCTAATTTATTTGCCCATTCATCATAATATTATTGGACCTGTTCCAACTTCCAAGTAGATATGCTCATGGACCAGCTTTGAACAAATTTTTTTTTTTAAATTAACGTAAATTTTAAAAGTCTGGCCATGAATAGGTATCTTAATTCCAAAATTTGTTTCTATATTATGCAATTTTGAGAAAGAAACCTTAATCAGTCCCTAAAAAAGAAAAATCTCCTAATTATAATCAGAATCTGATAATAAGTAGTTCATGATGTGGCCAGTCTCTCTACATCTTTTTTTTCCTTTCAGAATGATTTTGCTGCTTAAACATATATAGATCTCACCTATATTAATTTGATTTCTTTGTCTAATCCGAAATGAACATATGGAAACATCGTACCTAATTAATGTCTGTAGAGACAAATATAATACAAATTACAATGCAATCAAATGGTTTTCATGAGATGTGATAAATTGAAAATTTGCTTATATCATGTCAACGTATTTTGGTTTTTATTACTTACAAAATTAACATCAATATTATTAGTTAATTTTTATTTTGCAATAATAAAATTAGCAGTGAATATTAATTTTATTACGTAACAAATAATTATTTATGAATTGCTAGAAGAAACATATCAAAAGTTCTTTTTATAAAAAACTTAAAACCAAATCTGTATAATAATATTAACTAAACTTATTATAATTATTATATATAGAGAGAGAGAAATAAAGGCCACAAAAAAAAAAAAAACTGAATAAAGTGGAGCACCATTTACAAAATGGGCGTCTAAAGATCCCAATCATTGTCCAAATCTCTCCCTCACCCAAACAAATTGATTTCTAAATTATTCATATCCTTCAATTTGCATAATTTTTAAATTATTCTTCAAAAATATTTTCTTAAAAAAATATACAATTAAACTACATACTTATATTTATTTTAGATGAAAATTTTAATTCATCCCTCTTAACTCTGAAGATCTCAAAACTCTTACTTACCATGAAATCATTGAAAGTTTACAATTAATTAATTGTTTAATGAAGTTTTATAATAAAGCAAAAGAAAAAGGAGAATTAATTAATTTCTCCCATGCTACTGTAAAAAAAATATACAATTAATTACCAAATCTTTTAGTCAAAAATCTAGAGATAAATGGTGTGTAGTGTACGTGCTTTAGAAACGTCTGAAATATCTTCCCAAGCAAATGGACAATCAAATTATGAGTATGTGTATTCATTTGCGTCAAGTCAAATAAAATAATTAAAATAAAAAATAATATTGGTATTTTTTGTTTAATGAAATCATCAATTATTAAAATAAAAAGGTAAATTAGTTTCTAAAAGAAAATAATTAGAAATGGCTTTAAAAATAAGAAAAGGGCAGAAGGTTAAGTGCACAGAATTACGCTAATAACAATAGTGGGGGGAAATGATCTGTCCCACTATATATATGTGTTGGAAATTTTGAGGCAAACTAAAAATTAAATAAACAAATTATTGCATTATTCTTTTATTTTTAGTTTTTACTATATTTTTTTAATACTTCTTTTGGCTTTTCTCTTTTATATTTTTCTTTGTTGTCTTGAGTTTTATTTTCTCTTTTTCTTTTTTACATGGGTTTATAATTTTACTTATTAATTATTAATAAATGATATATACTTATAAATAACAATTTATTATTAATTTGATCTGTCAAAAAAAATCATAAATCCCCACGTATCGTCCACTTGCTTCTTCCTTACAAGTTGCCTCCAAGTTGATTTTCAACGTTGCGGTGCTAAATGCTAATATATATATATATATATATATATATATATAACTTAGTAATGATGGATTCAAATAATTAGAACTTCTAGACTCAAATATAAATATCATTTAATTATTATTGGAAAATAATAATATTTTAAATTTTCTCATCACTTTTTTTTAATCCTAATTAAAGCAAAAACTAGTTAGTTCTAATCTCATAATATTTTGTTTAAAAATTGTAGTGCAATTCCATGTGTCGATCATTTAAGAGTAACAAACAAAGATTCAACTATTAGAAATAATAGTGGAATGATGATTGGCACACGTAAATAACATACAATTGGCCCTAACCCTAACCCTAACCCTAAAAACAAGAAGAGAAAGAAGATTGATTATAACAAAATCCCAGCAGTTCATATTCTCCCACCATTGCATTGGTTCATCAATGCCACACAAATACAATGTTTAATAATTTATTTGTCAATTAATTAATTCATTACTATAATCATTAACATCATAAAAATAACGAGTTCCTCATGTTCTGTTCGAGATAAGGCCATGCCGACCTCCCTTAATATTCTTTTTGATATGAAAATGATTTTTGCTAGATGGAAATTCTGAGTTCATGTATCCATTTATGCATAATGCATCTATCAAGTATAAAATAAATTCACTTCAATATAACTATAGATATGTTGAATTATATTATTTGAATTAGGAGTCAGTTAAATAACTGAAAATCAAAATTTTAAAATTTTGATCAACTGAACCAAATTATTTAAATAACCGAATCAAATTTTTGATCCGTTCGGTTAACCGAAAAATCGAAAATTAAAATTATTTTAAAATAAAAAATAAAAAATTGTGTCTAAAAATTATACAAAATTATAAATCATAATATACTAAAGTAAAAATATCTAAATTATACAAAATAAAAGTACAAATTAAAGATACAAGCCAAAAATATATAATAGATAATACTACAAAAACCGTTAAATAAATTTTTTTCATTCAATCGATTTTCAATTCAATTGTTAAAATTTCAAATTATGACCTAAAAAATAGAAATTAATAATTGATAAATGTATTCATATAATTTGCAACTCAAAATAAGATAATTTATATATACAAAATAATTATTCAATTAAAAAATAAAAAATAAAACTAATTATATAGAATTTCGGTCGGTTCAATTTTTCTACGATTTTTTCATTCAAAAACCGAATCAAAGAACTGAACTTTCCTAAAATTTAAAATCAAAACCGAACCAGAAAAATGAAAAGTCAAACCAAATTAAAAAAATCGATTGGTTTGATTTGATTTTCGGTTTGAATCGAAATTTACTCACCCCTAATTTGAATTTTCTAAACTCGAACTTAACTTGAACTACGGTCTGAACATTATTCATAAATGACAGACGTTACTCTATTAATGACTAGCCATTATTTAATATTAGTAGTTTAACTCATTCAATAAAATATGATCATATATTATATAAAGACTCAATTTTATCGTATAAACTCTCTAAACTTATATTTTTTTTTACTAAATCTCTCTTAATATTCTAACAAAACCGTCGTATAAACTCTCTAAACTTACATAGTTTTTTTAACTAAATCTCTCTTAATATACTAACCAAACCGTCGGAATGTTTTTTTGCTGAGTTTTTTTTTTTTTTTTTTTTGCACAAATTCCATAGGAATTCTCTCCTCGCAAATAACATGAGTTGCTATCCCTCGTCACAAAGAAACAAAAAAATTGATTCTTACTTTACTAATACGAATCTGATTATAGAGATTACTTTCTTGAAATGATGAGTTGTTGATTTGGTCTTGAAATTGAATGTGTGGAAGGCTTTTGGCAAGCTTTCATGAATCCAGAAGCAGCGGCCTCTCCATTACCGCAATTCAAATCTTATCCTGTCAGCCTGTCCTCGGACAATTACAAATAACCAAAAGTTGAGGCAGCTTCTGCTAGGCTCAGACATGATAAAAAAAAAACAAATGTCCCATCTCTAAAGAAATTAGATTCAATAGAATCTGTTTTCACCACTCCTACAACGCATGCTCAACTCCTCCTCCTCTTCAGAAAATGCTGAAGTACGAAGGTCATTGTAAAGAACATACAATTTGTCCTTTCCTTTTTTTGACTTTTCATTTTTCTAGCTTGATTATTCAATTTTATCCTCAAAAGCACTTTTTTTTCTCATTTTTACCGTAATCTTTGCCTGCTGTAAAGTTTTGATATAATTGGAGATATTCACTTCATTTTCTTTTGTTATAATAAAAAGGTTAAATGTGCAAAAATACCCATAATATTTATCAAAAATAGCAATTTTGAATATAATATTTAGTTACGTGTATTATTATCCCTAAAATTATCAAAATGATACAATTTTACTTTTAAAACTACATATCTGTTAACTTGATCATATTCCGTTAAAATTGTATAATATAACTATGTCAAGAATTAAATTACATAATACAGTTAAATTAATAATTTCGTTATTTCTGAAACAAAATTACACTATTTTGATAATTTTAGTGATAATATTGCACGAAACTAAATATTAAGAGCAAGATCACTTTTTTTTTTATAAACATTGAGTTACATTGCCATTGTTGTTTGCTTCTGCAAGAAAGATCCTCCTCTTTTCTACCTCATGTTGCATCTCAACTTCACGACCAAAAACTCACTGAAAGAGGCAAGTTGCTGTCGAAAGAAAGACGATCGTTTTTCTTCTCTCTTCCAATCATTACAGCAGGATGTTGAAATTTTATATCTCTGATATTTAACAGAGCATATGTCAAGAAACCGGATAACTGGAACTAAGTAATATCATCAGGGTGGCGAAGAAAATAATCATATTTTGACCCTTCAAGTGTCCTATAAACTTCGTCCCAATTAACAATTTGTTCAGAAAGAGGTTTAACATGAATCTTCACTTGACGGCTCACTAGCTGTCTAAATGGAACTCTAAGAAATTGTTGTGCATCAGATAAAACCTGTGTATGGTAAAATAGATATAAAAATTCACATTTATTAGGAATATTAAATGAAGTTGGATTCATGTGCTGAGTTTACCTTGGGATTTCTCATGAGGTCCTCGTAGTACAAAACTAAATGGCGGCAACTTTTGAAGTTCTCTAACACTTCTGCCATCATCTGCTCAGTACTGGAAAGGTCTGGTACCAAGACACTGGCATTGAGCATAGGTTTGAATTGTGCAAGTAAGTCAGCCTGCAATGAATAATAAATGAATAAAGGAGTGCGGGGAAGGGCTTCACAGGCATTTAATGAACTAATACAGACATTCAAATAACAGCAGTAAAAGTTTTAAATGGGAGAAGAAAATGAGGAGCTGCACTAATATGGTAACTCTGGTGTAGAGTTCTCTTCCTAAAATGACTTCCTTTCTAAGAAGCTTTCTAATAAAATTCCCTTAAATTGCCGCTTTAGCTAAATATGCCATAGATGGGCAGGATTAGTCAGGTGACATCATCAAGCATGCCACCCTCTGTTCTCTGGCTATAAAATGTGTCTACATTAATAGGAGAAGTCTCTTTAAACCAAGCCCTAGGTTTAACAGGATCTCTGTTCTCTGGCAAGTTATATAGCATACTTTCACAGAAGACCACAATCAACTAAAGTAACTAAGATATATAGCTAAATGCAAGGACATTAGCATGCATATCCACACAGAGACAAAGAAAGAGATGGGTTGAGAGAGAGAGAGAGACCTCTTCCCTAGTATGCACATGAGACTTGTGAGTGCCATTGATCTGCTTCACATCTCTATCATAAGCATTGGCCAGCACTGAAACAAGCCGCCGTAAGAGATTTCTTCTAAAGAGAAATACTACAGATACCCCATTTTGATTGAAATAATTGACAATTTCTCTGTGATAAACCATAACACCCTGAAAATTAATAGTGAATGAACCCAATGATTAAGAAATATGGACTAGGAATGAGCTTTTGTTCCTCAATGGACAGGAGAAAAGATTCATCTTTAACTTGCTCATACAGAAAATTTGATTGCAGAGAGAAAGCTAAACAACTCAGTATCATACATTTAGTTCAAGGGAAGACATCTACATTTTAGCAGAAAAGGTAGGTCAAAATGTATATGCAACAAGAATACTGAAATCCAGTAACAAGATGACTATCAGGTAGAGATGCCTTCAATCAAAGTAGCTTTGAGGCTGAGGTGTCCTTCTAGGATTCATTAAATCTGTACTGCGTATGGAATTGAAAGATCAAAATCAAAAAGTTTCCCCTGAAGAATTTAGCGAGTCACATGAAAGCCATTAGAGACTTAGAGACGATTGCATAATCCAAAAAAAAAAAAATAAGAAAGGATGAAAAAGGATGGGAAAAACATGTTTGAGAGCTCATATAAAGATTCCTATGTTCCTTCTGATCATTATGCAAAAATTCCCCTCCAAAATTATAATATAACTATCAGTCTGCGCGCAGAACTCCAAAAAACTTCTTTTCTTATGCATCAGTGCTATAAGACCCATTCAATTGTTCCAAGCAAAACAAACACAGAATCACATTCACAAAGCATAATATAGCATGCAAATCAAAATGTGTATCTGAATTAGAGAGCAAAGAAGCTTACTCCAAAAAGGCACGATGACATGGCACAAACTAAAATGAAGCAGAAAGGACAAATCACAAGCCGCTTATAAGGCAGAAACAACAGGACTCCAGAAAAAATTTACTAACCTGATTAAGCATCCACTTGAATCCCACTGCAGCTACACAATCATTTTTTGCAGCACTGCTGGCCCATTCTAAGCTATAGACAGTATCTAAGGTTTCTTGGATTGCTGACATGTTGCTTCTTCTTTGTTTCACAGAAAAAATTTCTCCATTTGAACTTATATTGGGATGACTATTTAGCAAAGTCTCAAACCACCCACTTCCAGATCTTTGCATGGTCATAATTACAAAGAACCGAACTGGTGTACATGCACATTCCTCCCTGTTAGAGTCAATAGATAAGTCAGGGCTAAAAGTTAGGATTGTGTTAAGTATGAAGCAGAAAGATGAGACCTTGGATAAGTCTTGGGATGTGGAAAATGTACATAGTGGACTTCTTCAGGTGGGATGCCATGGATATGGCAAGTTGCCCTCATGATATCGTTGATGGATGCTTCTTTTGATTTTATAGGAATAGACATCTGCTGGAAGCATAGATAGCAAATGTACACTCCAAATCCAATTATAGTGCAAAGAAATACCAACCAGCGAAATTTTGGTGATTTCTTTGATAATTTGGATGAAAACATAGTCTGCAAAGAAGACAAGATTTGTCAATTATTCTTAATAAGAACTTAATATTAATATAATGTTGTTTAGTTTACCTCCTTGTTCATTACTGTGATCATCATACAATAACAGATGCTCACCAAACATCATTTCCTTGAGCTAGCTAACTCAAGTTATCGCCAACGTAAGTTATAAAGGTACCGGAAGATGAAAAATTTATACACTGATTATGCAAATTGAACAACCTAAGCAAAGTCCATAAATGATTTGAGCAAGCAATACTCTTCCTCAAGCAATGTCAATTAATAAATTCGGATCGAGCGACACTCTTCCCTAAGCAATGCCAACGTATAAATTCTGATCGAGCAGTTCTCTTCCCTAAGCATTGTCACAAATAAATTCAATCAAGCAATTCTCTTCTTTGCTTCTTTACAAATCCAATCGGAGTAAAATTTGTGTTGCTCACTTGAATTCCAAGAAAATGTGGAAACAGTAATACACGGCTAATAAAGCAAATGCTGAAAATAGAATAAGGTAATATCTTTGAAGACTTGCCAAATGCAGTAGCTGCATCTCTAAATTGAGGGAAGCAATGTCATAATCCTCCACCAAACAGAAAATCATAAATTAAGTAAAACCCGAAAGTTAAGAAACAAGTAATTCCGCTCGGAACCCAATTGCAAGAACAGGAAAACGAGAACCAAATCAAAATGCAAAAAATAAAAGCACAAACAAACACATACTCGGTAGAAAATTTGAAGCGGTAAGTAGCCATGCAAATAAGTGAATGTCTATATTCCCGCCATTGGAAGGCCACCCCTTCCCCAACTGAGCTGAGCTGAAAAGGCAAAAATTTTGATAGAAAAAACGGAATTTTGAACGAGTTGAGATTCTACTGCGATGGATAGAAAGCGAAGTCAAAAGAGTAGATAAAAAGAAAAGACCACTTGAATAACTTAGGCGGTGTTAACGAGAATAACCATGGCAAACTGGGCCGGGCTCTTATTGGGCTCATATTTTATAAAAATGAAACTGGTTAAGCCCGATTTAGTGACAGAAATAGGCCCATATTGCACCGATTTATTGGGTTTACATTTTTCTTTTTTGTAATTTTATTTACAATAAATTAAAAATAAAAGAAATATATTCTGATAATAATATTTCCCTAACCATACGTTTAATATTTTGGAATTTTTTTAAAACTAATCCTGCTAAATAAATAATATATCGAGATAATTATTTTTATTCATAAGCATTCATTGTAGTTGGAAAGTGGTTATATTAATACACTTTGAATTTAGAAATTATATTTGTAGGCAAATTATATTGTTATACATTATAATGAGATATATATGCAATTTAGTCCTCCAAAATTTAAGCAATTGTCAAAATCAATTTTTGGAAAAAATTAAAACTTCTGAGCCTTAAGCGATTTTTTTCCCTTAATTTATTTTAAAATTATACAGTACTGATTTTCGATTAAATAGATCAAAAAATTTTGTTTTAAAATCTTATCTGTATAGTTATCTTTTGTTCATATTACTATTATGTGATGAAAAGAAATTAAAGAAAAACAAAAAGAATTATTAAATAATTGAGCAGAATATGTTACAATGGTAGTAGGGATGTGAAACAGTCGGTTCGGTTCAACAACCGAAAACCAAAATTTTAAAATTTTGATCAACAAAACCGAATTATTAAATAAATAAATATTAACCGAACCAAATTTTTCCGTCGGTTCGATTAGGTTAACTCAAAATCCAAAAATTAAAATTATTTTTAAAAAAAAATAAAAAATTATGTCTAAAAATTATACAAAATTACAACTTGTAATATATTAAAGTAAAAATATTTAAACTGTACAAAATAAAAGTTCAAATTAAATATAAAATTCTAAAATATATAATAAATAATACAATAAAAACCGTTAAATAAATTTTTTCATTCAACCAATTTTCAATCAATCGTCAAAATTTCAAATCACCACCTAAAAAATAGAAATTAATAATTGATAAATGTACTCATGTAATTTACAACTCAAAATAAAATAATTTATATATATAAAATAATTATTCAATTAAAAATTTTAAAAATTATATAATTATACAGAATTTTGGTAGGTTCGGTTTTTCTACTATTTTTTTATTCAAAAACCGAACCAAAAAATTAATTTTTAAAATTTAAAATTAAAATTAAATCAAAAAATTAAAAATTAAATCGATTTGAACCGAAATTTGCTTGTTCCTAACTGGCAGAAAGTTACCTTACAATTGAGTGGAAGACTAAATAGAATATATTAATTGATTTTCTTTTAGTGATTTTTAGCGATGACTTTGACCATTGCCTTTCTCCATAAATTCCACTGAGCTTTCTCTCAATTTGTGGACTGGATAATATTAATATCAGTACCGATGAAAGGAGTCGCCGTTGATACCAAATTACTCAAGAAAGAGACTCATATTATGTGATGAAAAGAAACTAAAGAAAAAACCCAAAGAATAATCTAATTGAGCAGAAGTCAGTCACAAATGGCAGAAAGTTACAATTGACTGGAATATATTAATTGATTTTCTTCTAATTTTAGCGATGACTTTTGACCATTTCCTTTCTCGGTAAATTCCACTCAGCTTCCTCCCAATTTAATGGAAATTTATTTTTTATTTTTCTTCCAACCAAAAACTTTTGATTATGTTTTTTTTTATAGCTTTTAAATATTTAATTATTGAAAAAATTATTTTTTAATATAATTATTAATATTATTCAATTAGAATCGAATTGATCTATTATAAAGAGTAAAACTTTATCGATATTAATTTTCTTCATTTATAAAACTCAAATTTGAGATATTATTTAAAAAAATACTGAAAAAAAAATAGAATTAATTATATTCGTAGTCATTAAATTTTATTTTATGATTTATAACCGAATTATTATAATAAAATAATTTATAATATAAAATCATCAAAATTTTATTTTATTTCGATTAAAATAAATAAGATATGAAAATTAATTTTTATACCACTAAAATAACAATTAAATAGATAATATATGATTGTAATATTATTTTAACACCAATTAATTTTACAAATAGATCATGATTAGTTAATTAATTTTTTATTTTTTATATATATTATTTTTTTCATATTTATATGATGACGTAAAATTTTTTTTTATGTGATAGTTAAACCTATAAAAGTTATTGATTATAAAATAACGTGCTAATTATACGTGAGATGATTAACTATCACTTCGATTACATAAAAAATTAAATTTTTAATCATTTTTATTTTAATTGAAATAAAATAAAATTTTGATGGTTTTTATTTTATAAATTATTTTATTATAACTATTTAATTATAATTTTAAAAATTCAGAGATAATTAACCTAAAAAATCATAAAGTTAGGCCAATAGTCATTCAAATCCAAAAATATTAATTAATTATTTAATTAGTGCCGTGTGATAGCTTCTGAATTAATCTTGTCACCTCTTTATATATCTGTGCAACTCTAGAACCAACAAAATGCCACACACTATCATTCTTATCCTTGCTATCCCTAGCCATGGTCGCTCAAAGAAAGCTTCTGCAGGAGGTCTCCGGTTGGCTCAGAGTCTACGACGATGGCTCTGTCGACCGGAAATGGACCGGCCCACCTGAGGTCAAGTTCATGGCCGAACCTGTCCCTCCTCATCAACAATTCATCGATGGAGTAGCCACTCGTGATGTAACCATCGATCCAGTTTCCGGTCTCCGTGTCAGAATTTATCAGCCGGAGCTAACTCCCCAAGATCATCTTCACAAGCTACCTATACTTCTCCATTTCCATGGCGGTGGTTTTTGCATTAGCCAAGCTGATTGGTTCATGTATTATAATATATATACTCGCCTGGCCAAGTCAGCTAACGCCATCATTGTCTCCGTCTACCTCCGGCTAGCCCCCGAGCATCGTCTCCCGGCGGCTTGCGATGATGGATTCTCTTGTCTCCTTTGGCTATCTAAGTTAGCTAAAGGTGAATTTCATGAGCCATGGATCAACGATAATGGAGATTTTAACCGTGTTTTTCTCATCGGAGATAGCTCCGGCGGGAATATAGTGCATGAAGTAGCTGCACGAGCCGGAAAAGTTGATTTAAGTCCGTTGAGAGTTGCGGGCGGAATTCCGGTTCACCCTGGGTTTGTCCGGTCGAAGAGGAGTAAGTCAGAGCTGGAGCAACCGGAGTCACCATTTTTAACCCTTGATATGGTGGACAAGTTCTTGAGCTTGGCATTGCCAGTAGGGTCTAGTAAGGAGCATCCTATAACTTGTCCAATGGGGGAAGCAGCGCCGCCGTTGGAAGGGCTGAATCTGCCGCCGATGTTGCTGTTCGTGGCGGAGATGGACTTGATAAAGGATACAGAAATGGAGTACTATGAGGCTATGAAAAAGGCTAATAAGGATGTGGAACTGTTGATTAATAAGGGAATGGGACACAGTTTTTACCTTAATAAAATAGCATTGGATAAGGATCCTCTTACTGCTAAACAAGCTACTGCTCTTTTTGAAGGGATCATTATATTCATTAATAAGCACTAAAATCAATGGAAAATTTTCCAAATATTTAATCTTTCGTTAAATATGTAACATGTAATAAATTCTATATATCATCAATAATATTACTTGAGTAATTTGATTTTTACTATTCATATATAAATTCAATTTGAATGAATAAAAAATATAGGATAATATATAAATTTTTCATCTAAACTATCACAATTTAACATATTTTTTAAAACTAATTGCATATTAAATTATCCTTTTAAATTTATTTAAAAATCAAATTAGCCATTCAAATTTATTTAAAATGTAAGTAACATCTTTTTTTTTATTAAAAATGTTAAATTACTCTCTTAAATTTATTGCAAAATGTTAAATTATTTTCCATTACTATTTGATTTGTGTTTTCACATGCTTTTTTATAAAGTGATAAGTGTCCATATAGGGGGTGATATAATATTTTCAATAAATTTAAGAAGGTAATATAACACACAATTAGTTAAGAGTGAAAATTATTTAAATGGTAATAATTGAGTAGAAAAATTATATATTAATCCAAAAATATCTTGTTGATTAAGTTTTATGAATGAATACATGTAAACACGGTTTGAACAAAAGCCTTTCCTTTAAACTGAAATTGACATGTCTAGTTTAAATTGAATTCAGCATTTTCCCTCTTCACCATAAATTTGATTTGTAGGTGGAAAAGAGGAAAGAGGATCTATGAAGCAAGACACAAAATCTTTAATTATTTAATTAATTATGGTTGTTGATCGTGGGCTGCTGACTGCTCTCTTCAATCTTGATAAAAAAAAAAAAGCAGTTTTGATTTATCTTTTAATATTGTTTTAACCATGGAGATTGTACAGAAATTTAACAAAAGAATCTCTGAAGCATAACAAGTCCTTATTTAGAGTATGATTAATTTTATGCTATTCATTGGATTATTCCACGTGAAAAAAAAAAAAAGGCATAAGAAATGGGTTGGTGAAACAAGTATTTCGTAGATATGATCTTTACGTGGAAAGCTTAATCATCGGCAATAAATTCAAGGTCGCCCCAGCCCCACTTACACATATTTTGTTCGTATTGTCAAATTAATGTGTGAAAGCACAGGCCATTCTAAACTTTAGCTCCGTTGATATTAGTCGCACATGGGACATAACAACCATCCATGGCATACTGTTCTAGCAAAAAAAGAAAAAATTTTGCTGCCTAACAACTATCCATGGCATACACATTTTGCTGCCTAATTGTGGCCAAGAAAGGTCGAAATTGCGGTCCACAAATTGGAAATGGACAAACTACGGATTTGCTATGATCAAATTGTTCCACATTTTCTTCTTCTTTTTCATATATTTCATCGTGCCTCTCAATTGTTATTTGTATACTTCATCGTCCTCATACATATAATCAAACTAGAAGGCGAGTGTCGGCTAAACTAAGTTGAGGAGCCCAATCCATACAGAAAGAAAATATGGCCCATGCTCGGCCCAATAGTAGAAATTGTAGGCCGACTAATTCGAAGCCCAGTGGCCCCTTCAGAATTGATTTTTCTTGGTTCATAATCATAAGCTCCAATCAAGATTGGAGTATTTTGTGCTCCATATTCGTCCAATTTTTCTTCCCTTTCCATACTCTACTTTTCTGATGAAATTATTATTAGTTGTATGTGTAATGGAGCAAAGCTTCCTACTGAATTTTGATTAGCTGAGAACTTAACCAAAAATTTCTTCTCAAAAAAGAAGAAAAGAGCAGCTAAGCTACTGTGGATTTTCTTTAAAAACGATGAATTATAAGTACAGAATCACCTGGGATGGAACGATAATGGCACCAATTCTGAAAGAGGAGTAGCAATAGGCGTCGATCCTGCAGACGGAACAGGAGAATTTCTACACAAGGGACAAGTGGCACTCATCCGAAGCCATTCATCAATACAATCAGCATGGAAACAGTGATGGCACTCTGGAATGCACCGTATAGTATCTTTCGGCTGGTAATCCGACAAGCAAATCGAACACGGGCCGTTATTGGGCCCAGGGAGTCGCCGGCTTTCGCCGATCACCATCTTCGGGTACGATTTAATCACAGGCTCGTCCAAGCCGATCACCGTCACAGTCTCTAATGAACCGCTTGAGCCGACAGCGAACGAAGGGTCAAACCTGTAAATCTCGTCATCAAGATTACCATTGCCGTTATAACTACGACTGTTGCCACCGCCTCCGCTCCCTTTGACTCTTATACAAGCATAAGAAGCGAGCATTATAGTGGAAATGAGGATGAGGATGCTAACGGCAATGGCGATCCCATAACCGAGGCCAACTCCGGCGGCCGATACTGGCGGATCGGCAGTGGACATGAGAAAGAGAGAGAAGAGAAGGGAAGTGTGAAGTGGGAAAGAAAATGCGAGAAAGGGAGAGAAACCGGGGTTTAAGGAGCAGCGGGGTCCGCGGGAAAAAATTAAATAAAAACTTAATGTCCAACGGTTTAAAATTAAGGAGTAGACAAGGCATTAATGATCATCATTGAATATTCATTTTCAGTTTTTTGTGTAAACTACATCGGTATAGTGTTTAAATTCGATTGGTTTAATTAATCTGAATTAAATATTACGAAAGCTCATGCCTGAAAATAAATCTCCTAATATTATAATTTTTATACGCATACTGAGCTCGTTGATCGAATTCAAAACATATTTAAAGAAAATTATTATCCCAACTTTATTAGCTGATTTTTCTTAACGAAATTCACTTTGTTTTTTTTTTAAAAAAAAAAACTTCAAATATTTTACCACTCAAAGCAATGACAATTGCTAGTGCATTATATATTAGTTTTTAGTAAAACGTAAAAATTGTATTTGTTTTTTCTTTTTTAATATGTAAATTAGTTAAAATTGTAAAGAACTGAATATAGTAACTTCAAAAAGTCTAATATTTTATTTAACATTACTTGCTTAAAAAATATTAGTCCATCTGTTTCACTTCAATTGACAATTTTCAAAGTCTTAAATCAAATAAATCATTAATTGACATTAATTAAAATTTTAATTATAATTTACTAAAATGTTGTTTATTAAATTTTCATAATTATATACTCACTTTATTAATTATTTATTTTTAGTGCATACGTACGGATAAAAAAATATGTAATTAATATTTTTGGAATTGCGAAACTTGCCTAATTGAGTAAAATATAAAAACCATCAATTTAAGTGAATGGATGGAATACTATTTTCTTTATTTATCAATTAAACAGAAGCTTAATATAGTAAAAACTAGAGTTCATATTTTCAATAATAAAAAAAATTAATTAAGGGGTTTATTTGAAAGTTTGAGGAATAAGGAGTTTATGCAATGACAAGTGACTCAAATAGTAGAATTAAGATGCAGACAAAAAACTTAGGTAATTTTCCCTGATCCAAAGTTCTATGAGGGATTGATTTCAAGGCTATCTGCCTCAAATTCTTGATATTAAAAAATAGCTACAGAAACTTGAGATGGCCCTACTTTTTGAAATAAGAGAGAAAAGCTTATGACATGCCTAGAGTTTGTCAAGCCTGTTGACAAACAACATGGTAGTAATAAGGAGAAGAATTCAATAATATATGTCTCATGTCATGATGATGATACACACAAATATCAATGCACCATTTATATGTTGATTAAAGTTTTTTTTTTAAAGGATGCAAAATATAATTGATGATTAGTAATACATATATATAGATCAATGTGAGAAGCTTTAGTTTTATTCTTTTGGAATTTATTCATAAAATACTCCAATTTTCTACCACTTCAACATCCACCAACATAAAAACAGGACAAAAATAATCATATACATGTGCAATTAATGATATAACAACTCAAACTCCTTGCTGTCTCCAAAAGCATCAATCTCCAATAACTTCCACATAAATAAAATATTCAAAATCAAGACTTGTTAACTTCTGTTTAGTGGCATCTAACAGTTCAGAGGAAGACAACAAATGGAGGCTTGTCTTGTTTCCCTCTCCTTTAATTTTTGTTTGATAAGAGCTAAGTAATGAGAACTGGGTAATTGGTACCAAAATTCAGTAATGAGAAACGGGTAATCTAATAATAGTAAAAAATAGCAGATATGAACTTGAGAAGAAAAAAGAACCTTTTACCATACAACATAGGGAGCAATTGCCCTTCAATTTTTTGTGATTCATGCAAATATATAACATTAGTATACATCAGTGGTATCATAGAAAAAAAAAATCTCCAAGTTTCTATTAGAAGCCAACTTTAATTAGCCTAAGAGACGGTGTTCTCACTCAAAGTGGATGGTTCTGGCTGAATTTGAGATTGTACCTGTATCTGTGGAACTTCAGGTGCTGAGTTTTCTGTTGGTTGATCTACAGGCGGAGCAGATTCGGTTGGCACTGGTACTGCAGCTTCAACTATTTCTGGAGGTTGGAACTTGTTGATATAGTAGCTGAGTGATGGTCCTGAGTATTCAGCTGTCTGCAAATCAACTGGCTTCTTTCCAACTTGGATGAGAACTGATGAAGCCGCAGCCACAGAGATCAGAGCAATGCCAGCAGCAATTGCTGCTGTGTTTTCAGCTCCATCAGAAGAAGAACCTGCAGTTCCTGAACTTATTGCACTTTCTGCCACATACACTGCAGGCTGGAAATCAGACAAAATTAGATGAAACATCGCACAAGCGTGTAGAACTCTATGCCCAAGTGATGTGAAAAAAAAAGGCACACATCTCTGTATCACTTATTGAAAGATTACAATCATATGAAGTTGCTAGGATTTCAATCTCAGCGGTTCTTAATTGACAAAGCTGGAGATAGCAGTTAGAATGTCTAAGCATGAATTGTTCTCAATGTACTTCTCAAGGAAGTTGTAATGTCAATTATGAGAACCCTCAATTGACTTGAAGTTGTAATATCAATTATGAGAACCTCAATTGACTTGAACAGTTTATTAACGCATGTCTAAGTGCTTGGGATAGTGAACTTCAGGGATTCAATTTCTAGGCAAATGATAATCATATGGACACGGAGGATGTTTATTCCATTCATTTGGGTTAACAGAGACTAGAAGAGGAACCGCAAATAATGTGTCTTCAGCTCATAAACTTCATGGATTGTGGTCTAGAAAAGATTTTTCACATAGGAAATACAAACTGAAGAACGAATAGTTATTTAGCACCCTGACTCTAGCAATAATAAACCATTTCAGAAAGAGATGCTAATTTTCCTCCTCATTTCCCACTCTTTTTAACTTTATAAACCATTTATTCAGAAAGCAGAATCAACCATTAGAGAATGGATAAACAAAGTGAAAAAGTAGCCTCAAACATAAATGGAAGACTTCAAAACACCAACCTCAACAGAATATATATTTGTCTGGCCTGCAGTATCCTTCTCAACATAACCTGTCCAACCACGAGATCGAGGTGGAAATGTCCCAACAACTTTGGTTTTATCCCCAGCCAACCATTCCACACTCACCTTCCCAACCTATATTTTGAATTAACAAACACATTACACATCTATCACATTTCCAGGAGGAACAAATTTCTTTCATTGGCTTTAGCCATGCCCTGCATAAAAGAAGTAGCTCACAATATTCCATAGCTCCTCCACATTAGCCCACTCATAAAAGCTTTATAGAATATAAAAAGGTGAGCTAAAATGTAAGATAGAATACAATTTTCAATGAGGATAAACAATTTCCAAAAAATGAACTCCATGAAATGGAAATTCCGGACCTATCTACTAATTTTTTCTCACTTCAAAGCCAATAAAAGAAACAGGTACCCATTGGCATAGAATTCCCCGAGTTGCATCCTTTTTCAAGTTTTTATATTTACAAATTCAAGAAAAAATAAGATATTAGCCCTCTTTAGCAGTAACTACAATGAATTTACGAAAACCAACATAAACAAAAAAAATTCCAAGAAATACAAGCAATGGAAAGCCAGTCAAAACAAGTAAAACTATAATGGCCTGAAATTAAAAAGAAAGAAACAGACCTCCTTATCAGGAGCACATTCTTCTTCGTTGCAATCAGAATCATCAGAAGAAGCCCTGACAGTAAAAAGCTTCAAACTTCTTCTATTCAATGTCTGGAACTTCTTGAAAAGCCTAGGGGAAGCGAATGTGCATGTGTTTGTTGATATCATTGCCTGTGATGCAATTGCCATTTTATACTTCTTCTTCTTGCAATCAAGATTAAAGGGAAGCTAGTAAACACTAAAAACCATTAAAAAAAGAAATGCCTTCTAACAAAAAAAATTGGCAACCTGCAACTTAGAACTTGTGGGTTTCTGGGTTCAAGCTAAACAAGGAGGAGAGCGAGAGTTTGATTGGAAAGAAAGATACTTTGCGATTGGCGATGTGTGGTGGACTTTAAAGTGGGCTACGTGTAACATTATAAACATAAATCTTTGCTTCACTACCGTCCTTGGACTTGATTCTGCAAACAGCAACCATGACTCTCACAGAAGCAAATCTAGTTGGGCCTCAACTTAAGACAAATACACATAATGGGCTGTAGCTCAGTGAATGGACCAGCCCACTTAGCCCAGATTGGGATTTGGAAGTACGATTTGTTTGCCTTTAGAGAATAATCAGGGATCTATATCTCGATTATTCTTAAAAGGGATAAGGGTGTATCTTGCCCTGAATTTTTTGAAATAAACTAATTTCATCTTAGATTTTTTTTTTTGGTCATTTTTCTATTTTTGAGTTATTTGAAATGAGGCAATCTTACTCTTATTTTTTTATAACAATTAATCAAATAATGTTAAGTGATATTTATTTTAAATGTAAAATATGTTAATTTTGATAAATTTAAGAACAAAAATTACTATTTTAAAATTTAAAATTTTGAATATATAAAAAAATTAGCGGCAATTTTCAACCAGTTCAAAAAATAAGTTATAACTCTTTTGAGAATAATCGTTGATGTATGGATTCTATCCCTGTCCTCCATCTATTTGGATACAATTGATTAGGGATAATTATATAACCCTTGAGAATCGTCATCTCGAATGCACCAAATGAAAGTCTCATCTCTATGTTCAAGCTCCATAAATGGCCGACGAACCATTCGTCACTACGGATAGTGTTCTGTGCAAGGGTTACAAGGAGGAGGTGGGCAAGCTGAAGGGTGAATGCTCACAGCTTACAACCGAGTGTCTTAAAGCTAACGCAGACAGAGAGAAGACCAATGCCTCCATGTTTCTTAAAGTTTCTTCAATATTATTTTCATCTTTTATCAATATAAATTAAAAAAATGGACCGTATAAACGTGAAAAGAATTTTCTTTTTCTTTGGAGAAAAATGAATGTTTTTCTGAAAATGTTTTTCATCTTTGACGTAAGATGAAATGCATGTACTTTATAAACTATATAATATATATCAAAGAGCTACTTGAAGTAATTGTGCATAGAATTTTAGTGTCAATTATAAATTAAAAGATATGAACAAAACATAGCTATCTTATAATTTGTACATCCTGATAACCGAATTACATAACCGGACTCTTTCAATCAGTCCAATAACTTTGTTATTTGAATCATTTAGGATTTGAGTTGGTATCTAGGTAAAGTCATGATCAGAGTTAAATCTGAATATAGACTATTAGTTATTTAAAATGGACAAAATTTCTATTCAAAGATCTCAACTTAATTTTTTATTCCGACAAAATATCATTCTAAATGGATTTTCCTTTGGTGATAGAAATTCATCTCAACTAGAAAATTGGTCTAAAGTAAGATTTGCATCTCTATAAATAAATTGGATAATTTAGGTATTTTTTTCTTCAATTCAATTTACCCGCAATATCATTCTTTTAGCATAATATTGACATGAAAGTAAAAAATTTTCCTCCAAAATTTTTTGTTTTTAGATATTTGAGCAGCTGCAAATAACTTTTTCACCCAAATTTGACCCAACAAATAGTCCAGTAAACCGACCTATTATAACATCTTAATTACGTTGTTAGATTATATCACCTAGCACTGTTCTAAAATTTGTATGTCATTTACCTAAGCATCAATAATTTATGCACTTTGGATTCAATTAATGTTGGCAATTTTAAGAAAATTAGAAAACATTAATTTAATAATATTCAAATCATAAATCTAGAATCATATATATAATTATATATAATTTTTTTTTTGAGAAAATACATGATAATTTTAAATCTAATGAAATATACAAATTAAACATTGAAATTATATGAATTAATGATACATTATTTTGTTGTAGTCTTATTAGTTCAATTCAATCACGTCATTCTAAAGTTTCAATCAGTTCCTTCTTATGAACATTACCTCAAAAGTTTTCTAATTGATGTAAAAAACAAGAAAAAGGAGAAAGCTGATAAATATGTATTTGTACAATTTACTGTAACTTATTGTAGGTAGTCGTGACTAACTTGGATTTTATTTTCACAGAAGCCGACATTATATATATACTGATTTTTTAATATCCAACTTTTTAAATTCTTTCAATGTAGTACCAAAATTCTAACTTTTATTAAATTTTGCTCCATTTAAAAAAAAGTTAAAAATACAAATCACTATTTAAAATTTAGTAAGTAATGCAATTCAACATTTAAAATTTAATTCTGATGCGATACCATCATAATTTTTTAAAATTAAAATAATTTTCCTCATAAAATGATGGTTCCGTTAATTTAATTATCTTTCGTCTATTGATCGTTGACGTGACAATATTGACACATATTCCTCTTTAGTCATGTTATGTTTTATATGATAAATTTTTAAGTGCCGCATGTCATTTATATCGTCACGTGAATGATCAATAAACGAAAAATGATCAAACTGAAAAAGCTATTATTTTAGAGATCAAATTAAATTTTAAATATTAAATTATATTTTTTACCAAATTTTAAGAGATAATTTGTATCTTAGGCATATATATATATATATATATATATATATATATATATATATATATATATATATATATATATATATATAAAAGAATTAACCCTTGCGATTCATTAGACGATCATACTGTTGGAGACAAAAAATCATGATAGAGCACTAATGAATCATTTAACAATATTGATTTTGATATAATTAGCCGACTAAACAGTACATATTATTTTATAACACAAACATCAATTGGCTGGGTACAAATCAACCATTATCAATTAAATACTAATTAGCTTTGTTAAAAAGCATTGGTTACAAATCAACTCAACATCTCTAGCGGAGCAATTGGTCATCATTTCCTCTATAAAATAATAATACATACTAAAAGCAAGAAAATCGTTTGTTTAAGTAAAATTTAAATATATATTTTTTAATTTTTAATATAATTTAATTTTTTTAATTTATTTTTTTGATAAAATTTAATTTATTTAAAATTAATTAAATTTAATAATTTAATTTTAATTACGTATTTAATATCCTCCCATTTTACTTATATTTATGTACTAATAATGATTGCTATGGCAATTCTTCTTTCTCTTTGGTTCATCATCATAGCAGCCTTTGCTATTGGTACTGTCTGCAATGGAAGCTCTATAAATAGTTGCTTCAAAAGTGAGAGAGAAGCTCTTCTGGGATTCAAGCAACATATCTTTGATGATTCAAATCGGCTCAGTTCTTGGGGTGGCGATGGTGATTGTTGCAACTGGGTAGGAGTTGTCTGTAACAATGTTACTGGTCATGTCACTGAACTTCATCTTCTCAATCCACACTGTGATGAATATTTTTCCATTTTTGGATTTGATTTTTTACCTGAAGCTTTTTGGGTGTCTAGGTTCAGAGGTCACCTAAGTAATTCTTTGCTTGATTTAAGGCATTTGAATTACTTAGACCTCAGTTGTAATGATTTTGGAGGGAGTGAAATACCCATGTTCTTGGGTTCTATGGAGAATTTAAGGTATCTTAATCTGTCAATGTCTAATTTTGGGGGAATCGTTCCTTCTCAGCTTGGAAATCTCACAAATTTGAACTATCTCAGTATTGGAGGTGAACCTCCATACCAAGTAGAAAACAGACTTGTCATCAATAATCTTCAATGGATTTCTGGGCTTTCTAGGTTGAAGCTGCTTGATTTGAGCTATGTTGATCTCAACAATGCCTTTGATTGGTTGCAGGCGATAAATACACTCCCTTTTCTACTAGAGCTACACTTGTCATCATGTTCACTTCCTTACATTCCTGCATTGGCAGCTGTTAATTTTACTTCTCTTGCTGTTCTTGATCTTTCTTCGAATTATTTCGATAACTCTTTGATTCCTGCTTGGATTTTCACTCTCAATAATTTAGCTTTCATCGATCTTAGTAGTAATAATTTTCAAGGTCCATTGCCTGTTGCTCTTGGAAACTTGTCCTCTTCTGTTAGGCATATTGATCTGTCTGACAACCATTTCAATTCTTCTATACCTGTCTGGTTGTATAGCTTTAGTAGCCTCTTGTTCCTTGACATTAGCTCCAATAACATGGTAGGAAACATCTCGAACACAATTCGAAACTTGACTGCCTTAGCAAACCTCCACCTGTCGGGCAATGTTTTCCTTGTGGATGGAGAAACTCTCAATTCCATAGGACGTCTTTGCAAGTTGAGGTCGATTGATTTGTCATACATCGAATTGAATCGAGAAATATCAGACATCCTTAGTATTCTATCCACTTGTGCTTCAGATGAATTACTGTCATTAGTCCTTCTCCAGTGTCGAGTTTTCGGTAGTTTGAACAACCGTGATCTTGTGCGGTTCAAGAATTTAGAATATCTAGTCTTAGGGAGTAACAACATTTCAGGTACAATTCCATTGTCTTTAGGAGGGCTTTCATCCCTGAAAATGGTTGATCTTAATGACAACTTGATGGAAGGAGTTGTTTCACAACTTCACTTTGCAAATCTCACAAGACTGATATGGTTTACTGCAGATAGGAATTCACTTAAACTCGAACTCTCTCCAAATTGGATTCCACCCTTTCAAATCACTGTCTTATCTCTGGAGTCTTTGCATGTAGGGCCTGCATTTCCACTATGGCTTCGTTCACAAAAGAGACTAGGTGTTTTAAATTTGCATAACTCCAGCATTTCTGATACCATACCTCACTGGTTTTGGGACATGTCTCCGCACTTTTTCTATTTGAATATCTCTGCCAACAAAATTCATGGTAATATTACCCATTTAGAAGCAGGCCGGAGTCGAAGAGCTCGTTATCATGGTTCTAAAATTATTACCAATATAAACACTGGCAGAAGCATGAGATTTGCTTTTTCAAAATTTGGCTTTTCCGTAGTTGATTTAAGTTCAAACTACTTCACAGGTGGATTGCCTAGTGTCCCCTCAGGTGTTGTCGCGTTTGATGCCTCCAACAATTTATTCTCAGGATCTTTATCCAATTTCTTGTGTTCTGAAATGAATGAGTCAAAGTTAATTCAGTTTCTCAATCTTGCACAAAATCTTCTTGCTGGGGAGATACCAAACTGTTGGATGAAGTGGCAAAGATTAGTCGCCGTGAAGTTGAATAGCAATAACTTCATTGGAAGCCTACCGAGTTCAATGGGAGATTTGAATCATCTTCAATCACTGCATCTTCATAAAAACAGGTTTTCTGGGCAGTTACCTCAGTGTCTTCAAAGTTGTACAAGGTTGATGACAATTGACTTAAGTGGAAATGAATTTGGTGGAAGAATACCAGCATGGATTGGTAGGCTCTTGAGTTTAAAAATTCTCAATCTCCGTTCGAACAAATTTCACGGCAGCATTCCCGACGAGCTTTGTGGTTTAACTGGCCTGCAAATCTTGGACATGGCTCACAATAGCCTTTCTGGACCCATTCCACACTGTATCAACAACTTCAGTGCTATGGCAACTTCCAATCATTCCGAGAACTATATGTTATATAATACCACTTGGGGATTTTTCATTGAGGAAGCAATGCTTCTTGTGAAAGGGATCGTAGCTGAATATACCACCATTCTTAAACTGGTCAAAGTTATGGATCTTTCCAACAACAATTTATCTGGAGAGATTCCCCTTCAACTAATGCTGCTGGTGAATCTATATTCCTTGAATTTATCATCGAATTTCCTGACAGGAAAAATTCCTGAAAACATTGGTGCTATGGAATCACTAGAATCACTTGACTTATCAAAGAACCAGATCTCTGGCAGAATCCCTGAAAGCATTACCAACTTACATTTCTTGAGCAAACTTGACTTGTCATATAACAAGTTGACCGGCATTATTCCCTCGAGTGCTCAAATAGATAGCTTCGATGCATCCTGTTTTGCTGGCAATCAACTTTGTGGACATCCACTCCATGATTGTGAGATCTGTGATGCCAGTAAGGACACAGAATGCAGAGTAGGGGAAGAAGACTACAGGGGTGGATCTCAACTGCAGTTACTGTATTGGGATTCTGTGGCACTAGGATTTGTTGTAGGTTTCTGGATTGTAGTAGGTCCTTTAGCTTTTGTACGAAGATGGAGACATGCATATTTCCGGTGGTTAAGCGCTTGTTGGCATATCATAAACATATTCAAAGATTAGAACTATCAGTTTTTCTGTAAGGACTAGGAGGTACTTTCTTTTGCCAGACTAGTAATGCACATGAATATTCATTATCATGAATAAAATATTACATGGCCATGGCAGGCATTTTCTTTAAAGAGACACCTACGTTTGTTTGATTCAGTAATGATTTTACCTTTTTGTTAAACGAAAAGATGTGCGGTAGAGCAATGCACCATACAACATGCACTTTAGATTATCGCACCACCGATTATAGATGGCTTGCAAGTGGGTACTTCACAATCTAGTTGTATGAATTTTAAATTAACAATGCAGTCTGCATCTACTTTATTGTTTTTGAAAAGAAAACACATTGGTCCTTGATCAGAAGCAAAAGATTTAGAAACTCAATAGCATTTCATGAAATGGAAGTTTTTTCTACCAAGCCAATACAAGAAACAGGTATCCAGTGGCATAGATTTCTTCAAGTTATCTTTCTTTGCTTCACCATCATCCTTGGATTTGATTCTCCTGTACAACCAACCACAACTCTTACAGAAGCAAATCTTTGTTGTTCACCGCGCGCGAGACTGCGACTATGTTTGTGATGTTAAAGAGGGCCGAAATTCCTAACAGTTGGGCTATAACTGAAGACACATACACATAAGGGGCATTAACTCAGTCACTGGCCCAGCCCATTTATCCAAATTTGGTTGCGAGGGTGTTTTTGATTTTTGCTTTTTTGAAAAGGGTTATTGTCTCTTTTTTTTTTGCCATTAATTTTTTTTAAATGATTAAAAAGTACAATCAATTTTTTTTTATCTTTAATTTTAAAATTTCAAAAGATAAAATATTTATATAATAATTAGTCACATAATAATAATAATTTTATATATTTAGATAAAATATGCATATTTACAGTGATAAGATACGAAAATTAAAAATAGTTCAAAAATAAAATAAAAGAATTTAAAATTTTGAATATATATAAAATTAGTGGAAATTTTCAACCAATTAAAAAAATGAGTTGTAACATTTTTGAGAATAATAATTGATCTATGGATATCCATCCATGTTTCTTAAAGTATTTTTAATGTTATTTTCATCTTTTATCAAAAAAATTAAAAAATAAATTATGCTCGTTATCTTGACCCAATTATAAACGAAAGTCTAGTTAGTCAACTTGCCAACTTGTCGACGGATGTTAACCCGATTGGATTACCGACAACGTTGCTTGCCCAATCACATTTCTGACATGCCCCCTGTAATGTTCCAAATTGCCCAATCACATTTCTGACATGCCCCCTGTAATGTTCCAAAGTATACAATGATAAATATTTGTAAGAGTAATTGGGACGTAATGGAAATTAAGTCGATTTGGCAACTTAGGGGTAAATGTACATTGTTAGAAAAGTAGCGAGTACTTGATTGAAATTTTATATTATAAGTTTAGAGCAGTAACAAGTTTTCAGGTACAATTCCATTGTCTTTAGGAGGGCTTTCATCCTTGAAAATGGTTGATCTTAATGGCAACTTTCACTTTGCAAATCTCACATGCAAGACTGATATGGTTTACTGCAGATAGGAATTCACTTAAACTCGAAACCTCTCCAAATTGGATTCCTCCATTTCAAATCACTGCCTTATTTTGGAGTCTCCGAGAAATTATTACTAAAAAAAATGGTAATTTTATTGTAATTCTGCATCAATACAATATTTTCTTTTTTCACCGACCAGGCAGAATATAGAGAGAAGGAAACTTAAGTCCTTCCAAGTCAGCATCAAGCCCTCAACTTTAAGATCATACTAAGCATTACCACTCGCATCTTTACAAAAAAATACTATTTTTTAACTCTGTCGCAGCAAAATCTCAGCTCCCTTTGATCCACCAAAAGCAAAAACCATCACCAGTGATTCTTGATATTGTTGGTTCGAAATCCATTTCAAAATTTCTTGAGTCAATAATTCCATTTCCAGTCCAACAACCAGCACTTTGATTCTAAACTTTCTACATTATAATAACATCAAAATCTTCAAATTCCCGACTTCCTCACAGCTTTGCCTGTTCAAACATAATTCAGTACAATTTTAAAACATGTTCGAATGTTCTATGTTTTTGTTACCAAGTGCAACTGTAGAATTGGTTTGTCATTATGCAGCAGATTGTAAACACTGCTATAGGTAAGTTTTGCCAAGCTATTTATTGTCCCTAAGCAAGCTGGAAAGGCTATTCACAAGATTTTTTGTCTGTACACAAGCAAGTTGCATATGCAAAAGAGAGCAATTTTGTCCAATTATGTTCAGAGGCATTTGGGTCCCCCACCAGCAGTGTTGAACTTAAATGTGCATAGTGAAGAGAATATACCTGTAAGTAAAGAATGGTGCCAAGGATCGCAATGGCAGCTCCGAGTGCATTGACAGGCTGGATAGGGGTGTGGAAGATGATGATGGAGGAGACGATGACTGATATCTGCTTCATTGTGTTTCCAACACTAAATGTCAATGGAGAGATTAGGTGTTCTAAATTTGCATAACTCCAGTATTTCTGATACCATACCTCACTGGTTTTGGGACACATCTTCGCTTTTTTTCTATTTGAATATCTCTGCCAACCAAATTCATGGTAACATTACCCATATACAAGCAGGCTGGAGTCGAAGAGCTCGTTATCATGGTTCTAGAATTATTACCAATATAAACACTGGCAGAAGCATGAGATTTGCTTTTTCAGATTTTGGCTTTGCTGCGATTGATTTAAGTTCAAACTACTTCACAGGTGGATTGCCTAGTGTCCCTTCAGGTGTTATCATGTTTGATGCCTCCAACAATTTATTCTCAGGATCTTTGTCCAACTTCTTGTGTTCTGAAATAAATAAGCCAAAGAAAATGCAGTTTCTCAATCTTGCACAAAATCTTCTGGCTGGAGAGATACCTAACTGTTGGATGAAGTGGCAAAGATTAGTTGCCGTGACTTTGAATAACAATAACTTCCCTGGAAGCCTACCAAGCTCAATGAGAGGTTTGAATCATCTTCAATCATTGCATCTTCATAAAAACAGGTTTTCTGGTCGGTTTCCTCAGTCACTTCAAAGTCGTACAAGGTTGATGACAATTGACTTTAGTGGAAATGAATTTGGTGGAAGAATACCAGCATAGATTGGTAGGCTTTTGAGTTTAAAAATTCTCAATCTCCGTTAGAACAAATTTCACGCAGCATTCCTGATGAACTTTGTGGTTTAACTGGCCTGCAAATCTTAGACTTGGCTCACAATAGCCTTTCTCCACACTGTATCAACAATTTCAGGGCTATGGCAACATCCAATTATTCCAAGAACTATATGTTATATGATACTACTTGGGGATTTTTCATTGAGGAAGCAATGCTTCTTGTGAAAGGGATCGTTTATGGATCTTTCCAACAACAATTTATCTGGAGAGATTCCCGTTCAACTAATACTGCTAGTGAATCTATATTCCTTGAATTTATCATCAAATTTCCTGACAGGAAAAATTCCTGAAAACATTGGTGCTATGGGATCACTAGAATCACTTGACTTCTCAAAGAACCAGCTGTCTGACAGAATCCCTGAAAGCATTACCAGCTTACATTTCTTGAGCAAACTTGACTTGTCATATAACAAGTTAACCGGCATTATTCCTTCGAGTGCGCAAATAGATAGCTTTGATGCATCCTGTTTTGCTGGCAATCAACTTTGTGGACACCCACTCCATGACTGTGAGATCTGCGATGCTAGTAAGGACACATAATGTAGAGTAGGAGAAGAAGACTACTGGGCTGGATCTCAAGTGCAGTTACTGTATTGGAATTCTGTGGCATTAGGATTTGTTGTAGGTTTCTGGATTGTAGTAGGTCCTTTAGCTTTTGTACGAAGATGGAGGTATGCATATTTCCGGTGCTTGAGTCGCTTGTTGGCATATCATAGACATATTCAAGGATAACAGTTTTCCTGTAACATGTTTATGTTTTACTAGACTAGTAATGCACATGTAATTTCATTGTCATCAATAAAATTTTATATGGCCATGGCAGGCATTTGCTTTGAAGAGACACCAATGTGTCTTACGATATCCACCTTTAAAAAAAAAAAATTATTTCAAGTCCAACAAGCCTGACATAACAACTACCCCACACAATGTTTGCAAAATAAATTCAATTTTATAGGATCGCGTAGCAAATATTCAAAACACACAGCAAAGCCACAAAAAATTAAGAAATTTTCTGTACAAAACTATATCCACAATGCACTAAATAGAAAACTAATTGTTGACTATGAAACCGTACAGTCATCAATATCATATCACCATCACTTGTTCCCCAGAGAGCACAGAAGTTCAGGCTTCCTCAACCAGTACTGTTGAAATCTCTGCCTTGCATAGTCCTTGTAATCGAAATCAATTTCATTGACATGTTCCTGAAAAGCCCAAAGAAATATAAGAGAAAATATGCATAAGCTTATAAGATTTTATTCATGAAAACAGTTCCTAGCATCTCTGTTTACTATGTGCCATAACTCAAGAGAAAGGGAAATAATCTAAATCCAAATATGCTTCCAGTCACTAGCCGGTCATTCCTCCAGTCATCATGTGATTTCTGAAATAGTTATATAGTCGAGGTGAAGTTTAAATTAAAATAAGCAAAGATAGTAAGGCAACGCATACTGATATTATCCCCCAAAGGCCCCAGAACAGATGGCTTGCAAGTGTGTACTTCTCAACCTCTTTTAGCAGCTTGTTCACCTCAATATCACTCGCCTCATCACCTGCATGGAAACCCCACAACATCATTTAAACTACTTCATCATCTAGTTGCACGAATTTCAAACTAACAATCCAATCTACTCCTGGTTTGTTGTGTTTCTTAAAAGAAAACACATTGGTCCTTGATCAGAAGCAAAAGATTTAAAATCTCAATAATGTTGCATGCCTTGTATTCAGAAATTACATGGTCGAGCATTAAGAAAAACACCAATCAATTGCAGATTTCTGTAGTTATATTAGTCACTGATTCAGGTTTTGACCAGTTGTAGTATTGCATATTTTGGTCACCATATCACAAGATATAATAGAGAACTCAAGAATTACAATCAAGATGTTTCAACCAGCATGCACCCATGCACAACATGGTTAACGTCCGATAAATTACAAAAGCTAAGTGTCAACAATGAAAAACTAGGTACGAGACAGATACCTGAAGAAGTAAGATATACATGCAGAAATCTTCTGCGCTCCTCCAAGCCTATAATTATAGAGAGGTAAAGATAAAAACTGCCTTTTCAATTGGCAAAATAAGCAGAGTGAAAAATAAAAAAAAAAGAGAAAAAAGGCATGATGATGACACACCAGGGTATCTACTGTAATCCAAAATATGAGGTGTATTACTGTGATAGTCAGCAGCCATCTCACGGAAGTGGTTTGCTATGTCAAAGGCGGCAGGATTATAACTTGCATATTCATAATCCTGAGAAACAGGAACATAATCAAAGACAGACAATTATTTAGGCATTATGCAGAAGAAAAATATGAAAAAACATGTTCAGATGCCACAATCAAAGTTGAAAACAAGGAAATTTTATCAGCTAACTATTATGTTCAGGCATCAGTTACCAATGGCTCTCTGCAAATTTTCAATTTTTTAACTTCAAATTAAGGAAGCACCAATTAGCTATCATAAAATATTTCTATTTTCAATAACTTATGTGACAGTAGATTCAAGCCAAATGCCAACCTCATTATAAATAATGCATGCCTAGTAACTCAATTTAGAGTTGATAAGACCAGAACTAAATACAACGTGTGATATTATTGTTACCTGAAAAGTTCTATCTTCATTTGACTTCAGAACATAGAGAGTCCATGAGACCACTAGTCATGCCATCAAAGTCCTATAAGTCATTCAACCAGGCAGAGTCACAACTCTACTTGCATTACAATGCAAAGGTGGTTGAATGCATCATAGGAAAACAAAGCATATCTCAGAGCATTCACGTCATGCATAACAAATTAACAATGATCATAAAATGATTATGTAAGGCTCCCCAAGAATAAAGGTGCCAGCAAGGCATTAACTTTATGCTTTCCAACAGGTATGGAATAGATCCAAGATGGCAGCATGCGAAATAAATGCAAAAAATCACAGATAACTATTTTTATCTCTGTCCTTTAAAACAGAAATATATTCCATGGACAATTACCTAACCATTTAATAGGTGTGTCCAATCTAACTCCTCTAGATACATTAGATGGCAGAGATCAAACAAACTCACTGTTTCTCCAGAAGATGATAATGTGCAAAGATAACTAAGGAGTCGTGAAACAATGCAAAATTTAGAAAATCAACAATCAATTAAATTTCAAAAAAGAGATCATAGTTTAATTTAAGTTCTTAGAAAGTAGCAAGGATATACTAGCCATTCACGGAGAAATTATGAAATCATAAACTGAATCAACTATTGAGGAAAAAGAGAAACTTACTATTATGGTTATTGCTTTTGTCTCTTCATCGATCATTATGTTACCATATTGCAGATCATTATGACAAAAACCAATCTTTTCACAGCCAGATAGCTCCTTTTCCAATAAGGGAATTTCTTCCTCAATGGCATCCAAACGAAAGGCCCTAGCTTCTTCAGAAGGACACACACCCTTTGCTGATTTAAGCCAATTTCTGAAAGCTCAACAAGAACTAAACATTTACAAAAAAAAGTTGCAGACAACTAATTGACATGTAAAGAAGAGAGAACTGACACTTCGATTGCAGATAAAGAGAAATAGGAAAGAGAAAATGGAGAAGAAGAACATACCGCAGCCTAGTCCACAGGAACACATTCTTTGGACCAGGCATCTCAAGACCATGGAACTCTTTTAATTTAATTGCTATCAGCGAAGATATTTCAGGATCACGCAAATCAGATGCTGACAAAGTCTGATTTTCACACAAAGAGAAAAGCAGGAAATATTTTTTTTCAGAGAGATAATAAGAACTTATCGTTTGAAACTTAGTCACTTATGAAACTAAACAAAAATACCCCTTTCTTCCCATTTTAACCATTTAAGCCAGTGTCAGCATACTCATGTAACCCAAAAGCAAAACAAACAAAGATATAAATAGAAATGAAGATGAAAGTTGTACCCTTGCATGTATGAACTCTTCAATTCGCCCATTTGAGAACCTTCCAAGAAGGCGAGGACCTCGCCCTTGCTTGGACATGAACTCAAAAGTCCGGATCTCGTCATCCCTATCAAAGAAAACCTCCACACCTTCACCATAAATCCTCACCAGAACCTTATGAGAGCCATTCTCCGACTTTGTTGGCCACTTTATTTGAAAGACTTGATTGGTCATTGCACCTTTGAGAGGGATCACTTGCAATGCATTTGCATCTACCTCATCCTCCCATTTCGATGCCAATGACTTCAGTATCTCCTTTGCCTCTCCCGGTATTCTATCTTCTTTGTTCAACCCCACATTTTCCACATCACCCATCACAAAATTGCCAGCCAAATTTCAAAAATTTCGGCCAAAAATTCTATAAGAGTATGATCTGAAAAGAACCAATCATCCAAAACAACAACCAAAACAGCATTTCAATTCCAATTCATTAAAATGCCATGCTTTACAGATTAAGGCAAAAACAATTAATAAAGAAAAAAAAACTTTACCTTTTCAGTAGAAGAAAATTCTTATTTCTCCTTCTGGGTTCGTTTAAATGATTTATAATCGAGATACGGAATGAGAGAATCTCCACTTCTTGCCCGATCCGGCGATTCTATTTTTCCGCCGACTTACTGTTAGAAAATTTTGCGGGAAAGGAGGAGACTAGTGGCGAATCTATGATTGCTACTCTTATGGTTTTTGGACCGTTTGGATTTCCGGAAACAAAATCGAATTCCCAAAATATGTATTTCTAAAAGGATACGATGAAGTCACTAGCCAGTCTGAAATTAAGAAAAAAAGTCGGTAGTCAGAGCTTACGTGGAACATATCTACAGGGCCGCCATTTTTGGAACCGAGATCCCTTTATGCTAATGGATACAAGCTTGACCCGGATCCGGCCCATGTGCAAGGCCCTAGAGGGTTTTAGCCTTAACGGGGGTTTATGCCGCTAGACGACCTGTAAAAAATTCCTCGGCTTCACTCTACGGACCCTGGAAAGCGTTAAGCTTCTCATTGAATCGACGAAAGAAAATAATACAATTAATTTAGCACTGAATTTGATTCTATTTTGAGCAATCAGAGCAATTAATCCATGGGTCTAATGCAAGCAGACCCTATTACCAGAAACCGAGGGTATGTTCTTATTTTCTTCTTCTATATTTGTTAGTTTTGGGGCTTGATGATGTTTATAGGTGCGGTTAGCTGTGTAAATTAGGTTTAATATGGACCACCAATTCATCGACAAGCAGAAGCTCAATGCTCCCATTAAATCCGCTGTTGATAAATTTCAGCTTCTTCCCGAGTTCTTGAAGGTGAACGCAAATGTAAATGCATTCATGTTTCTGCGAGAATGTCTAAAGTCCTTTACTGATTAGTATTCTATTTGGTCAGGTAAGAGGACTGGTGAAGCAACACTTGGACTCATTTAATTACTTTGTAAATATCGGCATAAAGAAAATTGTGCGTGCCAATGACCGCATTGTATCCACTGTTGATCCTGGCATTTATCTGAGGTACTCATTTTTCTGATTGTTGTCAAAATGGTCCTTCGTTTATGTCTTTGATTCATTTCAGTTGATCATCAGATTATTTTCTTTTCTTTTCTTTGTGTGCTTGCTCGTGCACTCTTCAGGTTCAAAGATGTTAGGATTGGTACACCTTCGGTAATGATGGACAGTATTAGCGAACAACTCACCCCTCATATGTGCCGGTTGTCTGACATGACGTATGTAGCTTGTCATCCTTGCTTATATCCAGTACTAAATTTTAAGTTGCTGACACATGCATAGACACAATAGCACGATAATGATTGATAAAATATATTTTTGCAATATGCCAATCTTGAAAGAATCCAATTTCTTTCTTCATTTGCCTCTTTACTTTTAAAATTAATTTTATGTTTATGCGTGGTAGAGTCTCTCTCATTCAACCTATTTTCATACTTTTTTCTACCCACAAATGGGGCCATGAAGGTTATGACTTTGCAGCTTTTTGGGATATATAGCATTTAGATGTAAATTCTATATGTGCGGTGAATTTTAGGTATGCTGCACCGATAATGGTCAATGTAGAGTATATTCAAGGAAGCCACGATCAGAAACTCAGGGTGGAAAAGGTAGCCAAGCATCTTTGTGATATCTAGTAGCATGGAAATGTTATTTTGGAAGTCAAAGTTATAATTGTTTTTGCAGAATGATGTTGTTATTGGAAGGATGCCTATCATGTTACGAAGTTGCTGTTGTGTATTACATGGAAAAGATGAAGCTGAACTTGCAAGACTAGGTTTGCATGAATTTAATTCAGATATCTGTTGTGATTATTGCATATAGGTAGTCAATGTTTCTCATCAATGACTTTTTCTGCTGAATTTAGGTGAGTGCCCCCTCGATCCTGGAGGATATTTTGTCATAAAGGGGACAGAAAAGGTGATAGATATACTGACTCTTTCACTTGGATGCTTTTTATCAGTAGAAAGAAGAAATTGTATTTAATCATGGAAGCATCATATGTCTTTGTTTATTTGTGCACTTCATACTGCAATAATTTGCGTGATATGATCTGTTGCTAGTGATATGTGTGCCTTTTTATCACATGTTCTCTAAAGTTCTTACAGCTTGTTTTGATACGATCAACCTCTTTTAGGTGATTTTAATTCAAGAGCAACTTTCCAAGAATAGAATAATAATCGATACAGATAAGAAGGGAAAGTAAGTTCCTCATTTTTTTCTTATATTCATCTTTCTTCCACTTCTTGATATCTGTCATGCATCTTCCATCTCTATTCATAGGATTGTCTCCTTATGTTTGTTCTGCTATCTGTTTTCAGCATAAATGCATCTGTTACAAGCAGCACAGAGGCAACAAAAAGCAAAACAGTTATTCAGATGGAAAAGGAGAAGATGTATCTATGTCTGAATCAATTTGTAAAAAAGGTCTTTGTTTTAGAGATTATTTTCTTCCATTTCTTTTTGTTTCGTTAATTGTCATGGGATGACGGTAATTTAAAATGATTTTAGATTCCTATTATGGTGGTACTCAAGGCAATGGGCATGGAAAGTGATCAAGAGGTTGTACAGATGTTGGGAAGAGATCCTCGATATAGTGCCCTACTTTTGCCATCTATTGAGGTAATAAGTCATGGAATTATTTGCACTGAATACCTAATAACTTTCAAGACAGCTTTATTGTACAGTAAGAGATAATAAATTGGGAACTAAAGCTTTTCTTGCTTCCCACTTGGGATTGTCATTGGGAAAACCATATATAGATAAACTCTGTAAATAAGTCTGCAACTATACTGTAGAGAAATGTAAAATGGCTACACTTTTCTTAAATTGGAAAATAATGGTGCAAAATTGAAATTTTATACTGTTGACTGCATAATCTACCATCTTTATAGATTCTGGCTTGGATATTTTTTACTGGTTCACAGCATGAACCTGATCTGGTTTCTCTTTCTGGCATATGTTTCACGTTAGGTGCTGTTTGGAAATGTTACATTTGCAATAAAGTTGGAAGCACCATGTTGTGTTGCATGCATACACTTTATTTTTTGTTCGTAATAATAATAATAATAATAATAATAGAAGTAGAAGAAGGATAACAAGAACAACAACGACATTATTATTATTACTGTTGTTATTGTTGTTGCTGCTGCTGCTACTATTGTTATTGTTATTTTCATGTTCATCTCAAAACATTGCTGCTGCATATCAGGAATGCGCTGGTCTGAATATATATACTCAACAAAAAGCTTTGGAGTACCTTGAAGGAAAGGTGTGATACTCTTATTTATACATTCCGATCATATTTAGTGACTGGAATTTTATTCCACAATTATGTTTTTATAAACTGTCTGAGGCCTCTAGGTCAGGTTATAACTATAATCCATGGTTTTATAATCTCTTGCACTTTTAGGATCAAACAGTGCATATAACTGTAACCTAGTGAGCATTATCCAGTTGATGGAATATATTCTTATTACTGACAATTCAATACACTGATTATGCCGAAATGAATGCTCTGATTATTTCATAATTATGTGCTACAGGAGTTCTTCCTTGCAGCTCATACCTACTTTAATTGGTCCAACTTTAAACCATCTTGTTATATTGAGCTTGCCTTTCTGATGTGGGGGCCTCACGATCAAAATCTTGTACTTCAAAAATGAAAATCTCAAGATTGAAATCCTTACAACTGTGTGAGGTTGTTTACCTATTTGGTTTGTGGTTACTATGATTGTGGAGAGTTTACAAGCTCATGTAGGTGGTCTGTTTCCTCTTTTTATTTAGGTTAGGATAATCCTGGACAGATGGTACTGATCATTAGAGCATAAGCCTGTATTTGGGGAGTTTTGAGCATTTTTCAAATGATAAATTTTGATATGTCTACAACTTCAGTATCTTGTTTGCATAACATGCTTATTTTTATACATTGCTAGGGGTGAACCTATGACAGTCTAAGCTCTGACATCACTAGGCTAGTAGATTCAGCCAAAAACTTATAGACATATATGGTATTTGAGATTGAAAATACTGGATGACGAAAAATAGTGTCCTTATCGTTGACAAGTGATGCTGCCATTTGATATTACCTACAATATCGATAAAGGCTTTGTTATTGGAATGCTAAAATATCTGGTCTTTTTGCTCTGCATTTTGAATTGTTAAGGCTGCCATTCCACTGTTAGTTTTAGAAGGAAGCTCCTGCTTCTAATTGTTCATGCATCTTTTAAATCGTGTCTGCTTTGTTATTTGATGGTATAGTTTATGTTTTTTGATCATAAAGCCATATGTTTTGGCTTTCTTAATTTTACTGTTAGTTCTGACTCTAGGCAGAAGATCTAGCTTATTTTAATATGGTTTTATGCTGTTGCAGGTGAAGATGCCTACATATGCTGGAAAGGTGTTCTCCTCGTCCTCTTATTATATATGCATGGAAAGATACAGGCTATGCTTTCATATTCACTGAACGTTAGCTGTAATTTTGTCTCTCATTGAATCTCTTGAAATTTTCAACAGGAAAGTAGAGCCTTGACTGTTCTTCGAGATGTGTTTCTTGCTAATGTCCCAGTAGGATTTCATTCATATATGCAGTTTAAATGCACTTTGCTAAGGGGCTTTTCTTCAATTTCAACATTTGTTTCATTGCTTTTAGGTTCATAAGAATAATTTTCGCCCAAAATGTTTATATGTTGCTGTAATGTTGCGGAGGATGATGGAGGCAATGTTAAACAAGGATGCTATGGATGATAAGGTGATTGATTTATGAAAATTATCATACTTTCCTTTTGTTTGTAACAATTTGGTCAAGTAAGTTCCACAAAAAATTTAAAAAAAAAAAAAGAAAAAATGAAAAAGAAACAGTAGCCATGCAGAAGAAGAAATATTGTAGCATAAAAAAAATATTTACTTGAAGAAAAGCAAATAATCTTTCATGAGAAAGGATCCAAAGCCGTTAAATTGATGTTTGGCAGAAAGCCTTTTAAACAAAGGCATCATGAGGCATTGATTATTATACTCGTTGTTTGGCTGTTTGATTGTTCCTCTTGTTCAGAAGATTATGGTGCATGTGCATCTGCAGGGTTACCTTAGGTTCATCCTCTTCCTGCCTTTACACTTTCACTTGGCAGAAGTATCTCCTTGGCTACCCTCAGCTAAGGGTTAGCCATTTGTAATCTCAAGGAACCTTTTTGTACATGAAGTGGTGCACTTTAAAGTAAATGGATCACTTTAAGTTGGCAATTGCAGTATGTCTTAATCAGAAATTTGAATATATGGGTGCGTGTGTGTACTTTTTGTATCTTACACTCATTCATTTAATATCATTTCCATATTGAGCCTATTTCACATTTATGAATAATTTTGTGCTTGTAAGCAGAGTTTGTTTATGGTTTGATATATTGAAGAAATTACTTCCATTCATTTTTATAGGATTATGTGGGAAACAAGAGATTGGAGCTATCTGGTCAATTAATATCTCTTCTGTTTGAGGTTTGTGCTAGACATCATATGCTTGTTGTAAAGGGTATTCTTTCCTGCTTATTGTCACCCAGATAAGTCTCTCTCTCTTGCTCATATGGGATCTTCTGCTGTAGGATTTATTCAAGACAATGATTACTGAGGTTCAGAGAACAGTAGATAACTTGCTTACAAAACAAAACCGGTCTAGCAGGTTTGACTTTGCCCAAGTAAGTACTTAATCGTGCTTGATCATGATTACGTGTGGCCCATTCTCAAATTGCTATCTTTTTTGTGTTTTCCTTGGAAAAATCCTAATATTACTACTTGCACTTATAGATATGTGTCTGTGTGAATGCATGATCATGCGTTTATTATTGCTTGTGCATTTCTGTCTTTCACTTCATCATCTTCTTTCATGCATTTTAATTTCTTAAGATTGCATTTGTAGATTCTTTGACCCATCATATTTGAGAGATTAGGAAGTTGTTGACAGCAAAGTTATTAATATATTGATGGCCAGCAGTGTATTTTTGCATCTCTCTAGGACTGAAGACATTGGCAATATTCCTTTTCTTTATAGGACAAATAGTTTGCTGTTTTATTTTCTGCTGTGCAAAGTACTTTTCTGCTTTGGACTCTGGATATCGATTGCCTGTGTTGAACTTGGCTTGGTTGCGGAATTGTAATGAGTCATTTTCATTTGTACCCGTTACTTCTTCATGAGATGTGTTTTTGTCTTTGATTATTTTGAGGTTGCTCATGCAGCTTAAATTGATCATGAGGTCTTTTCATTGTTTGAGGACATAGGCAAAACTGTTACAGAGTGCTAGCAATGTGAATCCATGCCAATTTCTTCTTAAATAAGTTTCTGCAATTTATGATGCTTTTTTTTACTTTTTTTGTCTTCCCTTATTTTTCCTGTTTCAGCATTTAACCAGGGATAGTATTACTCATGGGCTAGAAAGGACACTTTCTACTGGCAATTTTGATGTCAAACGTTTTAAAATGCATAGGAAAGGCATGACACAGGTTGCATCTCTGTCCTTTTTTACTACCATTTCCCTTAATCATATTTGCTATATCAGTAGCAAATAAATTGATAGACAATTCTTTGCTTTAAGGTGCTAGCTAGGTTATCATTTATTGCAAGTTTGGGAATGATGACAAGAGTCTCACCACAATTTGAGAAGTCTAGGAAAGTAAGTGGACCTAGAGCATTGCAACCTAGCCAGGTAACTATGGTTTCTATGCCTACCTTGAGAGTATTGCAGAATTGAATGATTATTGTGTCGCTGCTTATGCTTATATGCTCTATGACTGACCCATTTATATTACATAATACATTAATCATTCTGCATTTTTATTGCAGTGGGGCATGCTTTGCCCTTGTGATACTCCAGAAGGAGAGGCCTGTGGATTAGTGAAGAACTTGGCCTTAATGACTCATGTCACCACTGATGAAGAAGAGGGTCCATTAATTTCTCTGGTAGGTCTATAGGACAAATTTTGTTTTTCATCATGAAGAGTATACGCAATGCTTTTTCAAATATTGTTCAGACACACCTGCGGGTGAGGTATGTTTAATCTTATCAACTATAAGGTTTCCTAAATATTCTATATATAAATGGGAAAAAAATTTGTAAGGATGTAGAGAAACCAGAATATATTTGCATGGTAAGGGTTCACAGAATCAGATATTTGTATGGAATTGTATTTCTTCTAGATTCATGTGGCAGTCAAGAAGCATGTCTGCTATAGGAATATGTTTTATGGTGGTTATTCAAGTTTATGGTCACGTATTAGATCTTGAACTCATCTGTAGGGTTATGTTGCTTATTTACACCATGTGAATAATCATTTTCTTTCTTTTTCTTTTTGTCAATTTATTAGATAGGTTTCTGATATATGTTTCAAGGGTCGTGTATTAATTAACTTGGATCTATAATGTCCGTATTCTTTTGTTAGTTAATTTTTTGCTCTTTTCTTAAATTCATAGTGAGCAAATTCATCTCATTTACGACCTTCAAAATCTGATTGAGATCAATTCTTCATTTAAAATTGGTCAAGTTACCTAAATTCCACATAAACAGGGATTATCATTCTTCTTGAGTATCGTTAATGGTTCTGAAGATAAAGCCACCTTTTTCCTATCTCCTTCTGTTTTTAACCCTATATATGTTCTTTTGTTTGCTGTCTCAAGATTTCTTTGATTACATAATCGGTCGTTTTCTACATTTGGCACTAGTATTTAAGGTTCTGCTGTCCTAACAGATTTGATGAAAGTCAAATTCTTTCTTCTGTGATTTTATGCTTGTTGATAATGATCAGATATACTTGACAGTTTCCTTAGTCTCACACTTCTTTTGCTAAGAAATTATGGTGCTTCTCACTGGCAGTATTTGTGCATGCATGGTGAATTGTGTGTTGTGCATACATGCTTCTTTGCACGTTTCAGAAAATTGACCATAACAATATAATGTTTGGTGTCATAGTGTTATTGTTTGGGTGTCGAAGACTTGGAACTTCTCTCAGGAGAAGAGCTTCACTCGCCAAATTCTTATCTGGTTATATTTAACGGGCTCATTCTTGGCAAGCACAGGAGGCCACAGGTAACTATGATAGATGAATAAATATGTTTCATTCTTCTGGTTCCACTAACTTTCTTCTAAATCTTCTGCCTAAATTCCATTTTCAGTACTTTGTTAATGCCCTGAGAAAGCTACGTAGAGCTGGCAAAATTGGGGAGTTTGTTAGTGTCTTTGTGAATGAGAAGCAGGTAACAATATCTCTTATGAAATGAGTTAAAATAGGAAGAATGTCCTTATGTATTTAAAATTATAATGTACTTTGGTATGTGGTTCAGATGTAGAACAAGGTGGAGTAAATTATATTTGACTAATCTAATTCAGAGGTATATGTCTGAATGTGGAGGCGAGATTCTAACAAGCACATGATTGTGAAGAGAGAACTTAAAAACAAAAAAAGAAAAACTGAGGAACCAACTATATTTAGCTGTCTGATATGCAAAAGTGAAAGAGAGATCTTGATAAACCATTGGCATTTCACAGAGTTTCTAATGTGAATGAATCTGCTGATCTAGTGAAGAGATTCTAGCAACTTGAGGATGAGTAAATATGAATAAAGGCTTGAATTTCAATTGTAGGATAGTTCTTTAAAATCCTACAATGGCTAAGATTTCATACAATTGTCTTGAAGGGCCAACTCAGCTACTTCTGCGCTTGGAATATTTTGGTTTCTACTTGTGCATGTTGTTTCTGTAAAGATAAAGGAAGGAAAGCTAGGACTTCCTTAATTTTGTATTTAGTTAACTTTCAATTTCTTGGGGCTTTAAGTAGACAACTGATTTTGTGACAATAAAAATTTTTGTCAGTGTGCTGTATACATTGCTTCCGATGGAGGTCGAGTTTGCCGTCCACTAGTTATTGCAGACAAAGGTATATCAAGGATTAAAGAGCATCATATGAAAGAGTTGATGGTGAGTTGATCTATAAGCTCTGGTCTACACAAAGACTGACCGGTTGTAAAGCAATTTACTTTTTTCAACCGTTTTAGGATGGAATCCGCACTTTTGATGACTTTTTATGCGAGGGATTAATTGAATATCTTGATGTCAATGAAGAGAACAATGCTCTGGTTGATTCTCAACTCTCAATCTCTTAATTTCTTTCGCCACTGTTCTTGAATTTCTTCAACATTTTGGGATTACTTGTGGCACTGGATAAGTAATGGGTTATTAATGGATATCTTATTTTGTTTTACAGATAGCTTTGTATGAAGGAGAGGCAACACCTGACACAACCCATATTGAAATAGAACCGTTTACCATATTGGGTGTTTGTGCTGGGCTAATTCCATTTCCTCATCATAATCAATCTCCAAGAAATACATATCAGGTTTCATCCAGTGATTTGCTAATATATATGATAATGCATTTCCAATAACTAAGATATGTACTCATGATAAGTACATATCAGGTAGTTCAGTCCCTAACATATAGAATGACACATATGTTTAATTTCTGATTTATGTCACAAACAGTGTGCTATGGGAAAGCAAGCCATGGGAAATATTGCCTACAACCAGGCAAGTTTTTTTGTTTTTCATCAATTACCATCATTATTGTGCGGAAATGAACTGTTCTCACCAGTTCATTTTTTAAAATTAATTCTTGTATTGTGATATCATGCTAAGTTGGTGATATTGTTGTTCAGAATATGTTCAGCAATTTGCTCACATTGTTATTGTGCTGACTTTTATAGTTATTTCGGATGGACTCATTACTTTATCTGTTGGTGTATCCTCAACGACCTCTTTTAACAACAAGGACAATCGAACTGGTAATTATGCTGAATAAGATAAACTGAAAGTGGTGGAGATTGTGGGTGATGAGATAATTAGTTTAATTTCAGGTTGGTTATGATAAGCTTGGAGCTGGTCAGAATGCGACTGTCGCTGTAATGAGTTTCACTGGTTATGACATTGAGGATGCAATAGTCATGAATAAGGCATCTTTGGATCGTGGTTTTGGTCGTTGTATTGTTCTGAAGAAGTATGCAAAATGTGACCCTGTTATCTCTTGTCTACTTGTCATTGCAGAATTTATTGTTATATAGTTTTAATTGAATATATATATATAATTTTTTTTTTGCCCCAGGAAAGTATTTTTGATTATTATTTCTGTATTGTTCCATGAACAGGTATGTATCCGTCCATCAAAAGTATGAGAATGGTGCTCAAGATAGGATATTGCCGCCATCTAAGACTGAAGAAAATGAGAGGGTAATGAATATTGTGATGAGTGATTAATTTAGCCTTTTCCCCTTGTCATTTTATAATTGATTTCGTTACATATTTTTTTTCTTCCATGCTTTCATAATTTCTGTTAATCTGCCTTCTGTTTGCTCTTTTTGGTTAATGTTAATGTTTTAATCAGCATTGTTGATTGCCTTTTGTTTTACTCTGCCTTTGGTAACATCTGAAAAGGTAGGTGTATATATTGCATCATGTAATATTTATGTTCTGCAAGTAAACATCATATCATGTGATATTTATATTCATGGACTATTGTCAAGTCGCCTGTTATTTTGGGACTGGCGAAGCATTTGAAGCATCATGCAAACCTCTTCTACTCATCAGTCCATTGGTCTTCCTATTATCTTGGACTTGTTTATTTATTTATTGTTTTTGAGAAAATTTTGGGCTTGTTAAGAATGGTAAGTTTTGTTATATCCATGCTGCCAAGCCATCGATAAGCTGAGTTAGCTCTGTACTATAAATATTACGTAATATCACCTTAATATATTAAACGTCCAATTTAACTAGGCATCTATGCCTACTTGCTTCTTTCAGTTTGTGGAACATTTTTTCCATTACTCCATTAAGGGCCAGTCTATTAGTTGTGATACTAAGTCATATTTTTCAACTCATTTCCATTCTCCATCGCTAACCAACATCTACTGTAAGAAAATTCTTGGAACTTTGCCATAGTGATAATCAAGGTTAATAAAAACCATATCACTGATTTTCTTCAAAGATATCTTGGTCTTGCTTCGTAACTCTATCCTAAATATTGCTATTTTGTTAAGAATGGAAATATGGGTGGTCCTCCACTTCTTCTAGTTCTTGGGCATTTTCTTTTATTTCAAGATCTTGTTGAAAATTCCATTGGATCCTTATCTAAGGCATCCAAAGGAATTGTGATTTCATTAATGCTGCATGCTCTTATTATGTTATCTTCCTAATGTTTCCCTAACCTATATGTCTAAAAGAATAAAAGTAAGCTAGCATAAAATCTTTCCCCTTCCTAAATTCTGAAAAAACATCATTAGAAAAAAACCTCGAAATGAGTTTATATTTCTACACTGTTATTGCATGCCAAAAATGTGGAAAGATCAATAAATAGCTCTTTTTTCTCAATCACATCATCCTATTTGTTGGTTCTCTTATTATATTTTATTACTTGAAAGCAAATCTCAAACTTTTGTCTGGTTGACAGACCTACATGGAAATATGACAATGAACCATTTCTTGCTATAAGGTTGGATTCTTTTTTCTTTCGGCATCATGTATATACTTTCTTGTTGTCTTTTGTGTAGGTGTTGGATGATGATGGACTTGCTGCACCTGGGGAAATCATTAAGCTAAATAATGTCTATATTAAAAAGGAGTCTCCCTTAGAAACAAGGGGGCAGTTAATGTCTACTGCACAACTGAGAAATATGTGAGTATTTTGTTGATTAGTTAGTTATTATCTTAAATTGCTCATCCTTTTTTCTATATCCAGCAAATATCGGAATACTAGTCAAACATTCAAAGTGCCTGAGGGGGAATCATGTGTGGTTGATAGAGTTGCTCTTTCTTCAGATAGAAATAATAATCTATGTATCAAATTCATAATTCGCCATACTCGTAGACCAGAGGTAAATGGTGTAATTGTTTTAATTTGTGGTTTTTTACTGCATCATCATCATCATCATCATTATTTTGCCCTTTGTATGCCTGTGTTCATCATTTTGTTTTGGTTATCCACCCAGGTTGGTGACAAATTTAGTAGCAGACATGGGCAGAAAGGAGTTTGTGGAACAATCATTCAACAGGAAGATTTCCCTTTTTCTGAACGAGGCATTTGCCCTGATTTGATTATGAATCCTCATGGATTTCCAAGGTAGTGTTTTTCTTCTCATTTGTTGAATAATCTTACATCAACAAATGAAGAAAAGAAAATTGTTACACACTTAAAAAGAAAGATTTGATTAATTTTGCCCTCAGATTCAAAATTGTAGACTAATTAATAAGTTTCTTAAACTCTAAATTAAATTGAACAAAACTGCTGAGAACTGAAACAAACTAATTGCAATAGTGGTTATAGATCTGTTCCCACCAAAACAAATGCTCCTTAGCACTGGTATCTTGCAAATTCTTTATGACAGCTAGGTGGTGTGTTTAGTTTCCCAGGCCTCTTGGCTGGTAAGCTAAGTACGTTTTTGCCTTCAACATAAATTTTTCTGTTTCATGTAGCATTATTTATCTTGGTCTCAGCTACGTAGGTACTCTTTTTAGTTTGCTAGGACTCCTTCATGGTAATGCCTTCAACATGAACTTTTTGGTCCTTGCCCATGTCGCTTCAACATAAATTTTTTTCATGATTCTTAATCAATCATCAAAAGAGTATGGGTCCACAAAGAGTTTCTTGACTGGGTGCTTATAGCTGAGCATGTGTCTGCATGCATGTGCAGCATTTTCATCTCTGTAGTCTGTCAGCAGAAACTATGTGGATGCTCTATGCTGAGACATTAGTTGATTGATAGAGTTCTGAGGTTGTAAAAGTGGCAAGGGTAGTAATCTGTGGGAAGAAGATTGAAAAGGGCGATGATTTAGGCTTGTGAAAAATTGTGTTTGTACTGATGGAAATCATGTGTATTTTTTCTTTCATTTTTATAATTATGGGATCTTATTTGCTTCATGAAAGAAAAATCATTTTGGCCAATATCTAATTTCTCTGTGTACGTCAGTTGTTCATCATCGTTTTCATTAATTTTTATTTGCAAATAGAGATTGTTGATTAATGAACATATATCCTTTTCCATTGTCTAGTCGAATGACTGTCGGAAAGATGATTGAACTTCTTGGGGGTAAAGCTGGGGTCTCTTGCGGTAGATTTCATTATGGCAGTGCATTTGGAGAACCAAGTGGTCATGCGGACAGGGTTGAAGCTATAAGGTGCTCTCTTTTTGCCTAACTCAGGTTCCTTTCCTCCCTCCCTCTAAGGATTCTGGATTTCATGTTCTTATATCTTTTTCTTTTGGCATGACAGTGAAACCCTTGTAAATCATGGTTTTAGCTATAATGGCAAGGACTTCATTTACTCAGGTTTGCCATGCACTTAAAATATCATATCTGCAATGTCTTCTCCATTGGCTTGTTGTAGGAATTATTTTGATTTCTTTCCAGAACTTGCTGTAGTGTTTCAATTTCTTGGATGATAGAAAACGTGCTTTCATCCAAACTTCAAATGAACTTGCAATAGCAAGACTTTTTTTTTTTTTTTTTTTTGTGGTCCAATGGATCTGGTGGTCATGCCTTATATCCCTATATTTTTCTCCAGGCATCACAGGTTGCCCATTACAGGCATACATTTTCATGGGTCCAATTTACTACCAGAAGTTAAAACACATGGTGAGGTTTCTCTCTTTATGTTCTATTGTGCAACTTTGTTTGTTATTCCCAAATTGCTGCATGCAGTTATCTATTTTCCAAATGTGATTTGGACAAACCTTCTGATCTAACTGTTAGTTGAATTTTCATTCATAGTTGTCTTATGTTTTTACCATTTCAGGTTCACAGGTTTATACCAACGGCTATAATATTTACATGCAAATTGTTATTCAATTTCTTGTCCATCACATATTGGATAATGTATATGTAGGCATACAACACTTGACATGCATAGTATTTTCATTATACATTCAATTTTTATGGAGACTTTTGCATTGAACATTTTCCTTGATTTTTGCAGTGGATTTGTTTAGTTGGTTATGTGCATCCCGTCATGCAAGTAATGGCTTATCTTGCTTCTTCCATTATTGATCATAACTTACTTTTTGGCTTAGGTCCTAGATAAAATGCATGCTCGAGGTAGTGGACCCCGTGTCATGCTAACTAGACAACCTACTGAAGGAAGAGCTCGGAATGGAGGTTTTGATTTTCTAATGTCAAAATATTGTCAATTGCACTTCAGTCTAATAGAAGACTGGACTTTGATAAGTATTCTTTTTGTAGGACTTCGAGTAGGAGAAATGGAACGTGATTGTTTGATTGCTTATGGTGCTAGCATGTTGATTTTCGAGCGTCTAATGATTTCCAGTGATCCTTTTGAAGTTCAGGTGACTCAGAACTAGATTTGGTTGTGAGAAAATTTTGAAGTGCGATTTATTGCCTACTGTTTTGTTTAGCATAGCCAAATGGACATAATATAATAACACAGCATCATAAACGAAGAATAATTGGGTTGGTTTTTATTATTTTTGTGCCATTATCATCCCAATCTGACGAGGCATGAAAATAATTTTCATTTTGACCAGATAAGAGCTCGTTTAACCTGTTAACATTCATGAATTTTGGTAATTAACATGCTGGGGCATGCTTTGTGTGCTTGTGTGTGCGGAGATGTGTGTGTATATATATATAAGCATGTGTGTGTGTGTTTATATTATTAGATAATAGGCATTTACAATCAAACACTAGACTAATTATTTTTATTACTGTTCAAGCACAAGAAGAATTTCATTCTGTTACATGGCATCAACGTCCATTTTAACATATCATTTTGAACAACCTTATTTCTTCAATGCAATGGCAACTTTGTTAACCACACGTGGATATAGCTGTTCATGAGCAGCCATAGCTTTCTTGTATCAGAAATTCCCGTCAGTAATGTCTCAGAGGACCTTATCCCCATTGAATATATTGCTTGTTATTATGGGCAAACTAAAACATTAAATTTGATTGAATATCTGTGTTTCAACGGTGACATACTGCCATGGATGATGGTTCATTAGTCTTTACTTATTTCATCTCTCGTGCTAAGGCCAAAAGGTGGCAATGGTCAGAAGTAAAAAATATGTAATAGCATCTTTACTCTTTGGCAGGTATGCAGAGTTTGTGGTTTGTTGGGATATTACAATCAGAAACTGAAAGCTGGGATTTGTTCTACTTGTAAAAATGGGGACAACATTTCTACTATGAAACTGCCATATGCATGCAAGCTCTTAATTCAGGTAACCGTTTTGTGTTTCGCAGTTGCTCAATGTTGTATATTTCCTGCATCCTTTCGTCTCCAGTTTTCTGTACATAAATGTGGTTAGTTGTTTCTGTTCCTAATTTTCTTTGGTTGAATGGCTCCATATCAGGAACTCCAATCCATGAATATTGTTCCTCGTCTGAAACTGGCTGAGGCATGATCTGATGGATATTGAACAATGCTGCTTACCTGAGGCTGCTCAAGCCATACTGATTTATAATCTCTAAAATTTTGTATTCGGTTGTAGTTGTACATTGTTAACATTCATTGCAAATTCAATTGATAAAATCAGGAATTGCTTACGTAATAAAATTTACGCAACTTAATTTTTTTTTACTGTTGATCAGAATTAGAACCTCTATCAGAATGATAATTCTATCAAATAGCATATCATGATCTAATCCAGCAGGAGAGATCTCAAAGCTTGTTACCAGTGGATTTGTTAGTGATTTTCTGTTTGATAGCCCACCTGCATGTTAATTCTTGGACCTTATACTCTTATGGAATCTCCATTTTTGGGCTTAACTCAGCGCAGCAATTTCAATTTTCAGCCTTCCATTGCATAGGCCTGCCCCCATCTCAACCTCTGAATTTTGGGCTTCATTCAAGTGTTGGGCCAATATTCTAAATTTAGGCCTCGTTAAGCCCATTATCTCAAAATTTTGAGCCTCACCTAAGCCTAATATGAATATCTCAAGTTTTGCCCCTCGTGAAAGCCCGTTATCTCAAGTTTTGACGCATCATCTCGAAATTTTGGGCTCCACTTAAACCTGACATATAAATTTTTGGGCCTCATACAAGCCCATTATCTAAGAATTGGGCCCCTTTGAGTCCAATAAATCAAGTTTTGGGCCTTTAGCAAACTTAGTATCTCAAATTGTGGGCTACAATTTCTCAAAAAAAAAAAAAAATGAGAAAGAAAACTAGATGTATGTAATATTACAGTATATGATCTTTTTCATTGACCAAGCTAGTAAAAAAATAATTTCATATAATTTATTATTGGTATTTTATGTAAATAAAATTATAAACATTGCTTTGGTTGAATAAAATAATAAATATGCTCCAGCAACGAATTAATCAAAAGGATGTTTTGTAGTGTATATATATATATATATATATATTGGCCCACTTGCTAACAATGTAATGGGCTACGGGCCTCGAGAGTCTAGAGAGAGAGAGAGAGAGAGAGAAAAGGCGCGAAACTGAAATCTTCCTTGTTCAGGCGGTTGAGCCCAGCACTCGGCGCTCTTTCCGGTTTCCATGGCCGGCTTAGGTTTCCGTCCTCCTCAGTTCTCCGAGGTAAGGATATCAGTTTACAAAATCATATCTAGAAGATACTCCGCTCTGAACTTTTTGTTTAAGTTGTAGACTCAATTTGTGTTTTTTTGGAGATTCCTTTTCATATCCGTTCTCCATTTTCTTCAGTTTCTTTAATTTTCTCTTCGAATTTGATGAACTCTGTCCATTTTCATTTTTCATGTTAACATTGTTTTCAGGAATTTGTTTGGCTACCTACTTGGCTTCAGAATCGTCAATTAGAAGCATCCAATAACAGCATAAAGAAACTCCAACCCAATCTCAGTCAGCCAGAAACTTTTTCAAGAGAAGAGGGTAGATATAATAGCTTCCATTTGTTCTTGTCTGGAGAAGATGATTCCCCAAATACCATTGCTTCATCGCCTGGGAATGTAAGTTTTCAGCATTTTAATTTCGGTTAAGTTTTAATCAGCTTTCGGTAAATTCGCGCGCGCGCATAAATACATTTTTTTTTTATATCCTATAATCGATATATATTTGAATTTCTTGATTTCATGATACATCGATGCCTAGTAGACCAATATTCTGATTTGACATGTTACTTAGACAACTTGTTATACAGTTTGAATTGGTTACTGTAAGCTGGCTAATTATCTTTGCCGTCTCTTAGGTACTTCATCTTTGTCTGCATCTTTCATCAGATGGGGAATCACAATATAGCCAAAGCCAGGATTTTTGCATTTCTAAGTCCCTCCATAGTTCTAGTAAGGTGCTGTCAGAACGACAAGTTGGAACTTTAGCTAATTTGCAAGACAGATCATCTCAACAAAAGGCATATCATAACCACCATGATGTTTCTTCTGCCCCACTAGCTGTGGAGAATGTTCCTCCACGATCTCCAACCAGCAATAATAAGATTGAGAGGCAATGTGGTAATAATAATGATCCAGTACTCGTATATCCTGACCTACCGGCAATGGAGAATGCTAATTCTCAATCTCCCACCAATTGCAATGACAACAGACTACTTGAAGAAAAATTCAATGTGAAACATATCAGAGATGCTGATGTTAGCGATGCAGTTGAACTTTCTATTGCTGCATCTGAAGCACTGGTTATACATGAATTGATGAGTGGTGAATCAACTCCAGAACCCATGGCAACAGGAACTATTCTTGAAGCTGCACTCCAGGTTAAGCAAGCAAGGTTAGAGGCTTTCAAAGATGGCATGTACTCCTCTCCTGAAATCAATGAGATTGATTCTTTTTCCGACTTAGATGACCAGACTATGGAGAATGCCTTTCTAGACGTGGGGCTATTTTTTACCGACCTTGATGATCAGCATACTTCTCATTTAGACGTGTCTCAAGTTAAGGATACTCCAGTATCAGAAAATCATTATGCACATCACAACGGATGCAAGCATGTGCACCTCATGGATCAACAAGGTAAAAGTTCTAACTGTTCAATTTTGGGCATGAACAACCATGATGTGGCAATCCTTGTTCATTCCATTTCAGATCAGTCAGCTGAGAAAGTTTCCCATATTTCAGATACAGAGGTAAAGATTTCACCTTTTAACCACCACCTTTAGTGCATGAAAGAACTTTTTATTTGTTCATCTAGTTTTTCTTTTGTGTTTCTTCAGTTATTTGTTCTAAATATGTGTGTGTGTGTGTGTATTAGTTCAAACTTGGCAAAGAAAAATTTGAGCTCAGCAATTTCTGGAGATTGTACGTCCAGCTTTCCTTTATATTAATAATTCTATTACACTTTCAGAGTATTGACTTTCCTTGCGGTGAAAATCAGCCTCGAGTTGATGTAAGCTCATCTCCTCGGCATATATCCAACAATGCTGGTCCGTTTATGATCAAGTCTCATTCCTTGCTCTTCCTTTTCAGATATTGAATTGATCTCTGTTCTTAGATTCTCCTTTTTCTTTTCTGTGTAGAGGGAGAAGTTGGAGTAGGTTGTTTAACGGATAGATTCACAAGCCGTTGGTTGGGTGGTTGGCAAGTCAAGGTGAGGGTAATATTTTATCTCATTCCATTTGAAGATCCTGTAGCATATGTTTTAGAATATGCATGCCTGGCTTATACCCTAACAAGGAATAGAAAGCTACTTGTAATAGAGAATTAAAATAATCTGCTTATAGATAGCAATTGGGTTGTCTTATCTGCAATTAGTTCTAGATGGACACATGAGTTAAGCATTCAGACCTGTCTTATTTTCATATTTGTTATCTGCATTTTTAAAATCTATTTGTATTTAGCAAGTCTGCAAGAATGGCAGCTTTTCTTTCTTTCTTTCTTTCTTCTTTTTTTTTTTTTTTTTTGTGCTTGTATATGTATAAAGATACTTCTCTTCTTATAGTATACTGTATTACTTGTAAAGTTTTATAATTATCCCGTTGATGTCTAGTTGAAAATGTCAAGTAAAAGAATTCCAGTTCTAGCCTAATTTTATCTGCTGCCTTACCTGAATTACAAGGAACTTAGAAGCTCACTTTTTATGACTTCATATGCATACTTAATAAACATCAAACTTTGTACATGATCTTTCCTGTACTAATCATATATTTTCGTTTCTGCTAATTAGTTGTACTGCTTGTTCCACTGCATTTAGTTTTTCCTTTTTCTATTTGCCTTTTTATTTTCAGCACTTATATTCTTTTAGTTTTAAGCAGGTCTCTTAGACATCTATTTATATTTTTCAGTAGTTTATCTACATAAGAACATACCCAACACAATTTTGTTCTCAATCATGTTGGGCTTGGTGAGATCCGGTAGCCTGTATATTATTCTTTGCATGCTTTGCTTCATCTGAAGCTTTATCATCTTACTATTATTCTTTTCTTCATTCTTTTTTCCCTTGGAAGGGAGCAGATGTGTCTGCAAAGCTGAACGAACACGGTACCAATGGAGTACCAAAGTTTTTCGAATTTGAGACAAGCTTTCTCTCTGAATCTGCAGTTGCTGTGGATGAGAACTCTTTTGTATGGATACATGAAACTGGGTCCAAGATTGCTTCACAGTCCAGCATACACTTTGAAGGTGTACTTGATAAAGCTGATGAAGGGAATGCTATTTCCCAGGAGGTCAGATCTTCTAATCAATCATTGGTGGACCCTCTTTGTTCTGTTGTTCCTTGCAGTCTCTCTACAGAGACAGTTGATTTTCCTTTAGTTAAGAATCCAGATGATAGAGAAGTTGATGCTCGAAACAGCTTTAGCACCAAATCAGAACTTGGGATGAAAAATATCCAGAAGGTATCAGATCTAAATTTTGAATCTGGGCATGTGGATAGGGAAGCTCTGCCCGCTGTTGCTGGTGAAAGTTTTGATGCAATAGTTAAAAGGCGACCAGCCTTACTCAAGACTTACAGCAAGCTGTTGCCAAATCGTGATATGGTTTTAAGTGGGCACAGGATTTTCCAAAATCAACATTTATCATCAGATGTTGCAGAAATGCTTCCGTCGAATCATTGTAATAGTAGTTCCAATAAGAAGAGTTCTAAATGGCACTTGAATGTCAGATCTGAATTTGAGTATTCTGCTGGTAGAGATCTTTGGCAAAATCAGGCAGCTACTGTTTTCAGTAGTCCAGTAGTAGATCATGATGAAACTCCGAAAGATGAGGCTCCTGAGCTGCAACTTCCACCTTCAGTGAAAAGGAAGTCACCTTGCGTTCTCAACCGAAGGGCACGCTGTCGCCTGCAGCCCACTGAACTTCTTTTTGAAGCTTGTGAGAAAATTTCTGAACAGGTTGTAGTGAAAGGAACTATAAGTAATACTCTTCATAACAAAAATCTTCAAAAGGTAAAATCTAAGTTGAAACATCCACATTCTGCTCGAAATTTGGTTCGAAAGCAAGTTCATTTTACAGAGATTGCAACGGAGCTTCAGCAGAATAAGGACATTCAAGAACCACAAACTTCACAAAGATATTGTAAGCTTGTACTATTAGATTGTTTAAATACCATCCTGTAACCATCTTGAAGCATTATTGATTCATATTTTATTTATCTACTTCTGATTAGGTTCTGCTACCAAAGCTAATAAAAGGTCCAAATATACCAAGCTGCAGTCTGACTCTCGGACTCAAGTTATAAACAATTGTTTCAGAAATCACGTAAATGATAAGAGAGTATTGATATTCCAGGGTCTAGAGTTCATGCTTACAGGATTTTCTTGCAGAAAGGAAAGAGAGACTATCAAACTAATAAATGAATATGGTGGCATGGTGCTCTCAGATGTTCCATCTGCTCCTTCAAATTCTAGGGCCAGGAGAAGTGCAAGATCTCATTTCCGGCGGCTTCCCATTATTATTTGTTCAAAGAAGGTAGGTATGTAGCCATTTAACTTTTCCTGATCCCTTTTCATTTCTCTTTTGACCACTTTTTCTTTTGAGTTTTTTACATAATCTTTTGAACCATGAAGCTTAGAGCTAAGTTGTGTGCTAGTTGCTACAGCTATTTTCTGGTATGAAAAAGTAGATTGTGGTTAGCAGCTGTAAAATTGATAATCTGCATCTTTGAGACAGACCAACGGTGCTGAATTTAACTAGCGCCAGGGCTTAGAGTTCTTGATCATTAACCTTTTCAAGTACTTTCTTCTGTCCAAAGTTAGATTAATTACTTGGAAATTAGGGATTTCTTCTACAAAAAAGTAGCTGTTCTTGTTTCACTGCATGCTAGTTGTTAAATATGTTGCATAATCACTTAAATCAGTCTTTGTAATTGCTAATTTGCAGGGTTTCTCTTATTAATGTTACCATTATTTATTTACAATTTTTGATACTTTTGCCAGCTACAAACTACAAAATTCTTGTACGGCTGTGCAGTGAATGCCATCATTCTGAAAGTAAAATGGCTTGCTGATTCTATCGAAGCATGCTCTTTGATACCTCCTGAACAGTAAGTTTTTGATATATTTTGCCATTCTAACTATCATCGTCTGGACTCATCTTCAGTGTATTTTACCATGTCAAAAATCTGGATTTTTGAGAAACTCAGCTCACACAGAAATATTAGAAATTGCATTTTGAATGGATTGCTATGATGTTTTTCACATCCATAGGCCACAATCAAGAAGCATTGCAGTGACAATGGTTTATAAGCTACATGTATGTGGTTTGATTTTACTTTTCTATTGTTTCCTTGACAATGTCTAGATTGTATTGTTATATGAGGAATTAATATAGAGAGAGATTGGTTGGGAGCGGGATATTTCCTCGTATCTATAATGATCAACTGGATTTATTGTTTATCTGGAAAAATAAAATTTACACGACCTTTTGCATAGTTAAGATGATGGAAAATTTAGAATGAAGGCTTTATACTTTTATTATCAAAATCTGAGTGCTGTGTCTCATCAAGGTTTCAGCTAAGTGTTTATATTTCTATGGTTTACTGATTTATTAATGATATTTCCAGATACATGATTCTACCAAATCGAGCTGGTCCACAGTACACAAAATTTGGAATGCCAAGTAATGATGACTTTGGCGGACCTATTTTTGATAGGTTAGGGATCATGCTCCATGGAAAGCACAGTTTCTGCACCAAATTGGCAATCATAATCAAGGTATACACTATCATAACTCCGGGGCAATTTTATTCCTACTTATCCACCCCGCCACACCTTACTTCCTAACCCAAGCACACACACAAATGCCCAGAGACATTAATATCTATGGGAATATCTGCAATTGTTAGTATTGCGCTCTGAGATTCAGAAGCTGCTATTTCTGTTCTCTTACTGGGGATTGACTTCTTTTTCTCCATACAAGGATTGTAGTCAGAATGATTTTTGCAGATAGAAAGGCTTCAGAATGATTTTTTCTGATGGAAAGACTTGAATCTTCCATTTTGCGACAGATTCTACTGCCAAACATTCCATTATCTCCCTGGAACATATATCTCAGATGAGAAGTGTTTTGTTTAATATCTCAATATATATCCTTTTACGGTTGTTCTGAAGTTGGTGCCTGGTGGTGCAAAACTGAAAATAGTGTAAATAGGGTTTATTGCTGGGAATAACATTCCCACATCAACCATTAGCGGTGGAAATGCAAACCTAAAAACATGTTTGCTTGTTCATCAGTCGAGATATAAATAACCATGTTATAATTTAGCAAGTCTGATGCAGGTGTTTTGGAGTTTTTTTTTTTTTTTTATTCCCGACACCAAGATCTCATTCATGAAAAATTCATATGATAAAAGCATATTATGCGGAAGTAGAATTTAGTAAGCATTAAAATTCATACGGAGACAATCCCCTGCTAAGGGAAAAGTTACATGCGAATAACCGACAGGGCAATGTTACCTTTAATACTTCTTCCTTGACCTGTCAATCATTGTTATATTTTCTTGTTAATTCCATTCTCTTTCTCAACAATAAGTTACAGTCCATTGAATTTGTTGTCCTTTGTTTGGCTTCTCAGCATGGAGGTGGGCAGGTTTTCAAAACCCTCCAAAGATTATTTCATAGTCTCGACACTGAAAAGATATCTATGGGAGCTGTTATTACTGAGGACGAGAGTGGACTATCACGACATTTGAGGCACTGTGCCTCAGAGAAGAAATTGCCCATTGTGGTTGGTATTTTCAGGCTCTCCACTTATCTTTTCCCTTCTTTCTGAAAATAGAAGCTCTTGACCAATTGGAAATTATTTGACGATCCAAAAGTGCCCAACTTGCAATATTTGCATATTATTTGTTATAATATCGTTATGTTTTACCCTTCACATCATGTATGGTAATTTTCTGCAGCCAGCTAACTGGATTGCAAAGAGCTTACATTTTGGTAAACTTCTTCCTTTCAAAGAAAGAAAGGATATCCTGAGAATTAGGGCTCCACAGTCTGCAATATCCCTGGATTGGAGTGAAGAGATATGAAATTGGCTTTTCATAGCTACAGATGAGGTAAAATATACAGGCACTTGGGAGTTCATAACTATGTATTATTTATTTATTTGGGTACAAGTGTTGTATTTTTTTTTTTCTCTCTTTTTTCTTGTAGGGTGTGGGGTAAATTACAACTTAAGTAGAGTAACTGTTCACCCCTTGATCATAAAGATTCAGAAATGAACCGATATTAAAAAAATTCTCTCAATGTTCAGTAATTTGTCTGTTTCGGAGTTCTATCAAGCCTATGCTCCTAACAAGTATTTCACCTTTCAAATTTCTTCATGGAATTTTTGTTTTAGTACTGAAACACCGTAAAACAGTTATAAAAGCGATGGTGGATATGAATAAAGAATGAATGCTCACATGACACAGTACTCTCTCGAACATTTGGTTGTGATGCCATTGCCGGTGATGGAGTTTTCCTTACTTTCAAATTATGGAACAGAGGGAATTAGAATCTAAAACATGCCCAGACCAGACAAGGTTGAGAACTTTTAATTTACGTTTGCCTCGTTTTTGTCATAATTTAGTGTCAAGTTTCTTCAAGGTCTCTGGATCTATAGATTCGATGTTTAAGACCTCTTTTTGTTTTTTTTTTATTGGGTAGATGTTAAGTCGCTGTCATGAATGAAAAAAATATGCTACAACTGTGCAAACACAAGTGAAAAATAATCTGAATTGGCACCTAACTACCCACTCTGTTTCTCAACTAACAAGATCTGATCAAGATTCTACTAAAAGACATCACAAGAAATAAAGCATTGGGAATTCAGTTATTTGCTCAAGGCCTATGCTATGATCAAGGTATAAAAAAGTGAAGATTGAAATAATGCAAGGGGCTTTATGAGAGTGTATATTGTCTGGTTGACAATGGCTAATGCCCTATGATTTAGGCAGGTAGCTCTAATATCATGTTGAATGTAACTATGGCACGTTTAGGGGTACACCAAATGGATAGATGAACATAGAAGTGATTTTCATTTAGGAATGCTCAAACATAGTTTGATGTTTTGAATCAACTCAATTCTAATAATTTACTGTATGCTCCATCAATCTATGGAGATAAGTTCAGGCCCACCTTTTGGGTTAGAAAACTGAATCTAATATGACATAAAATATGTAATCTATATCTATCTTGAAACAAATAATATCAATGAAGTCTACACCAGCAAGAAAAGATGAAAGGGATTGAATGCGTCAAACGACCAAAATGCTTAGCAAATATAATTAAGTAGTGATTCTCTTCTTTCTTGCAAGCTGGGACTGTAAGGACTCTGCAACCGCTGCATTTTACATATTAAGATAATATATCCTATATGGTATTCGAAGTATCATTGGGGTTTATTTTCTGGCCCATTTCCTTGCCCATCATTAGGGGTTATTATTATAAAATCTATTACTTCTTAGCATTGGAAAATCCTAGAAAACCATTAGTGGGATTAACTTGTTTTCTTTCTTTCTTTTTTTAAAGGAAAACTATAATTTGTTGAGTGATTAAATTATTGGATCGATATCTTTAAACTATAACAACACATACCTTTTTCTTGTTGTGTCATGTATTTTTAAATAAGATAATATGAAATTTTTAATAAATTTAATAAGTAATCTAACACTCTATCAGTTGAAATGAGCAATTATCCATTGATAGCTTGAAAGATTTGTACATTATCTCTTAACACTCCATCAGTTGAAATGTGCAATTATTATCCATTGATAGTTTGAAAGGTTTATACGTTATCCCAATAAATTATTCATATGATGGTAAACAGCCCATCAATCTTCATCCATTAAAATATAAATCTAAGTAGACCTTATCCTAAAGTCCCCAAGAAAAACAAAACTGGCCGAAGTTATAACAACTCCAATGAAGCTAAAGTTCCAAGTCCACTTCAACTGCAAACGTAATCGTGGTTGTAAATATGTAATTGTGATACGAGACCTTTCAATAGACATCTTCTTTTTTTTCTCTAATCCAATAAAAAGTGTTGCTTTAGGGCAGTTGTTCATGGCCACTTGTAGTAATTGGCATATAGTGTCTTTCTAAAACAAGAACTAAGGCCTTACAATCCCACACAACCCTTTCATGGTCAAGATAACAAACTGAAAGGTCTAAGCAGCACAACTTGGGATAGGTTACCATTAATAAAGACCTCTCTTTGTCTATTTGTCAAAGCTGGACATAGCTCATCTAGCCTTTCTTCAAGTCAAAATGATACAATTTGATAGATAATTGAGTTAATAGTTAGTCGAATAATAGGGAACCAATAGGCATGGTATGAATCACATTACGTGACATGCACGTGTTATGTTACTGCCTTTTTTTGACATCCATGTGCTTATGTGGTGTTAAATTGATTTTGCTTACATCTATTGATCTATATTGAGTTAACATTATATTTATGATAATATAACTAAAATTAATTCTCCTAAATGGTGATTTATCGTTGATTCGACATGTATATTTTACAGCATTCAATAACACGACGTGAAAGAAAAATATAGCCTTCCTTTTGACTGCAAAGCAGTGTGTAAAAGACATGAAATTAACAAGAAAATTTCCATGCTAAACACACAACTTGGTGGTGTTTTCTCACTCGATTCACGTTGGCTCAAAAATAAAAAAATAAGAAAAACAAGTGCAACTTAAATCTATAGTGCAATCATGATATCCATTTAACTTGTCGACTCAATTATTTGAGAGGTTAGAGATACATTGTACGAATGCTCAATCCTCGAGAAACACACCAAAAAGACAGAAGAAAATAGTTCCATTGGTTTGGTGTAATATGGCTATCACTTGAGTTTGAGTTTACATTATCGAAACAGACAAGCCGCAAGTCGAATAACAGCAAGATATGAATGAACAACTGTAGCCACCTAAGAATTTCCTAGCTACGTAGCATAAAGCTAGGTGGGTGTTGTCTAGGTTTTAAATTTTCTTGGTAATTTCTTTTTGCCACTACGTACCCACATCTACGTACGCACACTTCTCCATCTACATTAGTTTCTTCGAAAATTAGTTCGCGAATTTAATACATAGTTTGCTTTCTTTTCCATGACGAGGGAATTGTCGGCAGCCGCCGCTTTCAAAGCTACTCCATATTGAAATGACTAACACTAAGTTTGTCTTTTACTTTCACCATTTATATATCATCCTAACAACCGTTCATCACTGGCCACCACAGTCACACGTCAGACTTGAATAGAGCTAAATAGAAGCGAGACCATGAAAAGGAAAGATAATTAACAACCCTAAACTTCAACTTATAGTACATATTTTTCAAAGCAAGGACAGTACTTCCCCAGCTTAGGCTTCTTGACCATTGTCGATCTAGAGGAGGTAAAGCATAAACAGTTGGATTGGAGGTAGAGTTTCACTTTCCTTTGCAAGTACGTCCAACGCATGCAAATTCCAATAGAAATTATAATTTGCGGAAAGAAAAAACAAGGAATGTAATGGATCATCTACCTAGCTAAAACTAGGACATTACAGCGGTCCCTTACTTCTCTTGGACTTCGATTTCTCGTACAAAAACTAATATATTTGAGGAAAATAAAGAGATTTTTTTTCTTGCTTTTTTAAGGGTGGTTAGGAGGGTGTTGTTCTTTAGTTTGCATTTATTCTCCTCTGTATCAAAAAAAAAAACAATTGTATAAATAAATTAAATATTTTTTGGTAAGTAAAATTTTTCCAAAAATAAAAACCTTTTACAATTGTGTGGTCCTATTTTAAGTGTACTAATATCAAACATCGGTAATAATAAAAAATCATCAAAATCAATTATCAAAATTACTGAAATTTTACGCTAGCACTTTATTTTAGTACTCATTACGTTCTTTTTTATCTATCACTTTTATTATTTTCACTAGAATTAAAAAATACTCCCTCCGTTCTTTTTTAGCTGTCACTCTAGAGTAAAATCCAAATTCTATTTATCTGTCACTTTTAAACTTTCAATATAATTTAATTTATTTTTTCAATTTATTTTTTTTCAATAAAGTCAGAACCTATCAGATTTAATAATTTAGTGTTAATCACGTAATTTAATATTAAATTTAAGCATATTTATTATTTCTTAATTCTAATGAAAATAACAAAAGTGACTGATAAAAAAAATGGAGGAAATAATAAATAAACTTTAATTTATTATTAAATTACGTGATTGAAACTAAATTATCAAATTTAATTGATTTTACGGAATTTTGTGATGGAATTGACTATGCGTAAATCTTTACACTAAGACATCTTAAGCTCAAGTGCCAACAGAAAGTTTGGACTATTTTCATTATTAGTTTTACTAAAAATGGCGTTTAAGTATAATTTTGTGAATTAAAGTATGTTTGCATTTTAAAATTATTTATCATAACTTTTTGACATAAGTTAAATGACCGAAAATGAAATTAATGCTTATTTTACAAGTTTTATAAAATTTATCATGTAATTAAAATGCAAACGTGACTAAGACTAAATATATAGTATATATCAATAATATTAGAAGAAAATAAAATCCGTTCCCTTTGATGTCATAAGATGAGGACAGGCAAAATGTAGAAACAGTTGGAAGGATTGCTTATAACTCTGTAAAGGTGGCCATGGCCGACTATAATATGCACATGTATATATTAATTCTCAACGTTTTAGATTCCATTAAGGAAATTACTTGGTCATATCGGAATCCAATTAAATAGTATGATGTAATGTAAAAAGTCATAAATGTTTCTCTAGTCACTTGCAATAAATTATTAATTTAATTTATAAATAATTCTATAATAATAATAATAATAATAATTAAACGATATTAAATTTTCCCTTGTTATGATGAGTAATGGAAGTCTGACGTCGGCAACAGGCAATATATAGATGAGCGAGGCCCCGCCGTTAAAACCAAAAAGCATTGCCTGCGTAAGCATTCATTGTTGGGGTACACTTCCTTAAATTGGAAAATTTAATATAAAAATAATACATAGTTCAGTCGGCACAATGGATAACTCTCAAGTCAAGACTCAAGTGGAAGTACCCGTGTCCTTTACGGCTTCTGGAATATAGATTTTTCCAGTGGGCTTCGATGTTCGATGATTCTATATATGTTCTGCACAATACCATCTTCGAGTGGCCAACAATTCATTGAACAGAGACAGAAAATCACTACAAAATTATATTGTATAGATTATCAATAGTGGGAATATATATATATATATATATATATATATGCATATGGGGTCTACATGAGAAAAATATAATTTAATTCCATGCATGTGATAAAGGTGACTACAATTTCTATAGAAGAAAAGGTGGCACATGCAAGTATATATACAGAGGAACTCTTTGGCCTAATTAACTTCCATCCCAATCTTGAATATCAAGACAAAAATGCCAGTCTTCACTTCCATCTCCTTCTCCCCCGAGGAAGAGAAGCTAAGCCATGAATGCAAAGAGTTGCTACTTTCTCTTCCTAGAGAGAGAGGATGGAGAACTTCATTTCTCTATCATTTTCAAGGATTTTGGTGCCAATCCCAAGAAATTCAATCCATCTTATCTTTTCAAAAACATTTCCAAGCCAAAGACAGTGATGTTGTTTTAGCCACAATCCCAAAGTCAGGTACCACATGGCTTAAAGCTTTAACCTTTGCCATCCTTAATCGCAACAACTATTCTCCATCCTCAGATTCTCATCCATTGCTTGTTTCTAATCCTCATGATCTTGTTCCTTTCTTGGAGTACAAACTGTATGCAAATAATCAAGTTCCTGACCTCTCTAAACTGCCTCAGCCAAGGCTCTTTGCTACCCACGTTCCATTTTCTTCGCTGAAAGAATCTATCAAGAAATCAAGTTGTAAGATTGTTTACATTTGTAGGAACCCTTTTGACACTTTCATTTCCTCATGGATTTTCTCAAATAAACTGAGGACAGGAGATGTTCCTCCATTGTCACTTGAGGAAGGTTTCAATTTGTATTGTAATGGGATTGTTGGGTTTGGTCCATTTTGGGAGCATATGCTTGGGTACTGGAAAGAAAGCCAAGAAAATCCAGATAAAGTTCTGTTCTTGAAATATGAAGACATGAAAGAAGATACTATGTTTTACCTGAAGAAGATAGCTAAGTTTCTTGGACTACCCTTTTCAATTGAGGAAGAGAAGGCAGGTTTGATTCAAGAAATTGCTAAGCTTTGTAGCTTTGAAAAGCTCAAGGAATTAGAGGTCAACAAATTAGGAAAATCCATTAAGAACTTTGAAAATAAACATTTGTTCAGGAAAGGTGAGGTTGGGGATTGGGTGAATTATTTGTCTCCCTCGATGGTGGAAAAATTAACCAAAGTCATTGAGGAAAAGTTAGGTGGTTCTGGTCTTGAATTTAAGGTTTTTTCTTAGCATAAGAGTTGCCTTTACGTGTGCAGGTGCAAATGGCCATAGTACTATATTATTATAAAGTCGGTCTTGATAAGAAAAATCTATAGCATCTGTTAAAAATAAGGTCAAGAAAGATTTTCTGCCTCTTGTTTGAGTAGGAAATTTGAAGGTTTGTCTGTAAGCATCCAATGAAATGTATTTGATATATTGTGTGTTATTCTATTGAATAGGGGTGTGCATCCGTCGGGTTCGGGGTGAACCCGACCCGATTAACACGAGACCTGAAATTTACCTATTTTTCTCATTCGAACCGATCCTATATAAATATCAGATCCCTACCCGAACAATCCGATTTTTTCGAGCCCCGACCCAAATAACCCAAATAACCCGAAATTAATTTTTTTAATTTACATATTTAAATTAAAATCCTAAATTAATACAAATAAATAATATTAAATACCATAAAAAATATTTTAAAAATACAAAAAACTAATAATTTCAAAATTATATTAAATATATATTATATATTAATTAATATTGTAGAAAAATTATAATTTTCTTATTTATATATTTAAAATTCGAATTGTTTGGGTTAATCGGATTTCACCCGACCCGAAACCCGAACAACAACAACTATAATTACCGAACCGACCCTAATAAACCAACTAACCCTACCCAAATATATCGATTCAGTTCGGGTTGGTCGGATTGATCGGATCGGTTCAGTTTTTGCACACCCCTACTATTGAATGAAGCATTCTGATATGGAACTTGGAGTCTTTATTATTATTATTATTATTATTATTATTATTATTATTTTGACATGGAAATTTTGAAAATTCACTTCAATAATAGGTTTTCAGCCAATTCTGGCCGTCATGAAATGGGTTCCTTGATGAAGATGAATTACAGTTGTGGACAGATCCTAGAAGCATAAGATAATTATAGTTGTGGATGAAATAATACCATGTTTCATAAGTGTCAGTTGCCAATATGAACTCGGCTTCTTCACTTGCTCAGCTACAAGCAAAAACAATACCAAGTGTACAATCTGTGGCTCATTATTTTCCACTGCACACACATACCTTAAAGCTACAATGGATTTAACATGGAAAACATATCAAACAAATCTTTCACCTCAATTAAGTATATCTGCTAAAGCATTTTTTCGGAATGGATCTACTTGAGCTAACTGTTCTCCAAGTCTCGAATTGGGAAATACCTTCTCTGTCCTCATCCTATCTAGGAAACCATAAGCTGGAGTTTTTGCTTTGATGTAAGCCTGGATCAATACCTCAAATGGCTTGAGCCGTCCGGTATACCCACACATTTGGATTCTCCGATACAACTTCTCGGTATTATGTATATCACCACGCTCCGCATACTGTTCCATTACAGCCAAAAGTGTTCTGAAAAATGGTCTGGTACTCTTCCAGTGAGATGCCTTCTGTAGAAACTCGTCTGCTCTCTCAATTTCCCCAGCTTCAATATAGAGCCTTACTAATAAATCTGAAGTTAATGGGCTAATCCAGCATCCATCATCAAACATCCGTTTCACCAAATCCTTTCCCTTAGTCAGTAGCTTGTTATCTACATAAATTTCAAGAAGTGAGGAGCAAAGCCTGGAAGTGAGCTTCTGTTTCTGATGCATCATATCAAAGATTGCCTCAGCCTCTTCTATTTTGCCCAACTTGCCCCATGCTGCAATGGCAGCTGCACTCTCCTCGGTTGTGGGTTCTAATTCACAGTCCCTCAAAATTTCACCCACCTTATCATCTCTTCCAATAGAAGCGTAGAGGGTAAGCAATAATCTTCTCGCCTCCCAAATTCCATTCTGTCTTCTTTCTTCAATTTTCTTCAAAACAGTTACAGCTATATGTTTTAACCCCTCAGCTATGAAATGTTGAGCCATGACAGCCAACGCATTAATGTCAGGTTCAATACCATCAGCCTTCATAGACTCAATAACATGCTCCATCCCCAAAATGTCTTTGGAAGAACCTTTCGAGTCTATAAGAAGTCTATACGTAAGAAGCGATGGCTTGACATTTTGAGCTTCCATCATCGATAAGATACCAGCTATTTTTTTTCTGTCAAGCCTTTTATATAGAATAATCATCTGATTGCAAGCTTCAACGGTGGTGGGCAAATCTAGCTCCCTCATTTTCTCAAATACTGCCTCTGCTTTCCTCATATTCAGGGCATAAACAAAACTCCTCAAAAGGCTCCTGTATGCTAGTTCACCTTTGAAGGACTCTGGTATTTTGTCAAAAAACCTCTCCACCGCCTTAAGGTCTTGCACATTGGAAATACAATCAATGTGCAAGGCATAATAATTCTCAGATACATCAATTAGGTTACTTGTTTCCAGCCACTCAAATAACTGCAAAACAAAGTCAATTTAAGCACAAAGGATAATTAGACTCCAGGGCTTAGAGAACATAATACAACTGCAGGACAAGCTAAAGATCAAACAATAAGAAAATGAATTTTTGACAAAAGAAAAAACAAATATCACCAATGAGCTACCATGCACAAACTGAAAACAATTTAATCATTCATATGAGGAACTAAAAATGAGCAGGACCTGCTCCTCAATAAAAGAAAAATAATGAACTCTAATATATTATTAAAAGTCAGATGATAACTGAGATACATATTCAGATAGTTTAAGAAAAGAACTAAACAATGTTGGTGTATAAGATGACCTCGGTAAAGAATGAACACCAACCATCTATTTTCTAATTTTATTTATCTCCAGTACGTTCAGAGAGGTCAGCTTTATAACATTACCAACACTTGCTAAAACACTGATGGAGGGCAAGGGTCATCATTTTGCTTCTGAACGCATAAAGGGCCTTCCCAAACTTAAAATACGTTTTGGTTCAAACTAGAACACCTAATTCTACAAAAGAACAGACCAAATATAAATCTTATTTCTACTAAATGGACTTAAAATGTTACAATTTTTTTTGCAGTTCGGGTGATAGGTGTGTGAAAGTTAAGCTTAGAATTTAACAGTACATACAAGAGTTGCGGACTACATTACCATTTAAAACAGTTTAATACAGTTGCCACAGCACTTGTTAGTATTTGCCATTTTAGAAACATGAAATAAACCAAAGAACAAGAAAAATCAATGGGAACACATAGTACTGGTCCCTATCTTGAACCATGGATGCTTGAAAAATCTACCATGGCCTTCATTATCAATTTCACCTTGGCATGTATGCACCCATTCATTGCATCTTCTGAAAATAGCACATGATTCTAGTGCAAGTAGGTGTAGGACCACTCATTCAAAGATTCATAACCAGAGATACAAAATAACTTGTGAAAATTTATTCAAAATACCAGCAGAAACCATTTTATCCATATATAAGAAGAAAATACGCTAAATGCAGAAGAACTTAACAAAAAATTATGATCAAGGCACAACACCTGAAGTGCCCTCCAATTCATTCGACCCTTCTCAGGCAATCTATGATTACGAAGAACCCTTTTTTGCTCAATTTATTGCCTTCCTCAACCCACTTTTTGAGAATATCCCGAATGCCATCATTTGGAGCTCTTATAATGGACTTTAACAACTCTAAAGCTGTATTTATATTTTCAAGGTCCTCACTGCCAGCTACGTTGTCATCATCATCTGAAGGTTCCAGCTTGGAAAGTAATTCTTTCCTATATACTTCCACCATATTTGGCTTTTCAACTCTGTCAGTTGTAGGGCGTACTGCAAACTTGGAAAAGCCAGGTTCCACCTTGTCCCTTCCTGCGCCAGCCTGTGAGCAAAAACCACAATTCCCCGCAAAGAGTCTTTCAACTGCAGACAGCGTGTAGTGGAGATATTTTAAGACTCCACATCTACCGCATAATAAACTTTTGAGATTGCTAGTACCAGCTTCGCCAGATTCAGAAATGATTCTGGAAGACTCCAACAACGATCCATGTAGCCTGCAAAGAGATGAAATTTTGAACCGCATTTATGCATTTAGTGCATGTCTAGAATCAGATGCATCGAAAGGACTGCTAATTAGTTGGAGAAAGAATATTTATGTTTCACTGCCCATAATTGCTCATGTAAAGAACCCAATTTGCACTTCAATTCGATCTCTGGTGGCCATTAACAGTAATAGGCATTTTACTCGGCTTATTTCACAGAAATTTTTCATAGGAACAATCAAGGTAGGAATTAACAGTGCAAAATTATTGTGCCTACTTTGACAACCAATAAAAATTGGCGGCAAAAGCAAATAAAAAAATAATAATAATAATAATAGCAATAATCCTTTGCACTGAAATCCCCGCCTGCGAGGACTGAAAATGAAGATCCCAGAGGTGAAAGCTGATAGAAACGAGAAATTTCTACTAAATAACACTTGTACAGAATCAAAAACTTCAAAAGACGTGAATTTTTAACCAAGAAAGTAAAAGTCCAATCGCTCTTAACAGAAAATCCCCACATGTACGCGAATGAGTTCCATAGGCACATAGATAAAGATGGATACTTTACAAGGAGAGCAGCTCGACGGACCGACCACATCACGAAGGATAAAGATAAGCCCTGCAAATCAGCAAGCAGCTAAACTCCACTGTGACCTTAAACCCTTCCATTGATATCCGTTCTTTCTTTTGGGCTGATGGGAGTTTGGTTTGGGTGATTTTGGGCTTGTGACGGATCGGTTTTGAACCGACGGTTATGGATCTTGGTGCACTTTTTTAAATTACAGCAAAACATATAAATCATTTTTAACTAATTTTTAATCGATTTCTAGTTATACTTAATTTTAAAATTCTAGATTAACATAATAACATATGTTTTCAATAAATTTAAATTTACTTAAATCTTTTCTAGAAATAATTTTTACTTAGATTTGGTGGATGTATCCATTTGTACATGGGTCGAATAATAATACATAAAAATTTACAATATCACAAAAATTATAAAAAATTAATTACTTTCATGATGCATTAATTCTGAGTGTTCATTCAGTTCCTCATATGTGTTGAACTGTTATATTAACAAAAAAAAAATACTTTTTTTATATTTTATACACCGATCGTTTAATATATTTAACGTATCGAATCATTTTTGGTCAACTTAATTAATTAATTATCATAAATTGATTGACATTTCGATGATATGCAGGTAATATCACATCATAGTAAAATATATTCGAGTGAGGAAAAGAGAGGGAAATATTTGAAGTAAAATCTTCAACAATATTAATGATCAATGAAAACATTAAGCAACTACTAAGTTTCTACTATAATTTTAATTCTATCATTGCTTCTTTTATACATCAATCCCTCATATATAACACACTGTTTTTTTTGCACAACATTAATTTACAGCTCTATTGCATGCAATTTGATATATTTGGATGCCTACTATGTGCACAGAAAATTGAACCGAAGCACCACTTGATGGGAAAATGGCATCGAGCATGTAATTGTTAATCACCGACTGGGCATGCATCAGCAGCAGCACTATCCATGATTTGCTCTCCCTCTTCGATCCACAATCATTTCTCAAACCCTCTATCCTACAGATCCACAGTTATATTTATGCTCTCTTTCATTTCAAGAACTAATAATTTGCAGTCATTTGTCCTGATAAACTATCAATTCACCATCTCGAATTCATTTTACAGTAACACTCGGCTTTCTTTAGAGCTCATTTTTATTCACTTTCCTTAGAACTCAGTGCATAATTAACCAAACTTTGCAATACATTTGCATAGAGTACTGATTAGTTGTATAAGAAATTCATATAAATATAGTAAAATTGAAGACAAATGAACTACAAATCTTATTAATGAAGACGTACCTCTTCTTACAAATCAAATCCTGACAAAGAATATAGTTAATTCAGGTCCATTATTCCCGTCAGGGTTCATCATATAATAAGTTTCGGAATCCTTAGATCCACTAACACGTTCAAAGTGAGCTCTCATGTAAGTTAATTCGCCGTCCGGCTGGTCTCCTCCGTCGTCCGGAATCACTCCGGCCCCCATAGAAATCACATGCAAGATCTGCATTACAAGCAAATCTTCATCTGTTGGTTCTCTTTTAACTCCATACCCTGATTTCCTTCCATTACAATACATTGTCCATATCGGTTCATCTGTGATCTTCGTTTTATCATTTGCCTTCTTTTCACATTCTAATGCAATTCTAACAAGCCCCATTCCCATATCTTGAAGAAGCTTCCCCGTCGGAATCGTCAATTCCAGCAACAAAATCGGAAGAGAGCTTGGATTTTCTTGAATTGCTAGGTTAATCCTAGCTTTCCGGTGACCAAACAGGGTTCCGGTCATCCTTGTCCCGCCGTGGATATGCCCATCGTAGATCCGGCTTCCGGGGAGAGAAACCGGAATCTTGCATGTCGGGGTAATGATCGGAAATGACCGGAAAACGGCTCGGAAACGGCGGAAGAGCTTTGCTGACTTGGAGGATGATTTCTTTTGGGTTGGTTGTTGGAGAGAAATTATAGGGCGAGGAGGAGAATCTGAGCGTGGAGATGACGGCGTTGACGGTGATAAGGAGAGGTTGTCCGCAGGCGAAGGGTATGCCATTGGTGGTTGGTTTGTGCCGCCGGTGAGGGTGGTGGTTCAGGAATATATATAAGAAGAGTTGATGGCATGCACGTTGAGTACGTAGAGAAGAAAGAATTGTAAATAATTGTTTTGAGTACTGAATTATGGTTAAGAATTAGTTTAGTTAGCCAAATTTAGATAAAATAAAGAGTTGTGGTCAGTTTTAGTTTTTATGTTTTGTACTTGCAAATATTGTTAATTAAAAACCATTAAAATAGGTCAATATTTTATTTATTTATTTATTTTGCTGTTATAATTATGGTCATTTAATAATTATAAGAAATTAAGTTTCTAAACAGTTAACAACTTGTTTTCTTTCTCTTGCCAGCAAATTAAGTCAATCCTAACTTAGTCTTCTTGTTTGAATTCAGTTCCTATTTTAATTAATTGGGAAATACTAATTATTAAGATTTTAATATATTTTTTACAAAATATTTTACTCGCATTTCAAAAAATAATTCTACATTCTATACTCACTTTAACGCATGACTATATAAATACATAAAAATTATATGTTCCAAATATTCATTTAATAATTATCCGATAAATATTTAAAAGGCTCGAGTATTTTTTTTTATATAATTACTGATATTATCTAGTTCGAACCGAATTGGACCACTATGAAAGTAAACTCTTTCAGTATTGATTTTTGATATTTATAAAACTTAAACTCGATATATTTTTTAAGGAAAACAAGTGTCAAACTACTTGAATCAATTAATATTAGTAGCTCAAGTATTTTTTTTAATATGGTAATTGACAGTAGATATAATCAACATATAATTAATTAAAATTTGTTTTTAAAAATGATAATTAATACGAGAAGTATGAAGACAGACAAACCAACTCTCCAATGGTTGAGATCTTAGCAATGGACTTTTCTAATATTATTATTTATGTATTTTCCTTTTTCTTATTAATTATTTGTTTTTTTTTCCTGAGTTGTCATAGGTTTGGTTTGAATATTTCCAGCCCTCCAAAACGCTGACATTTTGATCCTGAACCCTCGACAGACTTCATGAAGTAGGTGAAAACCTGCTGTGATGTCTTGTCTGAATTGTGCAAGTCAAATGAATATTCGACAATGTGGATTCCATGTAACACAGTTAGCTAAGCACCAAGTTCTTTTAATATTAAAAAAACTGTGTCTACTCTTATAGTAAATTTCTATTAAAATATAAAAACTATTGTTCTATGATAACTATTTATGAAATATAAACATATGTATAACAAAAAATATATTTTTCCATATAATTTGACCGTGTTGAATGATTTTGGCCGTGCAAATTACAGTAAACCTGCTTGCTATAGTATCCTATGCCTCCAGTCAAATGCAAAAGTCAACCCATGAATACTTCAACAATCAAATCAAATACCATACATCAACAAACAATATGGCGGCGCCAATTTACAGAGGCTTGACTATTGGATGTCATATCCATATAAATACACTTCCCTTGCTGCCTACATCTAAAATCAGCAGATATTTATCAAACAAAACATCATCAATGAATATATACATAATTCAGGCAGAAACTTAGATCAGTATTGCCAGATTTCTATTAAAATTAGCAAAAACAAATTCATTCTTGTAAACAAAACTGAGCTGAACGTCTGCAGCAGACCTAGCTAGTACATAAGCCAACAATAAAATGAATCCCACTAATTAATATATACAGCAAACTCTAACAAACACTTTCTGTTTATGCCCCCAACAGAGAATTTCTCAAGCTTTTCTCCCTTAACGGTAATTATTTCATGGTGTACCTCGTTGCTGTCTCATTCTCAAATCAGCAGAAACTAAAAAGTCACCATAAACTTATTGCATCATCTTCTTTTCTGGATTTCGTGGGAACCATCGTTGTTTGCGAGTATCCTTGACACATTAAAGGAACCTCATTATCACCTGAGAAAATTGGATAGTGAGAAAGGCTGCAACTTTTTGGCTGGTTAGAGCTGTAGTTAGGCTGTCTTGTTTCTTGGAGACTTTCATTATCGGAAACGATTGAAGTTGCAATAGGAAACTCATTCAAATTCATATCCATCTTATTGAACATGAGGTTTGCAATGGCTCTATCAATGGTGTTGGTCTCCAATTCCTTAGTTTTCTTCCCCTCAACCCTGAAAGTAAAGTTTACATTTCTTGATTAATGTATGCAACAAGGTCGAGGAGTAGGCGATACCTAACAAACAGAATTCAAAACAGAAGCTTCGCCAAAACGGTAAGCAAAACATAAACAATCAACAAGATTTAGCATTCACATTTTGACAGCTACCAGCTTGGATTGCCAAAACTTGCATCAATTAAAGAAACAAGCTCATTAATGGCAAAATGATAGCGAACCTTATTTTGTTTTCCTTATCTATCTGTGTAGGAATTTCCATCAAAATATCTCCATTTTGGTTCTGTGTTACTCCATTTTGGTTCTTTGTTGCTCCATTTTGTTTTGAGTTCTTAGCCAGACGATACAGGGCATCACGGAAGCAAAGTCGAGTCTTATCATTCATCTGATCCAATTGGAATACAAAATTGATCAGCATCTATGATTTGCTTATATCAAAATGAATTCCTGCAGCTATTGCACTGATCGTTAACTTTTACCTGTGCCATCACCATTTCTAACTCCTGTAAAACGGATCCTTCAAGAGATGCTTCCTCGTCGACTTGTTCATTGGTACTGTTATGCTCAGAAGGTACCAAGACATTAACCGGCAGTGCCTTGAAAAGAACATATCACTTCAAGGATTAAAATGGATATTGCAATAACAATTTTATTACAGAACTTTATTCTCAATTTTATTGTGGAAAATAACAGAGAAAATAGAAATCCTGAATTGGAAGCTATCAAATAACACAAGAAACTAAAGTAAAGCCACTGATTGAAATGTTTTTTAATTACAACAGATGGTTTGTCATCTAATGCAGAACCTAAGCCAAGCACTTCGTGCACATAAAGCTCTAAATTGTTCCAACAGGCTTTGGCGAAATGGTCAAGAAGTATATCAACTGATGTTGCTATTACTAGTAATTACTCAAAATAGTTAGAAGATCTCACCTCCACTGATGGGAAATGCTTTTCCTCTGTATCATACGGACTGAACCGAGGAGCAGAAACTCTGCCTCTCTCTTGATCTGATGAAGGAGAAAATGCATGTGTTTTGAGGTATTTTGAGGTCCCCATACTATGTGCATTAATTGAAACGCTCTCATCATCAAAAATCATGTCTGTTGAGGTACTATCACTGGGTACCATGTCATTTTGCAATTTAGGCTCAAAGCTAAACGACTCATGAAAATTTTCAGACCCAGGAAAATCTTCAATAAAGGAACTCCTGCAAAGACCTAAACGATCAGGACTGAAAATGGACCGATGAAATCATTTGAATTGAAAGTGCTAAAATACTTATGATAAGTTAGGCATCCCATGGATATTGAATGGCTATTACTATTTTTATTGATCCTATGCAGCATTAAAGGTATAAAAGATTGCCATACGATAAAGGTCAACAAAGAAAATGAACGCCATCATCCCAGCAGCTGGTGAGTATAAAATATCCAGTTGGAAGATTTACTCCTCGATATGCATCTACCATTGCTGGGATGGTTGCAACCATGTTCTATAATTAACTGAATCTCAGCAATGGATTAATTTTACCATATACCATCCACAAAATATTATTGAAGCACTCAATTTCCATGGGGTGACTGAGCAAGGGCGCTAATCAATATGACAAGTTAAGCACTTCCGATGCTACATGATTTCCTACAGGCATTAAATCAAGTATCTTAATCCCAGAGGTTATGCTTGTACAAGAATAGGTCATCTGCATGTTCGAATCCTGCAAGGCCATTGAGCTGGTAATCCAGCTGGTGACATGATGGATCAGAATGGTGAAGAGATGATTCTGATGACCCTCCACCTATACTTGAACTAGACCGATCTCTATTGCAGCTGCAACTTTCCACCTCAACTTCATCAGAGAGAATTTCGCCATTAAAGTTGAAATTTTTGTGAGATGAAGTTGCATCACTTACAAACCCTTTGTAAGGAAAGATAAAACTTTCAGGCTCATTTGATCCCCAATTCAGCCAGCTTTCAGATACTTCTTGATCTTTTGGGACTACAAATTCGTCCATATTGCTCCCAAAATACCAATCCATGATAAATTATCTGGGACAAGGGGGAAAAAATATCCATCAGCTAAATACCCTGAAAGTCTATAAATATGATAAATTCCATGGCGGAACCCTAAGCTATCCGGATCTCAATACTCTATAAATAATACCAGTAAAAGTGAAAAACAAAAAATAAATGAAATCAGATTATCAAATAAAAAAAAAAAGGAAGCTAAACAGATAGACCAGGAAAAAAGATAAAGAAACTATTTTTTGACCAGTGAACTCAGAGTACATCATCATCTTCTACTGCAGAATTGAGGAATTTTTGCAGTGAAAGGACAAACTCTCAATTTCGTCTTATTAAACAAAAAGAGCTTAGCAAATTCAAATCAGAAAGCAACATGAATTAAAAAGTTCGATTTTTTCGATTCAATTCATTTTCTTCCTCACAAACCAAACAAGATCCATCGCATCTGAATATCAAAATCAACAACAGAAGAACGGGACATGCTAATCCATTGAACAGAGAAGAAGAACAACAACAACCCAAAAATCAAAGAATCAAAAATCAAATTTCAAGTAAATGGGAAGCAATCCCAAGTTGAAAAGAAAAAATAAGAAAAACCTGATAGCGGTGGTGAATTGATTGAACCGGAGAAACAAACCCAGATGCTTAAAACAGAGAAATGAAGCACTCAGAAATGAAAAATTGGGAAAAATCACAGAGCAAATTGATGGGTTCTTGTTTGATGAGAGAGAAGGAGGAGCAAGTGCAGTAGAAGAAGCAGAGGCTGCTGGGGTTTTTTTTTTGCTGTAATCAGCTACATGTGAAGGAAGAGTCAAAAGATAAACAACAGACGTTTTTTCAATATTTTAAGAGAGAGAAAGCCAAGATGGCGTCAATTCGTGGCTGAGAATTTACGCTTAAAACTTGTGGAGGAGAATCCTCCATCTAAAACTGCAATCTCATTGATCCACGTAGCTAAACGTGGCCCCACATGACTAGAAATTCGTGGCCGGAGATTTTGTTTATGATGCCGTGAGCAAGTTGGATGCTTTACAATTCTGTGGTCTCCCATAACTAACCCCTCGTTTTGGATAAAGCTGGCCTTAACGGGCAGGGTAATATCGTCAATTGAGAATTTACACGTGGTTGGAAGAAAAGGACATGCGTATAGGAACGTCCAACAATCGATTCGTTTTAATAATCAAATTAAATTAAAATAATTAAAAATTAAAATTTTAAAATTTTGATCAATTAAATTAAACTGTATTATTTAAATAAATAATTATTAATTGAATCGAATTTTTTTAACGGTTTGGTTAATTAAAAATTAAAATTATTTTAAAAAAATAAAATTATATTTAAAAATTATATAAAATTACAAATTATAATATATTAAAGTAAAAATATCTAAATTATATAAAATAATAGTTCAAATTTAAGATACAGTTCCAAAATATATAATAAATAATACACAAAAATTATTAAATAAATTTGTTCATTCAATCGATTTTTAATCCAATTTTTAAATTTGCAAATTATCATCTAAAAAATAAAAATTGATAATTGATAAATTTACTCATATAATTTACAACTCAAAATAAAATGATTTACATGTACAAAATAATTATTCAATTAAACAATTAAAAAAATTACCTAATTATATAAAATTTTAATCGATTTGATTTTTCTATGATTTTTTATTTAAAAATTAAATCGAATCAAAAAATTAAATTTTTAAAATTTAAATCAAATTAAAAAATTAAATTAAATTTAAAATTAATCGATTTAGTTTGATTTTTTGATTTGAACCGAAGTTTGCTCACTCTGATCAGGCAAGTACCTGTGACTACTCACGCAATTACCCGTTAGAAAGAGATTCGGTGGATCAACACGTTGCAACATGCAAAGAGATATGATGACACGTGGCATGATCCGTAATTATGGGAACAAAAAACTGGATCTGTAAAGTAGGAATTTGGAGTAAATGTTACACAACAAAAGTCCAAGCTTTGGGATAAGTATTGAGTAGGAATCACACTCACATATTCCATTTCTTGTATTATATTATCTTGTACGGTATTAATTTTTTAATATATAGTTTAGATTATATTATTATGTATAATATTTAATATAAAACTGTATTAGTTTATATTGTATTCGGTATACATATTTTTAAAAAAATTAAATTATTTTTAATGTTACTAATTTAAATAAAAAAATTATAAAATATAATTATTTTCAAAAAAAGTATATAAATTTATTAAAATATAAATACATATTAGTAGATAAAAAAATTATATTCTGTAAAAGTGTAGTTTTTTTATTTTTTAAATCTAAAAACCATTTTTAATTTTTATTATATATTTTTTTGAAATTATTTTATATATTTAAAAATTATATCATATTTTTTAATTATATATATATATACACATACCCCATTACCACTGTTAAATTTACAAAAAAGCAAAATCGTTAGGTAAAGATGGTGATAGCAGCCAAAAATGAAAGCGAAGGCGGTGGATGCAATGACGACGGTAATGATAGTTGCGACGGCAATGCTGGTGTCATAACATATTTACCGTATTATATAAATTTAAAAGTTTATTGTATATTATTATGTCAGTATATTAGGGATAATGTATATTATTTTGCATTATATAATTCATTTTGTAAATTTTGAATTTAAAATCTTACATATAAAAAAACAAATATTAAATTACTTGATTCAATGAATATTAATTTATATTTAAATTATAACTAATAATTAACAAGAAAAAAATATATAAAAACACACTTACACATTTAAATTTTAATAATAACATTTTAATTTGAAACTAGAAAAATAACTCTATTGATATTTGAATTTGAAAATGTGTATATATTATTCTGTGAATTTCTTTGATATATAAATTATGTTATTATTTATTTCTATTTAATTTAATAGTGTAAAATAAAAAGGGGGCTAAACACAGTGAAAGTGTTTTTTTTAATCAAATTGACAGTTAACAAACAATTCGAGGACTATCTTGAACTTTTGCCCTTCATGAACACCACTTAAACGACGTATCGTTTTGTGGCTTTTTTATAATCAAACCAGCAGAGAGCAGACTACCACCTGGAAAATCAAAAAGAAAAACTGGTTTAAAGTTCGAGTGACGAGGTGACTGGTGAGATAATCCTTTCGATCGGCAAGTTAAAATTTTTTTTCCCGAGAAACAAACACACAGGTAAGAATTGTTTTCTCTATGAGCTAGGGTATTTGTACTTTATTGCTGATCTAGGGTTTGGTATGGTTCTGATATTATATTAGCGTTTTAATTCTGTGATCGCAGAAGATGTTTAAGAACACGTTTCAGTCTGGATTTTTGTCAATCTTATACAGCCTGGGGTATGTTGTTGATTTTTGGTTTTCTTGTGTGTGAAATCAGCTGTTGGTTTTGAAGATATTCCACCTATGTGCTTACAAATACAATCTGTTTCTTCGATTTTGCAGGAGCAAACCTTTGCAGATATGGGATAAAGAAGGTAATTAGTAGAAGCTATTGGATTATATCCGAATTGTTATGAAAATGTTTTCTGTTTCTCAGAGGAAATTGTCTTGCACAATTTTATTTGGAAATGTTATGTCTGTTTCTTGTTGTGTTAGTTTGTCATGTCAGTCTAACAGATATTGCTTGCACAGAGTGAATTTAAATTGATTGGTAGTGGCAGTTATTCATGAAACTGAATTCTTTCATTTTTGGGTTTTGATCTTGTTAAATGCAATTCTTTCAAGAATTCTGTTGTTTCTAGTGGGAGGAATACGTTAGCAGGGTTTCAGGTTCTCACTTTATTTCTAGTCATAATGTTAAATAAAGACATAGATTCATAGGTTCTCGCTTTATTTATCACAAATTATTACCAAATTTTTAAGATAATAGTCTACATTCTATGAAGTATTTGAGCTTTGAACAACTGATATTACTTTACATGGTAAATTAAACCACATTACAATAGAAAAGATGAAGGAATAGTGTCTGGTCATGCTCATGATATGATTATAATGGTGATATATATTACGATCTTTGCAGGGGAATATCAATACCTATTTTTACTTCACTTTTGTCCAAATATGGGGAACTAATTTCTGTTTTAGAGGCAAATACAATACTTGTTGTAGATGCTGTTTCTGTATTGGTGATATTTTCATCCTGCTTTATGTGACAGTTGAATAGCAGTTTAGTCTTTTTAATTGATTTTACAATGCTGTACTCTCTGTCCTGAGTCTTTTGCAGTTACCAATGGTCATATAAAACGACCACATGATGAAGACATTCAGTCCAACGTACTTGAAATTTTGGGTTCAAATATCCAGTCCACTTACATAACATGCCCAGCAGACCCTGCCGCAACTCTTGGCATTAAACTCCCGTTTCTGGTTATGATCGTGAAGAACTTGAAAAAATACTTTACTTTTGAGATTCAAGTGCTGGATGATAAGAATGTCAGGAGGCGTTTCCGAGCTTCTAACTTTCAGGTCTGTAAGTTTGCCCCACGATTTGTTTTGTTTGTTTCTTCCTGTGGCTTTTTTTTTTTTTCTCCTTTTAGTTTCCCCATAAAAGATTATGGGTAAGGTATTATAATTCCTATTAATTTTAGCTCTTTAAAACTTGTTCATCTAGTAACCATAGTGATTATAAATGCAACTTACATAAAAATTTACTTTGGAGTGTCATAGCATGTGATCAGAACTCAGATTAACTTTTTCAGTAAGATGGTTTGCCAGAGATATGGGGTTCATCATGCAGCTAGCTATTGCACCTTTTCTTTTCTTTTTTTCTTTAAAAAAATGTTATCTAAATATTTATCACAACAATCACTTGTGTTTTTAGCTAGTCCCTCCTCCCTCCCTTCTAATTTTATTTTATGAACAATGTATATGTTTTTAAGAGCTGCAAAAAATGGGAAACAAAATTGAATTTGATTGCAAGATCTACTGTTATGGTTTGGTAGAAGTTATGAAAGTCATTAGATGGTTGTGTGATGGGTGACGGAATACAAATTAAAAGATACTTAGATATCAAAGTCTGCAGTTTTAGTGGCCACATATGTTTCATGATTTTTCATGAGTTGAATGGTGAAGGATTTGTATTTGATGTGATCAATTTTGACCTAGCACTTGCCATCCATATGTACTAAGAGATACAAATTATGATTAGAATTTGCTATATATTGTGATTCGTATTTGCCTATGGATGTTATAGGCCATAACCCGAGTGAAGCCGTACATCTGCACCATGCCACTGAAGATGGATGATGGATGGAATCAAATCCAGTTGAATTTGGCTGATTTTACCAGGAGGGCATATGGAACCAATTATGTTGAGACTTTGCGAGTTCAGGTTCATGCAAACTGCCGTCTGAGGAGAATATATTTTTCTGACCGCCTCTACTCAGAAGAGGAACTGCCTCCTGAATTTAAACTATATCTTCCAATGCAGGTAAGATGGCTCGTCTCATCTTTTGTTATGGATAATGGACTTTAGATGGCTTCATGATCTTTGATATTCATTCATATTTCCAATGGTTTGATTGCAGAAATCATGAGAAGTTCCAAGCTTCCTCATCATCACTTCTGGACAAGCTCGACTGAGTTTTGTCAGATATAATCTACACCAGCCAACCGTTTCTGCCCTAAATTTGTAGAGTTGTGTTGTGAGAGAAATTCACTGTTTCATATTGGGTGGCTTATCTAGAGAATAGGCTGTGGATCTAACTTTGATTTAGCGACTCGTACTATTTGTAATCATTTACATTTATATTGGCTTGTTGAAACTGTAGCATTATGCGGTTGAACTTGAATTTGCAAGATATGGCTGAGCCTAGTAAGAACGAAATGGGCTTTAATGCGAGTAAAATCACAGAATGAGATACGATGAAATTTAATCATTCTTGCAGTAGCCATTAGAGAATGGCAGTTGAAGCTTTTCTTGACTGGGAGCACTTGAATGCATAATTATACATGAGCAACTTAATCAGACATCAATGCAATAATTTCCATAAAAAAATCTTCTTGCTGTGACTAATTTACTGCGCATTGGGCAGTGTTCTACAACTAAATTAACTGATGGCAGCGTACAAACTGTGCACCACAATGTGCACCACAAACGAAACGAACACGAATGCTACAGAGAACTCTACTGCTCTAGAAAATATACAAATTCGCTGTTCTTGAATGAGGTATTGTACTCAATTTAGTGAACAATTTGCACTATAGCTTCACAAGGTGGCATATTTCAACTAACTGCCTCTAGATCTACTTCAGCATCTGTCTCTCCGTCTACCATCCCCGCCTCCACTTCACCATCTGCTTCTAACTGGCCTGTCTCTTGACCATTATCTGTGTCAGGGCTTTGTTTTTGCTGTTCATCTGGAGTAGGAGTTCCACCTTGGGAATTACTGACTGTTGCAACCGTTGCATCAGTGTCCATTGGAGCAGCTGAGGTTTCATCCGCTCTTCCTCCTTCACCATCAACCTCACTTGCAGGCGTTGCAACCTATTCAAATCATAAAAATTAAAAATCTGATTACCAAGATCAATAATAGACTCATGCTTTCATCACCGAAGGCCAAGTAAAGGAATATTTGCATTTGATGTTTCTGCTCGCGAGTTGATTTACAAAGTGATGGAACAAGAAATTCCACATAAATTTTTCATCACCCTTGCTAAAATCAAAATGCTGTTACATATGAACTAGAGGGAAGGCAACATTGAAAAATGTTCCATGCAAATACCTGATTATCTTCTGCTTGGCTGGATGCACCCTTCGCCTCTTCCTTTTTGGCACGTTTAGACCTGTCACTAGGTTTAGCTTGATATTTGGACCGAACATCAGGTGGCAGAAGTTCTAAAGGAACAACTCCTTCAATGCCATGGTCAGTAAACTGCAGCGATATCCACAGAAACTATTAGGCAAAACTAATTTTACCAGAAGCATGCATTATGAACATCTCAGTGAAGGGCATACCCTAGAAAATCCATCCAAGTCCTGCCTGGCTGAAAACCGAAGACCTTTCCAGCAATATACCTGTAGTGGAAAAGGATTTAAAGATGAAAAAAGTTAGAACCGATCCTACTGATATCAGCAGCAGTTAAAAAACTGCACCAGAAACTATGAGGCGTGCTTCCTTTCTATATAAATATAGAATATGAAACAGAATTAAGCATGACATTTGATCCAGTAACTCAAATTCTGATTTAAACCTTCCATATCTTAGTAAAGTGTTTCTGTAATTCTAAGCTTTACACAGTTTCTCTTGCCAGAGAACAGCCGACACATCTTCACCATTATCACAATCCCATCACATGGTACAAAAATAGCTATCAACAATAAAAATGTAACAGGAAGTTAAACAGAGCATCAAAGCGGACCCTGTTATTTTTGTGGTGATATTCAGCTTCTATTCCAGCTGATGGGTCCATCTGCAATTTCAACAAAGAAATCAACTTATTCTGATAGTCAATCTGAAAAAATTAGACCCTTCCTAATATGTGAAATGATGAAGACATACAGAAAAGCCAAATACAAATTCAACTTCAAGAAATCGGCGGCAGTGCTTACATCTTCTGCCAAGGGTTTCCAATATTCTGTGATGGAAGGTGTTCGAACTCGTTGAGGATCAGTCAGAGCATTCTGGGCATAAAAGGAAAACAATTAAAATGAAAGATTCCTAGTGACCATCCACTCAGCTGCAATACCATCTTTAATAATACACACCGGATTTTGGTCAGCCCACTTCCACAACTGGGAGAGTTCTTTGTTCCCCAGCCTCCATCTTGGCCTACTGAAGCATTAAAAAAAGCACAGATTTCAGGTGGTTATAAAGCAAAAAATTTGGATGCAAAGTAGATCTTTCATGCCAAAAAAGAGAGGAGCAGAAAACGCTGCACTGAAAAAATTCAGTAAATATGTAAATGCAAGCCATGGAGTGACATAAAACCAATTAATGCAGTTATTTGTCTAGGAAGATAGATAAATCTCTATCATAGCATGCATTTATGCTGTAAAAAAAGAAAATTAATCTTCCAATATCATAATCAGCATTTGATATTAATATTTAATAGTGGTAATGTAAATATTACTAGCGGTTTCAACTCAATGTCATTTAGGAAAGTAATCAACCACAAATAAACATTTAACATAAATAAAATCAACAGTAAAAGCAATACCCAATTGAAACATAGTATAAAATCAAGATGATCCAATCCAAACCCATCCCACATCCAACATGGCCCAAGAACTTAAAAGTCAATCAAAACCCAAGTAATAGGACATTGAAAAATTATACTCCATGCATCTTCAGTATCCTTCTTAGAACTCATCAGCAGCAATGTCTGAAAACATATGCTGTGATAAATTTAGATGTGAAAGAAAAATATCAACGGCATAAGCTTGAATTAAAAAATAACTATTGAGCCTGATACATACCGTTTTTTAATTCCATCTTGGACCGTTTTGTTCTCTATTGGCTGCTTTTCAAATGGTTGGCAACCATCACGTTTCCACCAGACCTAAAATTGGTAGCTAGTAAGCATCTCAAAACTTTTAAGTGACAAAGTATATAAATTATGCATATAAGTAGAGAGAGAGACCGAAAATTTATGCTCACCCAATTCTTTTCATGTTCTAGTATATGCTCAATCTTGTGAAGGAAATCCTTTCCTTTAGGTGGAGTCATTTCAAGCAGTTTCTTTACACGCTCCTCACAGGTTTTTATTTCTTCTTTCTGGAACAAGAAGAAAAAAGACAAGGATAGGAAATTTATTTTAGCTACGCACATAGCATAAAGACCCACTATATAGTCAGAAGTGAATTCCTACATGCATTATATGCCCCGAAAAATGCAGATGCACAATTTCATATATTTGTCACTAAAGTCTGGACCAGAATAATGCAAAATAATGGAAACAGACAATTGAGCAAATAGTCTATGCACGTCATAACAGCAGGGAAAAGGAGGGGGAGTATTCAGGGTTACTTTTTTTTTTTCTGCTTCTTTTTGGTTAGTTATCAATCAACACTTTATTCCTAGGTTACAAGAATATAAATCTTTATAAGATTTTATTCCTTGACATTTTTAAGTTAGCTTGTAACTTCATTATATTGTAGAACACTTTATCCTTCCATTGCATACTTTTCATCAATAATATTTTTAAGGACTAAATTTGAAAATTTTGAATAGTAAGAAATTAAGTGTTAGCGTCAAATCTCTAGAGGTTTATTGTAATTTAACCCATTTTTTAATTTAATTTTCCATCAAGTTTTTAGTGTTTCGAAACCCCTTCTTCTGATAGACAGTGTAGGGAATATGCACCACAGTTCCCTGGGCACTATTTCATTAATGAAACACTTGGATAATCGGAACAGCTCAAACCTAACAACTGGAGAATTTGAAAAGAAATACATGGATGAAGTTTGAATACAAAAATTTTAAGGTTATATTTCCTTTTTAAGAAATACCAGCAATTGCTAGAACTATATCTGCATACTCAAAACTTCACTAATCAAAACAGCTAGGTTGATTAATGCACACAAGATGCATGCATTCATCTATGACTGGAGGTCCTCAGATTTGCTTGCCTTTTTAAATGCAACACTACATCAATTATTTCAGGACTTCAATTATCAATACTCTTTTGCAATTTGATGGCACATGGCAAAGTAGCTAAATAGATAGCAAACCTTACAAGATGTAAAATGGAACAGCACTAACCATGCTTTCAGGTGTCGAGCCTTTGTCATTCTTTCCTGGAGCCTAATAGAAAATCAACAATGCTCTACGTATCAGTGACACATTTATAAAAGTATTCTTAAATGTAGAAGAAGATTTCAACTCAAACCTCTAGCCACCACTACCTTAAGATAGTCAAACAATATGAGACACTGCACAAGAATGTGACGTCGAAAACTTGGATCTTTTAACTGGAAGATTACAAAATAATAGATATATAAGATAAGTACTAAATCAAGATATTATCAGTGAATCATTTAATATCTTTTGAGACTGGATACCTCTAAACCCATTAGTTTGCTGCTTGTGAGATATTTTATGTTAAAAATTGCTGCCTCTTCCTCCAAGTTGTTAGCATCTCCTTCTTCCTCGCTCAAAGGCTGAGCTTCAAAAGTGTTCAGCACTACCTACATGTCTCCAACTTCAAGAAAATACAACACAAAGCAAAAAGATACAAGTCACAGCAAGAGAACATGCTTACCATCAAACTGGACATAAATTTCTGCCACTTAGTCAAAGCAGGAGTTAGAGAAGCAGGGTTGCAAAAGTGTTCCTGGAGACACCAATATTTTCACAGAGAATTTAGCTTAGTTACTAAATAATATTCAACTATATCCTCTGCCAAGGCTATCTATTTAAATATATATATATATATATATATAAACTATATCCGTTATTACCATCGTTACATCCTTAAAGAAGTCAACTCTAGTCCAAAACTAGAAAGGACCAACTGCATCTATGCTTTTCAGTACATTTTGGCATATCTATGCATCATCGCCATCAATCATCCATTAATATATCTCAAGTTGACCTTCACTGCATGCATATATCTAACTAATTTCCAATTCCCATGTTTGCTGAAAAGTGTATTCCTTGATTATTTTTTCATTTTAAATTGGCAAATTTGATTTAGCAAGGGTATGCCTCATGAAAAGAAAAGAAGTGCGTAGTTCAGAAAAGAAAGGAGAAAACAAATACATAAAAGAAAAAGGCTAAAAATTCATTCCAAAAACTAATTTGACAAAAATGCACATGAAAATTGACAACAGCATAACACAAATTAATAAACCCAGCATGTACCTAGTGATTAAAACATTAACATAAGTAAAATCAAATAATATCACAAGCAGCTCAAATAACAAAAAACCCTCCGTTGAAGTGAGATGAGGTATGCTTGTTAAATGGCATAGTTTACCTGTAAACTCCACAATGTTTTGTAAAAGTTGAAATCAATAGAAATGCCTGCAAGAAATTATATATTTAATAAGCAGGATCATAAGGCTGAGCTACAAGTTATAAATGCAGATAAAAAGTTCAGTAGAATCATATGTAATCAGGTCGTACCAGCAGGTAGGTCTTTCTCATATTTAGTCTCATTTGATGTATTGAAAACTCCTTTTATGTTCACAGCTGCAAAGATAAAGGGAGAAGGGAAAAAAATGATATAACGACTGCCAGTAAATAAAATCTACATCAGATTGAATGAGTTGTGAACATGGATATATACCTGAACGCTCAGATAATGGGAAAAAATGCGCCAAAAACATGAGAATTCGTCCACAAAACACAACATCATTTGACTGTAAAAATATAATCAAGCATAAAATTTAGCGTCAAAAGTTTCAGAAAAAGCCAAGATTTCACCACTAGCCAAGATTTCACCACTATCTTCTTATCAAATTTTCCATAATCCTTCAAAGGCATTAACAAAGAAAATAAATAAATAACAGGAGAAGGGAAGAGCGATGGAAAAGAATAAATTCGCAACCATATAACAAAATACATATCTAACTCTTTTGCTCATAGTGGCAGAAGCTGAAAATTTCCTACATGTTTCCCATGGCATGACTTCCAACCAAACATGATTATGAGAAGGAATGTAACTTGGTAGATCACAAAATAGAATACTAGAGCAACGAACATTCAAATATAAAGGACAATTAACGTCGAGTAATCCTTCCCATCAGGACAAGAAAGAAACATAAAGAAATTGTGCAAAGTCAAACCAAAAATGTTCAGAAAAAAACTTCCCTAGATATAAAGTACCAATTGTATGATAATACACATGAACACCCAAATGCAACCTTTTTAAGATAATTCACAGGCAGTCTGTTTAATTGGCAATGGTCACCTTGTATGCATCAAAGTACCTTTGAAAGACGACGGAGAAGTTGGTTACACGTTCTCAACATCACTAGTTTTCCACGAGCAAACAGCTCTTGCTGTGTGAAATGCAGCCATTAGTCATGGTGGAATATAGACAAATAGAGTCAAGAGTCTGTTTGAAGGCTGCAAAATACAGACAAAGAAGACATACCTTCCCGAGTATATCTTGTTTAGACTCAATATAACCAAAAACATCTTCACAATTTCTCATTGTAGACATTTCAGTCAAGTCCTCCAACAACTGGAATATCATGCCACCCTCAACATGTTCTCTCTCACAAAGGTAAAGCACAACATCTGGTAGCACAAGAAAAAAGAAAGATGTACATCAGAACCGAAACCCACAAAACAGAGCGGTAAGCGGAGAACTAAAAACAAAGGCATCAAGTAATTACCAATTTCCAATTTCAATGCAAATCCACCATAAGAGGTTCTATAACTAATTTGGCATAGGAAAAGGCATCCCGGGAGGGTGTTGGAAATGTCAAACTTCAAAATTCTCTCGTGCCAAATTCACTTTATTTTAGCTATGGAGGCTCTTTGAAATAATTATTCTTTTAATTCCACAGCTATTACATTATCCCTTTCAATTCATTCAGTAACTGTTGTTGAAGAAGCTGATATGCGGGCATTTAGCATGCATTTCAGAAACTCAAAATTTAAATTTCCACCTCCTATACAACCTAACCATGACATGCTGAACACTATTTTGCCTTAATATCTTCATTTCTGCCAATTCCCCATCAAGGGGCACTTCCCTATAGGAAAAAGCTTAATAAACCATGTGCAAACCTAAAAGATGAGGAATTTGACCCTGCGAATTTTCTCCATCATCAATAGATTTCCCATACTGCATTATTTGCTCCCATGACTGCACCGCAGAAGACTGTTCCATGATAAAGCCAAAATTCTCAGCTCAATGAGAAAATATTTTCTAAGAAACTAAAAGGTAATATACACATGATGCAGCAAAACACACCCGTACATACTTTGTCATAAATGCAATATACTTTAATAGCCAGCATACAGCTAGTAGGTGCATATAACAAACAGTTTAAATAGATTTCCAATAAGACTCAATTAACCATAAACAATCATGAAAATAGCTAAAATGATATCTACAGCTATAACAAACATGATGCCATTTAAATGAGCATTGAAGTATACATACCACAAGATCCTGAAGTAAAGTCCGAAGCATATTTTCTAACAGTTGGTTCTCATCTTGGGCCAACTTTGTTTGCCTCTGTCCATTTAACAAATAAATCAATTAAACAAGAACTGACTGCGCAACAAGCAGGGAAAAATAAACCAGCATAATCATTGAAAGTTGAAGAACCTTTGTGAAGGATGTTAATATACTTTAAAGCAATCAACATATGCACATATTCACATAAAGAGACCCAGAAACAACTTAAATGAGCAACAAATTACATTACAGCATCAAACATATTTTAACCCGCTCATTTTGTATATAAGAAAAAAAAAAATTACATCCAATGACCTGACAACAAGAAAAATAACCTGAGGTTTAATAAATTCTTGAACAGTCTGGAGAGCGAAACTTTCAGGTGGCCCAGATTGCAGTATAGCTTTCCGAAATTCATCCTGAAAAAAAAAATGGCATCAGGAACAAACTTTGAGCAGTAGACAAATTAAACCCCTCAATCACACTAACTAGTTATTGAATTTATAGAAATAACACTGAAATGCTAAACTGCAAAAGAAGAAACCCTAATAAAAACTCAAATATCCAGGGAAATTTTACCATTGCCAAGATTCAAAATGCCGTTTTTCATAAACTACCCAAAAACGAAAAGTGGCGATAAATTATTTCGTAATCAGAGCCTACAGCGAGCTTCTCGGGCAGGAGAAGAGGGAGAAGTCAGAAGAGAAGCTGAAATTTTGTAAGCCCGAACCTGTCCGCGGATCTTGAAATTGGGCCAGACCCATTAACTTTTAGGATATAAGACTTTGGGCCTATTGGGTTTCGCAACTGCTCGGCGTCCAAAAGCGCGGCTTTGATGGTGGAGAGAGAGTTCTCCAGCTTCAGCAAGACCTTTTTCACACCATTGGTGTTTCCAATTCCTTGGAAGGTAGAGAAGCCCAACTTCATTAGTCCGTTAGTCGCTATACCAAATGGAACTGCTTCAGCCATTTTTGTTTTCTGTAGCTTATCAGCAGGGAAGGGATGAAAGTGTAAAGAAGAACAGCAGCAGACAAGGAGGAAATAAAGATGGCAACTTTGGAAATTATTGCCAAAGCTATTATTACTAATAATGTTAATTATATGAATTACTAAACCAACACAATTTCTGGAAGATTACTTACTAACCATTCCCTGTCTCCTAATCCTTATTAATTACTTACTAACACCCATTCCCTGTCTCCTAATCCTAATTGATTTCTATATATATACTTCAATTTCCAATAAACATCAGCTTTCCTTATCTACAAATTATATAAGGCCACCCGCCCCCATGTTCATTATCAATCTCACGCACAACAGATTTCAGTCCAAGAATCCATAAAGTTATATTCTTTAGAGGAAGAAGAAGAAGCGACAATGGTGACTGTACCTCTTGGTTTTCGTTTTTCTCCTACTGATGAACAGTTAATTCAGTATTTTCTGCCTATGAAAGTGAGGGGTGAAACTCTTGATTGTGATACAATAAAAGACTGTGATATCTACGGAGATAAAGAGCCATGGAAGATTTTTGACAAACATGCCAAACAAGACTTTTATGTGTTTGTGAAGCTGAACAAGAGAACTGTCAATGGCACTATCAAAAAAAGGACGGCTGGTTGTGGCAATTGGGATGCCCAATATACTAACAAAATTAAAGACGCTCAAGGTAGGGTTATTGGGCTCAACAAAATGCTGAGGTTCCAAGTTCCTGAACATCTCCGCTCTGTGACTGACGGTAATGGGAGATGGATAATGCATGAATACTCAATAGGGCCAAATGACGACGAAGTCATCTGCAAAATCACCAACAAGGACGAGGGCAAACAAATGAAAATCCACGAGAGAAAGCGCAGCCAAGAGAATAAGTTGGAAAGAAACCAACAAGCCAAAATAATCTGTATGCCTGAATATGAAGATCAAAACTTCCAGCAGTGGACATATCAGTTGGAAAATATAGATATTAAGATTGATTTAGATCAGCTCTTGAATTTTTAGTTTAAGTAACTTGGCTTAATTAAAGATTCTTTTGTGTTGTAATTTGACATGAATATAAATAAAAAATTCTATCAGTTCGATTGGTTGGACTTTGTATCTCGTTATACTGATGCATGAAATTGGTAGGATATATTATATAGTATTAGATTTACGTATATATTTTGATAATTCTTGACAGTGTTTATTTACTTGAATGGCTGAGAATGATCTTCTCTCCATAATATTTCGCATGTGAATCTTTTCTAATTTATGTGCCCAATTCATAAAAAAGACTTGACCCTTGTTTTTTCAGAAAGGAAAAAGATTTGACCTTTAAAATATAGTAATTTTCATGGATTTAAACTTGTCTTCTTTCGTTGAATGAGGTTTAAGAGAAGAAGATGAAAAGCGAAGAAGTTGATCATGGAGCATGGAACATATAGTACGTAAGCAGATGACGAAATTGGGAACGAATACAGGATAAAGGGTTAATTAAGAGATTCCGCCGAGATTTCGACATTGGAAATCATGGTTATTAAACTTAGGTTGATTCGGATGGTCGGATCGGTTGGACCGTTACTTGATAAGCAATCTAAGTCTATTCAACATAAAAATCGAAAGGTGTAAAAAATTGGGTTGATTTGGAAAAAATTGAATTAAACCGAAACTCGATGACTCGGATCAGATTCCGATTTAACATAAAAATATTGCATTTTAAGAAATAAAATCCTAAATTACTAAATTCCCTTCCCTTTCTCTGCATTCATTTCAAACCAACAAAGAGAAAAAGAGAAGTGATCGGAAAAACGTCAAAATTAGGTTCACTTTTATTTTTATTTTTATCACCTAATGATTTTGATTTGAGATTTATGGTAACAAAAACTCTGATGGGCAATTCGACCTATTATAAAAAGGATAATTCAAGACCTTGGCTTATTTATAAGTCTACAATGACAAAATAATGTTATTTTTGGATAATAAAATTTTTAAATTAATTCTATTTTATTAGTAAAATATTAAAATACTTTCTCTTCAATTTTTTAAATAAAAAATAAACTTTGTTGGTCCTAATATAAAAAAAAAACTTTGTTGATATTAATATTTTTATATTGATATTTATTAATTAATAAATTTTCAATGTATTTTGACATATCATATTTTTATTTTCTTGATAAATAATTATATTTAATAATAATAAAAAATTCGAGTCAATTCGGTTCAATCCAACCAATTAATTGACTCTTGACTCAATTAGTAGACTGAGTCGATCTTTGAACCGCTTCTGAAAACATTATTGAAAATTATCACATTTTGCTTCAACTAGTGGAAGAGAAATATAATTAAGTATCGATCCTAAGACAACTTAAATGATCCAAACTTTTTTTTAATGTATTATTATTATTATTATTATTATTATTATTATCTCAAAGAATATATTATATATTTATATATTTTTAAATCATGTATTTATATATATTTTAAATATATTCATATAATTTCAACTTTAAAATTTAAATATAATTTATAATGTATTATATATTTATATACAATTTAAATGTTTATACATATAAGATTATACAAAATCAAATTAGAACCAAAAATTAAATCATGGGCAATTAATCAATTCTGCTTGATTTTATGATTTTTTTTCATTCAATTCGATTTTAAATATGAAATTCAATTTATTCCATTAAGCTGTATCTTAAAAGCCTAAAATCCTTTATTTATTTTGATTGGTCTGATTTTGTGACTTATTATGCATAAAATTGGTAGGATATATAGTTTTACATTTAAGTATTTTGATAGTCCTTTGGATGTATTTAAATGGCTGAGAATGATTTTTCTCCAAGTAATATTTTGCATGTGAATTTTTTCAAATTCATATAAGAAAAGACTTAGACCTTTAATATTGCTAAATAAGACTGTTCATTTATTTTTTTATTTACATAATAAAACTAATTAATCAAGTTGTGAATAATTACAAGTCAAATGAATACAAATTTTTTTGGTTACATCTGGGCACTGCGTCACTGTCAAACTGCCACTCATTTTGCCATTAATTTTGTCTTTTGTTATTTTATGTTTGAACAAATTTTCTAAAAAAAAAAGGAAAATTATTTTGTTAATTGCAAAACAAATAGTTTAATAAAAAATTGGGTTAATTTCATTGTAATTATTCAATTTTGACAATTATAATATTATGATCAATATACTATGATTTATAATAAAATAAATAAATTTTTATTTTATAACAAAAAAGTCATAATTATCGAAAAATCGATAATTCAATTACTAAAATCATTGACAACAATAAAAAAATTTACTATTTTATAATTTTGAAATTGTTGACGGCATCAAAATTTGTCAGATATTCAACCGAAAAAATATATATTTATCTTCGTAATTTTAATTTTTTAGCAGTCGAATTCTTAATTTTTTATCATTATAATTTTTATTATAAAATAAAAATTAAATAATTTTTTATTATAAATTAAAATATAATAATTATTACGTTATAATCGATAAATATCAGTGATATTGAATGAAAGAAAATTCAGAATATATATATATATATATATCATTAAAACGGGAGATTCAGGTTGCCCTTTTCCAAAAAGAATTTGACCATAGTTCCCCATTGTCACAGTGCTACATTGGACCTTAGAAAATATCCCTTCAGCATTAACCATATATATATATATATATATTCAGAAAATTTAAAAAAATATATTTTAATAATTTTTTAATTTATTTTTTATTTTAAAAAATTGAAAAATTTATTTTATTTTTTATTTTAAAAAAATGATCAAAATAAATATAATATTTATTTTTTATGAATATTTTTTTAAAAATATTGAAAAGTGAATAGGTCTAAAGTTTTCCTTTTGAGAATCCCAAAAAGGATTTGACCATTGTGCCCCATAGCCAAAGTGCTACATTGGACCTTAGAAAATATCCCTTCAGCACCAACTAATCATACGGACACACAGTTATGAGGTAAGTTTACAAAATTAAAGGAAGTGGGTCCAATATCCACGTGTCCTCCACTTACCGCCAAAATATTAATAATAAAAATAATCAATATTCCAATTTCCACAGTCCTTAAAAGTCAAGAGGTTGAAAGCTTCCATTTTTATTTCTCCATCTCTCTAGCGGAAGAAGAAGAACAAAGACGATGACTTCGTCCTGTAACTTGCCGAATCATCTCTTTTCTTATCTGTTATCGTCTAAATCCAAGCATGGGTTTTTCGATTTGGAGGAAAGTTCTCGGTTCTTGAAAGACTATGCAACTAGGGAATTCAATGCTTTTCTGTGGATTTCTCTTATAACTATTACTGCTCTTTTGCTCGAGAAGGTTTTTAAGCTGTTCAGATTATGGTCTAAAGGCAGGAGAATTGCTGGACCTCCTTGTAGTTCTTTCTTTGGGCACAACAATTTTGGTTCCCGCGAGAATTTCATCGGTGAGTGAGTTATTGGTTTTGATACACTTGATTCTGGTTCTGTTCCGATGCTTTGTTTGGATGTAAAAGAAAGTGTTTCTGTGTGTGTGTTGAGTTTGTTTGTTTTTTTTTTTTGAATTGGAGACGATTATTGAAAAGGAAGTTAATAGATTCAGGGAAAAAACAGGAAAGAGTTGTCGATGTGAGTGTTTTTCTTGATACTATTGGATTTGATTTTGGATCATCCAAAAGAAAAGGATTTTCTGTTTGGTTGTAAGGAAATTGATTGTAAATTCATAATTTTTTTTAGGATGTAAATGAAGAAGACAACTCGGGGAATAGATTGGAGATCGTTCTCATAGCTTCTTATTGCCTAATTATGTATTCATTTCGATTATTCAGTGTATGGAAACAGCTATTTATATAGTTTACAGAGCATGATTTATACTCGTCTCCTTGACTCCCAGACCTTTTGTCAGAGCTGCACAACAAATATGGATCAGTTTTGAAGTTGTGGTTGGGGCCTACTCAGCCTCTGGTATCTATAAGAGATCCGGCGCTTGTCAGAGAGGTGCTTTTGAAGGCTGAGGACAAATTGCCCTCTACTGGGAGGGCTTTTCGTCTGGCCTTTGGAAGATCAAGCCTCTTTTTTGGCTCTTATGGCCAGGTATGAACTTTATTTTCTGTGACGCCCCTTCGCGCTGCTCTCATCAATTGCACATACTTAAATATATTATCATTACAAAGCATAAACCGTATGATTTGCCTTATGTGTTATGATCTTTGACTAGTTTATTTTGTTTGGCTTGATTTTATCAGTTGTTATGCATGAAATTGGTAGGATACTATGAGATTTAACTACCTGGATACTCCTTGGAGTCTGTCTTTCTTGTGGCTAAATGGCTCAGAATGATTTCTTCTGTCCCTGAAATATTTGGCTTGCGAATCATTGTCATGAACAGGCACAAAAGAGAAGAGAATCATTGTCATTGCAATTAAATGAAAAAATTATTGGAAAAGAAAGTGTAATTCCTAAGTATGTCACAGACCATATCATGGAAAGAATAGAAGATAGTATGGGCAAAGGAAGTGTTGACTGTAAATTGATTTCTCAACATATGGCATTTACCATTTTGGGGAACACACTCTTTGGAGATGCATTCTTGGCATGGTCTAAGGCAAATTTTTATGAAGAGCTGCTGATGGCAACTGCTAATGAGGCATCATTTTGGGCCTCATATAGAGTTACACCAGTCTGGAAACGGGGATTTTGGAAATATCAGTCTTTATGCACGGAGTTGAATTTTTTAACTCAAGATATTGTACAGCAATGCAGAAAAAGTTCCAAATTATCACACCATGTTGATCAAAACTTCTATGATGGAACTGTAAAGTATGGAATGAAATCTACATGCGGTCCACCTCCTCCTAATGCAGGAATGCAAGAGAAAACTTTGTCAATGGAGTGTGATGGCCATCTTAATGTGCGAGAAGAGCCATGTGGAAATATTATGTGCACGATGTTTCATGGATGCATAGCAACAGCAGGTCTAATTGGTAGTATCTTGGATAGGCTTGCTACAGATCTGAAGTTGCAGGATAAGGTAGGGTCCTTCTTCTCTTTAACTGTGATGGTTCTCGTTCATCTAGCGCTTAGAGCTTTGATTCCAAATGTTATTATTTCTTGAATGCTTAGTATAATTTTGTTGTTCTTTCTAAATTGTTTTGAGATGAAGTAACAATACTATTATTATTATGGATGCCTTCCTAGGCACTGAAGACCAATGTTGACATTTGTTTGTAAATTTATCTTTGGATATCTGCAGATATACTCCGAAATTGTTATGGTAAGGCAAGGACTGGCTGAAGATGTCCACAATGTTGATGAGATGTTCTTTCTATTGGCAACCATTTATGAATCAGCACGCCTTCTTCCAGGAGGACCTTTGCTACAAAGGTGTTCTTTGAAAGATGGTAAGATACTGCCTAGTTATTCACAAGCAGCTAGTTTGCTATAGTGATATGTATCTTTTTATCTGCACCAGGATGTATAGGGGCCAAGTTAGACATAGTTTAGATTTGTTGTACAAATATCAAATTTTCATCTTAAATCCTGGAGTAGTGGTTTGATTGCAATATCACAATAAGCTGCTCTGTTTTAGTCGAATGTTCAGAGGTTTAGTCACCCTGCGCTGATGTCTTCATCTTCAATGTTTTTTCATGTTCATGTACGTGCAGCTTGGGATCAGAATGGTGGTCAGGGACTCCATTTTGTAACTATGTAACTCAATTGTTGGTTGAGCTAATTATAAACTTGTAATTCCTTTAGCTTATGTTGTTTGCGTGTTCACTTCATTTACATCGATGTGCTGCAAATGAGAAATTGACCAGTTTGGGGAATCATACACCTGACTTTTGTAGTCATTGTCATTTTATTTCTTCTTTTCCTTGTTAATCAATATTTAGCCTTTCATGGTGTATTTTCAATAATGCAACCCTAAAGCGTACTAGATTTTTTTACCAAGAGTTCCTTTAAAAGATCAACTTAGATTTATCCTGCAACTGTGATCACGTTACATTTTTTTTTTCTTTGGTATATCAGTACTGCTTCTTTTCATAATATCCCATTCTTGTTTATTCTTTTAATGGTTTTTTTAGTCCCTGACTCTTGCTTTTACTGCCTTTTATGGCAGACTTGGGACTCAAAAATGGTGTAACTATACCGGCTGGAGCAATACTGGTTGTACCTGTCCATCTGCTGCAGATGGACACTAATAGTTGGGGCAGTGATGCAAGCAAATTTAATCCTTATCGGTTCTTGTCAAAAGCCACGAAGGTTTCTGGTTCAGTGGAGGATAAATCATTTACAGGTGCTGCTCTTGTCTGTTTCCTGTTTATTCCCACCAAGATATGGGTTATTTATAGCTCATTTGTGTACTCAGTTGTTTAGTAGTCTTGGATATGTAGTTATTATTAATATCCAAAAGTGTTTTCTCAGATGTTGCAGGAGACACAATTGACCCAATCCGGAACTCGGTCGTCTTAAATGATCCAAATAATAATCCCGCGTTTCTTCCCTTTGGTTCTGGCATACGTGGATGTGTAGGCCAGAAGTTTGTCATCCAAGGAGTTGCCACGTTGTTTGCTTCATTGCTTGAACGATATGAGGTTTGTCTGCTACCTTGTTCTTACATACATGTTTTTCTACAAACTGTCATATAGATTTCTAGTTAGGATATAATAACAAAAGCGTAGGGCAAGATACTTGACAGCCTCAAAACCCAGTCAAATAACAGCTGCAAAGAGTTCTCTTGAGAGTGCCTGTAATGAACGTAACTTCTTAGATTTTGAAACTAAGTTAATCAGGACAGATAGATCAGATCTTTGGCTTCTGAGTTTTCTTTCTTTGCTGCAAAATCACAGGTAATGCTTAAACCAAGATCAGATACTGACCAAGAACCAGCGAGTCCAGAGATTGTCTTTGTGAGGCGAAGCAGTTGAAAAAATGAAGAAATGTGAAGATTACACAAGCATGTACAAGCTTTTCTTTCTTTGTTGCTTCATCAAATTAAACACATTAAAATTGATGGGGAGTCATTTCCTTTTTTTGCTCAATAGCCTCCAAAGGAAGAGAGTGTTGCATGAGTGTGTTTTGTGTCTCATGCTTTTTCTCTTCTTGTATTTAGAAAGAGCCCTCGGTTGCTGTTTTAAATTGCCATGATAATTGGTTTGGTTTTGAAGCACATGGGGGGCCATGTTTGCTGCTGAGCCTACTGGTTTTCTTCCCCATCTCTCTGGTTATGTAAACTTTACTTTTTCTCTGCTACTCCCACTTTGAACTTCCTTTTTTCTCTCCATGAGGGAGTGAGTTGTATTTCTTTTGTATGTTTTTCCAATTACGTGTAATAAATAAATATGTTTTATTTTCTAATTTCTCAATGCATATTTTTTCTGTTCAAATTAATTCTTTAAATTTTTATTTTGTTAAAATTAAACTCTGTTTATCCAAGGCAAATGATTTGTGGAGTAAATAAAACCAAACCTGAATGTTTAATGTAGATAAAGTAACAATGAAAATGTTTAATTTAGAAAAATTAAGTATTTTCAGACTTGAGATGAGCTAATTACGTGTAAAAATGAATTAAACACGGATAATTTTTTTAATAAAAAATTATAGTGTATAATTCAAATGACAAGATAATACGTTAGTTATTTTTTTTTTTTCTAAATATATTAAGCATACTGCATACACATGCTGTATTTTTTTTTTCAGCTTTTCACCCTATATGAGCTGTAGAGATTTGATCGTAAATTAACTTTAAATTATTAAAAGGTAATAATTCGAAAAATAACAATATTATTTACTTATCTTATTTCAATAAATAAAATAAATTATAAAGCCATGTTTTTTTTTGGGTCTAAAGACATTATAAAGCTACAGACTCCAGTATGCTGTATAGAAAGAAAAAAATGTATTTATATTAGAAAAAATTGCTAATAATTAGTTGTGTTCATTATTCTATTATTATTGCATGCTAATTATTATGAGCATGCATTATTTGATTATAAACAAATAGCAATTCCTCACCAAAAAATATATATATATAGTAATTAAATAGAATATATTGGAATAAATTATTCGAAATTTTATAGAAATTATTTATTTCTATTCTTAATTTTATATTTTTAATTATTTCAATTCCATTAATTTAATAATTCCTTTAAGCAAACCCCTTTCTATTTATTTTATTTTGAACCCTTTTGCCACCTCATTAAGTATCATAACAACTGGGCCCCACATGTCTCCACCCTTAAGCTTGCTTACTAAGCAAAAGATATCCAAAAGCACGCATCTCAAGACCGTTGATGAACACCTGTCTCCACGTGTCAAAATCCTGTGCATTGATAGGCAATTATTAATATTATAGAAAGAAATGGCATAGGAAGAAGACGAGAAGAGAGGAAAGAGTCAGTCAGCAATCTATAAAAGCCATGAGAGGATCTTTCACATTTTCTCTGCTTTTTACTCTCATACTCATTTCTCGGTTCCCTATTGGAAAGTCAGAATTTTGCGGCGAGAAGATGGCCACACTCGGCGGAGTTCACGAATCTCGAGGCGTCGGCAACAGCGCCGATATCGACAGTCTTGGTCGATATGCCGTTGAAGAACACAACAAGAAACAGGTATTAGGTTATTTAATCAAATGATTGATTGTTTTCGCTTTAGAGTTTGAAGGATTTTGGTTAATTTGTGATTTGTGTTTTTGTGATGCGAAGAATGCGATGCTGGAGTATGCGAGAGTGGTGAAGGCGAAGGAGCAAGTGGTGGCTGGGACTTTGCATCATCTTACTATTGAGGCGATTGAGGCAGGGAAGAATAAGCTTTATGAAGCTAAGGTTTGGGTGAAGCCTTGGCTCAATTTTAAAGAATTGCAGGAGTTCAAGCGCGCCGGTGATGCTGACGGTAGTTCTGCTCCTTCTTTCACCTCATCTGATCTCGGTGTCAAGAAAGGTTTTTCCCCATCTTTTGTCATTACAGCGGGAGGAAATTTTGTTTTGTTATTTTGGTGAGGTCATTTCATGTTTCACCTTAATTACCACTCAAGTTTCATTCTCGGCCTTTTTTTCTTTCATTTCATGCAAATTTTTTGTTTCCACAAGATCTTTCACATGAAAGAGTCAGATGTGCTGAAAAATAATTAGAAAAAAGTAGGAACCGTATTTTTTTCAAGTGAAAGATGGGGCAGAATGGCTCTAAATAAATGTATTTTGTGAGCAAATTTGGCTTTAAAAGAGGTAATTTGACCGTCCTAAAGAAAATCAGAAAGAAATTCAGGCGCAAATGGCATCTTTTAATTTGAGGTAAGATGATCATGTCAGAGAAAATTTGGAGGCAAAATTGCACCTTCAGCGGTAATTTATTTTTCTTTCGTTTTATTGATTCGCCAATTGGATTGTAAGTGAAGCTACTTCATCATTAGTGTTCATTTAGCTTTATTCTGAGTTAGGATCAGGATAATGACTTAAATTTGTGAAGCAGATGGTCATTGTCCTGGGTGGCGTGAAGTGCCAGCACATGATCCTGCTGTTCAAGATGCAGCAAATCATGCTGTCAAGACCATTCAGCAGAGATCCAACTCATTGTTCCCTTACGAACTTCAAGAAATTGTTCATGCAAAAGCTGAGGTAGCTGTGCATTTCAAATGCTTTATCCTGTTTTGTTTTGTTAAGTTTTGTTTCTTTCTTATGCTGGAAGTAAGCGTCACAAAATTGTGGTGATGGTAGTATTATAGTATAGACTTTACAGTGAGATAAACTGTTTTTAAATCGTGCATCCGGTTTTTCTTGGGTAAAAGAGAGGTTTAGTTATGGAAGTGCAGTGTGTGAATTCTGACAAGGGATTTCATTTGTGTTCTTTTAAGATCTTAATTTACGAGCCATTGATTGAAGTTGAATGGAAAAATCAATTGGTATCTAGTAATTGCTTTTCAAGACTAAAATCCAACAACATTGATTACATGGAGGAGGTCTTGAACTTCAACTAGAATGCTTACGTCAATCAATTTTTGTTCAGCTACTTGAAAGTGGAAATGAAATCAATTGCTGTCCAATTATTAACTTTGAAGACTAGTCTATTATGGTGATTTAAATGCAGGCAAGGATATTTTCTCTTGGACCAATCAATATGTCTTTAAACTTGATTCGATCTAAGTTGATTTTGAGCAATTATAAATGTGTGAATGGGGTATCAGTGCTTTCGTGGCTAATAGAAATGTGCGAGGGAATGAGATATACAGTTTTGAGGCGGGAAATAAATCCTTCTTGCATACAAGCAATAGTTTAAGGAGCTGAGGATTGTTGAAATTGTTGACAGGTGGTGGAAAACTCTGCCAAATTTGACATGCTTATCAAGGTGAAGAGGGGATCCAGCGAAGAGAAGTTCAAAGTTGAGGTGCACAAGAACCACGATGGCAAGTTCCTGCTCAATCAGATGGAGCCACACGCCTAATTGCATACTCCATTTGGCTTCTTATTTGCTGTGTTTGTTTTAACTACTTGAATCATGAATTACTTCCTGTTTGGTTACCCTTTGATATACAAATGCTACTACTTGTGTTCTTGTAATATGATGTTATAGTTTTATGTACATATTCTCTACTACAGGGCCATTCTGGCAAGCAAGCACACTGAATCGAGTAGGCATTTTTTTTTTAATAAAAAAAGGTGAGTTAGTTGATGGGTTTGGACTCGAAATTAAAATGTGTAGACCAACACATATTGTAGTGCATAGCAAGAAGATCTAAAGAATGTTGAAAAGTCAGATTAACAATGGGATGTGAAGACCAACGCATATTGTAGAGCGTAGCAAGATAAGATCTAAAGAATGTCGAAAAGTCAAATTATCAATGGCCTGGGACTTCAAACCAATTATACAAGGACCAACACAAACGACTTCAATCTGCTTACTGCTAATGTAAAGCATATCTTTCGCTACATATGAATAACCCAAAAATGAAAGCCTTTACAGTAAATTTAACGTCAGCTTTGCATGCTAAGATGTCTACTTCATTACTTGATTAGATTGGATAGTTTCAATTATTGCAGATAATTTTTCTACCGACCTAACTTCGGTGGTTCTCCCGCAAGCTTTGAAACCAGACATTTGACTCTTCAATACTTTGAAACCAGGCAGTTTAGGGGAGACATATTGAAGCGCTGGCAATGTAAAGGCCAATTCCGTACCTGTAGTACTGTCTCTCTGAAACATAAGAAGTGAGCAGTGATCTCTAAGTGGCAGATCAATAACCACGTATTACATAAATGTGGTTGGACTAAATCTTAAAATAAATCATACACAACAATCTTAAACAGCAACTTCTACTAAGGCCGCTGTTTATCCTACACATTAGATATTCAAATCACAGGCTAACATTCTGAAATTGTTAGCAAATCTACTACTGGAAGGCATTGTTTGGTGATGGCATGACAGGAGACGCACAAAGAGCAACAACAACGAAAAACCCAAAAGACCATTTTCATTTTGGCCTTTCTCATGGTGATGCAGAGAGCAGGCAATATCATTCCCTACTGTGAGGTTGTCTTTCTGGTTCTTCATTTTCTGCTACTTTCCTCTACTTGTCTTTCCATCAATTAATCAGATCCCAACCACTAACCATTTACTAGTAGCCTCTACTAAAGGTTGATTAGCCTTCTTCATCATAATCCTCATCATCATCTTTTGTTCCATATTGTGCAAGCTGGAGAGGGTCAATAGCCATCTTATCCATTTCAGAAAGTGACCAGCCTGGATATTCTTCATGATTAGTTTCAGTAGCAGGTGCTGAAGATGAGCTATCAGGCACTGTTGCTGCTGCTGCAGTTGTGGCTGCTGTAGTTGCTGCTGGTTCTGCTGCAGCCATTGTAGCTTTTGCATCATCGTTCTCATTCACATCAGCATTCAGATCAAAGTTTCTTTCTGGTGCATTGGCAGCATCATTGACTATTACATTTTCTTTCAGCGACTCCTTTGCTTCTGCGCCATTTTCTACAGCTACTCTGTTGCCCCCAACACAGGGCTGAAGAGTTGTGCTGGGTTCAGATTCAATTTCACGATGAGAAGATTCTCGTTCCACATTTCGAGCACCTCGTCCACGGCCCCTTCCTCGACCACGGCCTCTCCCCCTGCCACTGCTGCTAGCATGGCTCATGTCATGCTGCACAACCAAAGCTCACGTTATAGGATTAAACCCAGTGACTACTCCAGTCCAGACACCAAATCTATAATATCAACTATATCATCAGCATGCTTTGGTGCATTCTCCTTGTTCTTCTCCACTTCGAAAAGACAGGAAAAATGCATTTGCAACCCCACCACTCCCAACAAGAAGAATCTTTGTTAAAAAATCTAACAAAGATGAATAGTTAATTACCCCTTCTAATCACAAAAAAAGACTCAGGTGATCTCATTCAGTGGATCCATCCAGATGCCTACTTACTTTATGAACAAATTATGGCAAATTATACTTGAAGGGTATCTTACCATTTTGCTTCTTTTTGACTCTTCATCACTGTCATTGCATTCCTCTCCAAGGGGCTTTCTGGCAATATTAATCAGGTTAGCTTAATTTATTAACAAAAATTATAACGGTTGAAGAAGGAAGAGTAGGGAACTGCACAATTTTTATAACCACCTCTTTTGGAGCATTCTATGATCTGCAGCATTGTCAGCATGACTGTGACCATGACCATAGTCAGGAACCCTACTTACAATTTCTCTAAGAAAATCAAACACGTTGTAGCTCTGAACACAGTGTTTTCTGTAGGTTGATAAGGAATTTAATTAGATCACATCACTAGCAGTAAAATCAAAATACAGAAGAAAAAGGTAGTAGATACAAGCAGCATGTATTGATGATATCTAATGTACGATTTGTGTCTTGTAGTCATCATCCATAAACAAATACCATTTTACAATAATAATGTTATTTAAAGAAAAAAAAATTTATGACACAACAAGAGAAGATGGCCAGCAGTTTTCCTCTAGGCATTCTAATGTCTTCACTCAATAAACTATACTAACAAGTTCTTGTAATATGCTGGAGAACGACAAGGCTGCTACTGAATGTTGGGCTGGTAAAAGGAGGCCTCAACTTGATACAAGACACTTGATTGACATTGCAACTCTAAATTATAATGACCTACTATGCTTTCAACTTATTCAGCTTATGGTTTGATAGAGAATACATAAGCCCCTCCACAATCTGATATTCAAACCACGCTAACAACAGTATGTTGCAAAGGGAGTGACAATCATGCAAAACCAAGTAGTTGATACCAACTTTGAACAGTCGATAAAATAATTAGTAGAAATAGCTGTTGATTAAAGCAACTAGCGAGGTAATTCATATTAATTGATCTTTAAGTTCATATCCAATCCCTTATGAGAGAAAAGAAAATTACAGGAAATTTCATTTATAATGGTCCAAATCCATCCAAACATTTATAAAAGTAGGTTATTTTTCCTTTTTCTTGGGATGCCATTCACAAACATTTTCAGCAGCTCAGTCAAAGCCTGCTGCATTCTTGAGCGGTGTCCCAAAAAAGAGCAAAAAAGGGATTTCTGTCAAATGTTGAGGGCAAAATAGTATACTTTCATAACTGCATAGATTTCAACCAAAAAAAAACAATTGAGAGGCAAAATAGGGATTTCTGTCAAACGTTAAGGGCAAATAGTTCCTCCCCCCTATTTTTAAACTGGAGTTCATCAGCTCTTAATTTGAACTAATAATCTAATATCTTTCACTTTTAGCGCATCACCTTCTTTGAGGACCTATAACTCTGTAAAAATCAAATGGAATAACCTATAAAGCAAAACCAACCAGCAAACAGTATTTTTACAAAAAATCCATTTGACAGATAATAGCATTCAGTTCATGAGTGAACGGTAAACCAGACAGAAGAATTAATGAAGAGGGCAATTTCTCACTTACAAATGCAATGCACTCATAGTTTTTGCCCCCCGCTGAAGGGTAATTTCATAAGTATGGTCACAAAGGTCTTGCAAAAACAATTCCAAAGCTTTAGCTGCAATAATATTAAAGAAACGGATTAGCAACAAAACTAATTTATACAATCTTTCAAGACCAAAACATAAAATGCCCAAGCTACTTACAAACTAAAACAGGCACAGCCAGTGCTATCTTTCCAACATCTTCATCAGCTTGCATTATCTTTTTTATGCGAGCCTGCAGATTAGTATTTTTCCATCAGAAAACAACCCATAAAACAACATTAAGAAAAAACATGTCCTTTTAGAAGATGACACTCTGTTCAAATAGATTATTCTTTTCCAGTCAATTCTCCAGTAATGGAAATATCAAGCTTACTAAGATTTAAGGCCTGGCTCTCTCTATTTTTATGATAATCTGGTAATAAGCTGTGACATTTACGAACACCATAACTTTCAACTGGAGTAGATATTGAGGTGTCAATATGGGTTAGAAGTTTCTGCTTGCCAGCAAACTATATCTAATCTTAGACTGGTAAAAATTAAAGGATAAAAGATACCAGTGCAACTGAATCTTCGAAGGTTTCAAGCTCCAAAGAAAAACCATATAGGGCTTCTTGTTTTTAAAGAAGCATACTGGACTTGTCACCTAATGTTTTAAAGGGGGAAAAGTCACTAATCCACGATGCCAGAAGCACCTAAAGGGCATATAGTGCCAGGCTCATTCCCAAACATCCATTATTGCCATAAAATAACAAATTGATGGAAATTAATAGTAACACAGACAAATAATATTATTTACACCTGATCACACACTCATCCTCCTATACTGAAAATCATATGATCAAGCTAACCCCTTGCTTGAAAAGAAAGATAAAAGAGCAACAAATAAACCTTGATCACAGAAACTAACGTACTCCCAAGGCTTCACTTATGAACAACACCATATTATTCCCAAGCAGTGCAGTGTTCTAATAGCCACTAGTTATCACTGGAGTGTTAAAAATATCTTAAAATAAATCCAAACATCACAAACTCTCTTTAGATTAATTGCCCGTCGCAGACATTTACAAGAACGCGAGAAAGTAATGCTAATCTTACAACTTATAGTTTCTCAAGCAAAGCCTTCAGTATTAAAACCAACATTAAATACAGACATGGAAGATAAACTGTTGTAGAATACATCTAGCATAACTAAACCACAACTCTCATAATAGCCTCAAACATGAACCTGCTGATATCATCATCAAATCACTTAAAAATGAAAAAAAAAAAATTAAGAACTTCGAATACTTAGAAACAAAATAACCAGGAACCTAAAAAAATACGAGATAATCAGCAAATTTTAAAGCTTTCTATGATTTCAGTTTAGATCAATGTAGGACAAAATTAAGAAGGGAATTACTAATAAAATTCGACCCAGATCTTATACCCGCAAAAATTCCTTGTCTGAGGAACACAGAATTTCAAATCCCAATTCAAATCACAAAACCCAAAAATCATGAAATAGCAGGAACTCGAACCCACGAAAATTAAAGTCAAAGGCCCACATCGCCCAATAATCAACAGATCGATCCAAAGCTTTAGTTTTTCAGCCATCAACAAAGCAAAATCCTAACCAAAGGAGAGAAAAGAGGTTTATAGAGGAACTTACAGCTGGGAAACGGGTGTCAAGCTTCTTCCTCATGGCTGTCAAATTTGGATCATTTAAATTAAAAAAATAATAATAATTACAAAAAGCAAGAGCCGAAAGCGAAAACGGCCAAAAGGAGCGATCGAAATTATTTAATTTCAAATCAAAACCATCTCCTTCATAATTGAATTCCGATATCGAACCAGAAATCTTCAAGCTATTCGATTTCAGATCCGAAAACACGATAATGAATACCGCGTCTCGTTCCCACGGAATAACCGTCCGTACAAGTTGGACAAAGAGCCAAAAAAATTAAAAATAAAAAAATAAAATTGAGGATAAAGTTACAGGTCTGTCACTTAAAAACGTGCAACGGTCAATTGTAGAAATGCCGGAGCCCAACGGACATGCCCATTCTATGTGCTAGTCAACTAATGGCTGTAAATTTTAGTTTTTGACTTGGTCAATTCCCGGGTCAAATAATTTGTTGGACGTTGTTTCGGATCCTCCATAACAATCTTTATCCTGGTTAATACGTGGATTGGTTCGAATATGTTAAAAAATATTTTCAATTTTTATTTTCTAAAATTTGGATCGATGTCTCAATTATTTTCAGGTCAAATTTTATTTCAACAATTTGCAATTAATAATTCTGAAATTTTGAAAATGAGAAATGATATGTGAGCCTATCGAATTGTAATAGAATTAAAATTTAGATTGTAATAGAACTAAAATTTACAAGAAAATTAATCCGATCGAATTGTTTTTGAAGGACAAATGATAATATATATAATTTTATATGACCAATGAGACCCAAGGCAAGGCCCATTTTGCTAGACAATAGCTCACAAGATCAGTTCCATTAAACACGTGTAGCCTGTCAAACTTAGTTGTCAATCACTATTAAATTCGATCGGTCTAATAATGATATATTGTGTCAGTTATACCGACACACTTAACATAATATGAACAGTCAAATCACTATTAAACTATAATTTTATCTACCAATCACTTTTACTCAAGTATCCTTACTTAATATAGGCATTTTCTCTTATAAATAGCCTAATTCTCAAATGATAATATATATAATTTTATAAGGTCCATGAGATCTAAGGTCCATTTCGCCAGATAGCAGCCCACAAAACTAGTCACATCAAATGTGTGCGGCTTGTCAAATCAAATATGTCGGTAGCTATCAAATTCGATCAGCCTGACAATACTACACAGTGTCAATTATACTGATACATTTAAAAGAATATAAACAATTAAATCACTGTCAAATCACATCCTCTTCTTGCCAACAAGTCCCACTCGAATATTCCTACTTAATAGGTTTTATCTCTTATAAATAGTTTAATTTTCAAGTACTTTAGGTATTACACTCTTTATACTAATTCTCAATTTTCACTCTCTAAAGTTTTTCACCAACTTAAATTTTGGAGTGCTACTGTCCGGACCGATTGGATGAATCTTTTTGTAGTTTTTAAATCTATCACAATCCGATCGGCTCATAGATCCTTACTTATTTCAATAATTTCAGGATTATCAATAATATTATTACATATTGATGCTTTTCAAAACCATCAAATCTATCTAATTATTAACCTCACCATTTTACAAATTGCATTTTCTTCTTTCTTATATTTTTAATATGAAAAATATTAATAGATAATTTTCGTGTATCTTTGAGTATGTGTATATGTATGCACATGTGCCCATGCATTCGTAGAATGTGTATACATATGTCCAACTACGTTCATAAAAAAGTAAGAATAAAACGACATGATGATTAAAGATGGAACGAGTTCCATATATGTTAATATTAGTTGTATATATTATATATGTCCAAAATTTACAAATTTATTGCCAAAGATTGTAAGTGTGTTTCTGTAAATAACTTGATCTTTTTTTAAATTTGAACTTTACTACAATCCCTCCTCTAATTCATAAATTAATTATAATAATCAAACACAAACTTATCTTCAAAAAAAAAAATAACACAAACTTGATTCAAGAATTAATGCATATATTGCAACGAAATCATGCACTCAATTAAGGAAATTTGACCTAATTAAGGTATGAAGCCATGTTCACATAGTAGTTCAAAATATATTAGGAATTATTGCATTAGCAAGCCTCCTAATTAAATGAAAAATCTCACCAAGCTTAGTCATCAATTTAATCGTTGGCTGAAATAATGCATGTGATAACTACACTGTGAGATTTCTTTCCATTCTTGAAAAGATACTCCATTTATTTAACCCTTAATATAAACACATCCATCTCTTCAATCAAACCCACCAACTTTCTTTTCTTTTCTTTTCCATGGAGCCAATCATCACAGAACCATGCCTCTCTGATTCATCTAGCATATCAGCTACTTCGGATGATCATATTCAAAACATGATCAGAGACGATAAATCTTGCAAAAGAAACACCGATTTAGTCTATAATGAAACAAATTCTCGAGTTTTGCTCGATTTAAAGCTCTCAAGTGATGATTCAAAACTAGACCTCAATTTTTTTAATGGTGATTCGTCTCATACTAATTCGTCTGAAACTGTGCATGAAAAAAAACCCTCTGCCGAGCAATCTAGGGTTTTTTCATGCAACTTTTGCAAGAGGGAATTTTCTACTTCACAAGCCCTTGGTGGCCACCAAAATGCTCACAAACAAGAACGTGCATTAGCCAAAAGACGCCAAGGTATGGAGTTAGGCCCTTTCGGTCACTACACATATTACCCTTATGGTTCAAGTCTTACAAATCATCCTTATTATAGCAGACCCCTAGGAGTGAAGATGGAATCTTTTGTTCATAAACCTTCTTCTTATCCATGGCTTATGGCTTCTAATGGTGCTTATCGCCATAACCTTGGTGGGTTTTCGAGACAATCCTTGGTGGGTTCATCGTCTTCCATGGATCGGGTAAGGATCGAGCCAAGTTTGAATGCTAGTAATGGCGGACTTGGTATTTATGGCAATAATAACAATAACAATAACAATAATAATAGAAGTAATTTATTACTTCATAATAATTTCTCTGGTTCTTCTTCTTCTGTAAGTGGTGGAATCATTAGACCATCTACTTCTGATCTTGTTCGAAGTGTGGATCGTCCTGCTAATGACCAAGTTGATGCTTCAGGAATTGATTTGTCACTTAAACTTTAATTAGTTAATGATTTATTAGCTTAATTATTTTAGATTTTAAAATTATTATTTTTGTTATTAGTATTATTATCACATGCATATGTTATTTTTTAGGATTTCCTTTGGAAATCTATTCTCCTTATGTTTGATTTCTCACATTTAATTTTAGATTTTATGTATAAATACAAAGTTATTTATATAATTAATTAGCTCCTTTTGAATTTCATGCTACTTTCAACTATTATTATTATTATTATTATTATTATTATTATTATTATTATATCACATTAATTCCCTTTTTTTATATTAATCGAAGTTGGTAGATTTTTATGTGATTAATGGATAAAATGAGGAAACTTGTAATAGATTTGTAGTTGCAGGTAATTAGGAATTAATGAAATAAAATAGCCATTCTATTTTCTTATTCAATGTCTATTTATAACCATATTACTTCCTAAATAATAATTTCATGTGTTCAAAATTGAAAATTTCTGTCCGTGTTTTTAAATATACTCTAATAGGCAAGTTAAATAATTTATCCTGTTTAATGGCAATTTCCAAAAAAAAAAAAATTCAATAGATACAATAAGTTGACTAAATTGTGTCTCCGTCTTAAATAATCATTACCAATTTCCATTGAAAATTTCCTTTCTTTTAATTACTTTAAGAGATACAACATTTATTTTAATGGAAATTAAGATTAAGGTATTATTTCTTTATTGGAATTTTATTACATAAATTACGACTTTTTTAAACTTATGAATTTTACATGCAAATTAAGCTTATCAATGAATTTGTCCATACAAATCAGTAGACATGTATAAATAAAAAAATAATAAAAATTGATAATCGGTTCAACCATGATCCAATTTAGCATCCATTTTGACATTTGGTCTGATTTTAATAACATTCATATTTGTATTAATAAAAAAATTATGGTTGAATGAAATGCAATTGGTATCCCTATATAATTAAATTGTTATAAAATATTTTTCTGTTTGTGAAAATAATTTTTCATGGATTTTTGTTTAATTGATTAATATAAGGTCAAGTAAAATTAATTACTATTTTTGGTAATTTCAGAAAAATTAAAGCAGAATAGCTGACTAAAAGTAGATCCGATCCTATTAAACGGTAAATTTCAATTTGCTTAGAATATGCAAGGTATGGGGAAAATACTCAATTTCAATTTATAGGACTAAGCATTTCAAAATCCAAATAAGTTAAGTTTAGAAAGATAAAAAATTAAATCCAAATCAGTTAAGTTTAGAAAGATAAAAAAATTAAATGTGCAAATCCGTGTCTAATATTTGGCAAAAAAAAGGTAATGTAATCCTTAAAGTTCATTTAATATAATATCATTTCTAATATTTCAAAATTGAGGCAATTCGATATTTGAAATGATAGTTAGCGTTTAATGATTTAACATGCATCATTCAAATATTAAATCAATTTTTTAGGAGTTAAATTGCTTCGGCTTTCAAATTTAAGATATAATATTATACTAAATAAAATTTTAAAGATTATATTATATTTTTTTTATCAAATATTAGGGATCAAATTGCACAAAATGCAATGAGAGTATCTTAGAAAATTCAATATTATTAAAATTGGATCGGACTGGCTGGTTGAATCGTGAACCGATAGGCAATCTGGTTGGTTTAACTACTTAAAACCGAATTAGCAAAAAATCGAATTGAACAAAAAAAATCGGAGAATCGGAAAAAACCGAATTTTTTGGCTAAAATCACAATTCTTTGTATATTTTCACACACACACACACACACATATATATATATATTATTTATTTATTTGAAAAAATTAGTATTTTAAATTTTAAATGTGTCACTTAATAATTTAATATGCTTATTATATATTTAGTTCATTGTAATCAATATATATATATATATATATATTAAATTTTTATTATTTATTTATTTAAAAAAATTAGTATTTTAAATTCTAAATATGTCACTTAATAATTTAATATACTTATTATCTATTTGAGTTTATTATAATTAAATATAATTATAATAATATATAGAAGGTTAATGTTTTATGTGTTTGCTTCATTAATACTCTATCTAAACAAAATTTTTTTATATATAATTAACATATGATATTCAAAAATCTATAATTAATGAAATTATTTTTTATAACTTATTATTAAGATATTTGTAATATATATTTAATTTTTGATTAATATTTTTTTTTAATTTTTATATAATAGTATTTATAAAATTATAATAATTGATAATATTTTAAAAATAAAAAAATTTAATTAAACCGATTAAATCTCGAACCTCCAGCATTTTTTATTTTTTATCCCATCGAATTTTAATAACATTGTAAAAATTTCAAGTCTTCTACCTGCCTATAGTACCTCGAATGTCTATTGTATATTGAAGGGGGATAATCAAATGCTAATGATGGCTAACTATACTGATAATTACAGAATTAAATCTGCTAACATGTCAGATTGTGCAAAAATAGAAAGCAAATATGCCGATCAGTCAATGATTATTAATTTTGAATCATAAAAATTTATACTTGAAAAGGCTATTATTTATAATCGGATTTTTATAATTTTGGTGCAGCAGAATTTAAACATCTGATATTTTTGGCCAGCTTCTGCTTTTCTGGTTTTTATCCTTTTCAGTGGAGACAAAATCAATGTCTATTCAATTATTAATTAATTGGATATTTCTTCTATAATTTTGAAAAAAAGTTTTCCCTTGAAACATAACAGCATTGATTTTCCTAGTCAGCTAAACGGTGCTTGATTAATTAATTAATTATTTATTTCGTTCTTTTTTATCAATTATTTTTATTATTTTTATTAGAATTAAAAAATAATAAATAGACTTAATTTAGTATTAAATTACGTGATTAAAATTAAATTATCAAATTTGATTGATTTTAATTTTATTGAAAAAAAAAAATAAATTATATTATATTAAAAATTTAAAAGTTACAGATAAATAAAATTTAAATTTTATTTAAAAATAACAGATAAAAAAATAAAAAAAATATTAGATGAATGCAGGAGTATAGAATTTTTTTTTTTAGTTTTCAATCTCATTGTCAGCGGTTGTTCTTTAAATTAAATTAGGATTTTGGATATTATTTTGGGTCCATAATCTTCAAAAAGCTGTTTTTTTTTTTTTATATCATGCATTAAATTAGTTCATAAATGCATTCATTTTTTTCAAGTAAAATATTATAGGTGTGTTTATTTATAAATATATTCATAAACCAAATATTATAAGTATTTTTTTCTAGTCAAAGTGGCTGAAGATGTTATTATTAATTACAATATACATACAAATTATTTCCAATTTAAGAAATTAAAAAATATGCGGCTGCTTTTATATTGCAGAAAATCGATATAATTAATAAATTGAGAATATATAATAATATAAAATTGATAAAATAATATTTTAATAATTTATAGTTGAAATTTTACAAAATTAATGTTAAATAATGATTTTTTCTAATTACGTGCGATAAGTTAAAGGTAAAATTTATAAAATGACATTTATATACCTGTTATATCAATAAAAATTATATATATTGATCTATATTATTATTAATTTTAAAATCATATAATAACTAAGTTGCTATTATTTGTATTTAAATGATATCTTATGCAAACTTGCAAGAATCACAAATGTAATTTTTTAAGACTATGCCATCGGTAATTAAGCTCAATTAACATATTAAATCCATAATATATAAATATGATATGTCAAAAAATAATTAATTAGTTTGTCAAAAAATATTAATTAGTTAATTAATTACCGTACTTAAGTCCACTTTTTCCAGTATAGTAATGATAAAACAGAGAGGGAATGAGGGAAATCGTTGGCTATGGATATGGTAGTTGCAAGCCTATGCACAAAGACTCCAAATTTGCTGCCAAAATTATTACAAAACTTGAAAAGATTTAGGGTTTGTAGCTCTTCTTCTCCACGTTCACATTCTCTCTACCCTATCCGCGAAAACACCGTATCTTTGATTCACGGTACTGGAATTATTGCTTGCCTTCGTGCAAATAGGTGCCCTTTACGACTCTTCTTCTTCTTCGGATTGTAAACTCAAATGTGAAGTTAACGACTGTGAAAATTAATTTTCATTTATTTTAATTCTAATTGTAGTGCAGAGCTTGCATTTGAAGCTGCGTCTGCTGCTTTAAGGGGCGGAATCTCAGTCGTGAGTCTTTCTTTCTTTTCCCAAAATTTTATTTGTTTCTTTAGAAGTTGGAATCTGAGCTTCAAATTCAGTGATAAATCGTTTGTTTCTGTTTATGGGTTTTTCGTTTCCTTAATGTCGAAGCCAAATTTGATTGCTTGGAATAATCTTCTGTAGTTTAGCTGGTAGTTGTGGCAATGGTTATCCTCTGTTCCAGTGTAGTTCCTCCGCGTGCAATATTCGGATTTGTTAACTTTTTTTTTTTGTCCTTTTTTCTCTTCTCCTCGTATATGCAGCTAGAGATTGTGATGTCTTCTCCTGGGGCCTTACAGGTGGTTTTAAATGCTAATCCATTTGTGTTTTTGCTGCATGTGCAATCCCAGCTTGTGACTTTCTGTGCTTTTGCTTTCTGGTGTTGTTCAGATTTTACAGCGGCTGGTACAGGACCATCCAAAAGCAGCCTTAGGGGTAATCTTCTTCCTACACCTTCCCGTGTATTGTGATGTAAAATGACGAACAATTTGCAAAAACTCGATTGAATCTTTGATAAAGGTTACACATGAGTATTTCGTTTGTGTAGAAGAGTTTTTGTTACCCAATTTGCAATTCTTTTGCCTAGCTCATAACCATGGACTTTCTGTTGGTGTACTGGCCATTTTGAGGATATATTTGTTTGATTTCAGAAGTAGCAGAGTTAAGAAAGCGATGCAGGGCATTTTTCCACAAAAGAAGTGCCATTTTTTTCCCTCTTTGAGAATATATATTTTGACACCGGTGTGATGCATGCTTTTCTCACAAGTATTTAATTCCTTAGCGTCAATTATGGGAAACTCTCTAGAGACATTGTAGTAACTTGTTTTTGACTGATAACCATCGAACTAAAGGATTTTTTGGTGATGATTTTTGACAGGTTGGTACTGTCCTAAATGTTGAGGATGCTATAAATGCAAAGAGTGCTGGAGCCAAATTCCTAATGAGTCCTGTAATGGTAAAGGTGGGCTTTCTATCTCTTGATTAAAACTGAATAGTACAACTGGAAGTGTTTGTGCATACTCCATTCTGTAGTTTCTCTCCCTCTTTACCTCTCCTTCGGTGTATTTTTCAATGGAATGTTTTCCTTCTACTAAAGGCACTTACTTTTCATTAGGGTATCATGGATGTTCTCCAGGATGGTGAAATTCTATACATACCTGGTGCAATGACACCTACAGAAGTAAGAAATTATAGTCTTCTGCACTTAAAACCTAATAAACTTTGTATAGCAATCATCTACTTGGCCTCTTGTGACTATTGCAACTTAAAGATTTATGAATTTGGAATACTTTATACCATAGTGTCTTATATTGCATGTGATTATTGTACAATTTAAAATATTTTCCTTTTAAGGGCGATATAACTATATCTTATTATTTTGCAGATATTTTCTGCTTATGATGCTGGGGCTAAAATTGTGAAGGTAAGTTTTACCTAGTCTTCATAGTTAATAATTGCTTAAGTTGTGTAGTTAGCGGTAACCATATAGAGAAGTTATTATTATAGCTATTCATCACAAATTATTGCTCGCTCAAAGGCATTTTTAAATGTCAAAAGTGATTCACTAAACTTTGTCTGGCTATCCCTTTACATCTCCATTTTCACCCAAAGGTAGTCTAAAGACTAGGTAAAGGACATATTTGAATTCTAATTGGTTCTCTTGCATGTCCCTTTGAACTTAAGAATTCCAACTGGGATTATTTTAGTACTAAAATATAAGTTATATTGTATATGGATTCTATTGTAATCCTGTTTGGTGAATTAGGTCTATCCAGTTTCTGCATTAGGTGGTAAACAGTATATTTCAGCACTGAAGAAACCTTTCCCTTTCATATCGATGGTTGCTTCTCAAGGCATAACGATAGGTTTGTGCTCTGTGCTCCACCGTCATTCTCTTGAAGCCCTGTACAATTTTTGTTCCTTAATATACCTGTATCACAAAGGTGAAGATATCATCAAACCTTAACATTAATAGATTTTTTGTTTTTTTCTTCTCAATTGTTCCTTTAGCTGAAAAGACTTTAGCTTCTTCTCCCTTGTTCCATTCTTCATTATTAACCTTTAATGAGGCTGATGGAAATCTTCTTTTACCCCCTGCTGAACAATTGCCTTTCCTAGTATCTTTCTGCTCTGTGAGCTACTTTCATAAAAACACAACATTGATCACCTTGAAGAAGCATTTGGATAACTTTTCTTTCAAAGTTGATGCAGATTTTATAGGTGACTATATATCTTCTGGAGCATCATCGGTCGTTTTATCAGATGCCATATTTAATAAAGAGGCAATGGCCGAGAAAAATTTCAATGCCATAAATCAACTTGCGAGCCTTGCTGCTCTACAAGGCAAAGAAGCTGTAATAAGGTGAGTTTAGAAGGGCCCATTCATTATTTTATGAATTGTCATTATTTTTTTCCAAGTTTTTTCATCCTTAGCTACTTCTACGGTCACTCAATTGTTGTCCCTCTTATTTCATGAGGTTCTTAAAGTTAATCAATCACGCCTGTGTCTTAACTATCAACATCAGTCCATTACCGTTAAAATTGACATCTCTTTTGATTTTTCAATGGAAAGTTATCTTTGAAAAATGTAATTTACTTAGTGTTTATAGGCTTCAAACACTATACTCGTACAATATTTTTATCTGTATAGATATTGCCTTGCCTGCTGTGATTTGTATAACTGCTGTCTGATGAGATTTTATACAGAAAGAGGAGTCTCATCCCAGATTAACTGCTTCACATATCCTTGGACCTGTCTAGTTTAAAAGAATGGGAAAGGTTTTCTTCGAAACGGGTGCACTTGCAGAGCAGAAAGCTTTCCAACAGAGTACTGGTAAATTCATCGTTCATGTCGTTCAATGCTCCCATATGCATCTCTAAGGGCCTGTTTACTTACAGAAAACTGTTTCAGTTTTTCAGAAAAATTTTTCACAGAAAATAGAGATCATGTTTATTTTCGTCAATTTTCTAAAATAGAAAATAAAAAATGAATTTTTCAGTTTTCCAAAATAAAGAAGAAATTGAAAAACTAATAAAAAATATTTTTTAAATTTTCTAAATAATATTAATATACACACATATATATATATATATATGTAAATTTTTGTACGTGCATATATACATAAGCATATGCATGTGCATGTATATGTATTACATGCATACATACATACATGCACATACATATGCATATGTATATGTATACATAAATATGTATATGTATGTATATATATGTGCATATATACACATACATATGCATATACAAATATATATACATATATACATGCATGCATCATGTATGTATGTATCTATATACATATAAATATGTATTTATGCATATATATATATATATATATATATATACATACATATGCACATACACATACATATATATTCATATACATGTATTTGCATGTGCATATATATATATGTATGTGTATGTGCATATGTATATTTATATATATATATATATATATATATATATATATATATATATATATATATATATATATATATAAATGCATATATATATATATATATATAAATGTATATATATATGTATGTATGTACGCATACATATACATGTAATATCTGTATGTATATATATATATATATATACATATGTGTGTGTACACACACATATAAATAAACGCTCAAATTTTTTATTTGTTGATAAATAAACGCGTTTTTTAAATTTTTTACGAAAAATAAATATTTCAATTTTCTAAGAAAATAGAAAACAGAAAACTATTTTCTGTAAGTAAACGCACCCTAAGATTTTTAGATGGTTTCTTTAGAGTGCTAATATAGAGCTTGCATATAGTTTTTTACTATTTGCAGATTGCAGGAAATTCGCGTCCAGGAGAGCTTGGAGAGTTACTGAGATAGACTGTAGTCTGGTCTTTTTCATGCCAAAATTTTCTGTCCTCAGCATTTGAAGTTATAATGTAAGTCAAGTGACGGTAAAGAATAGTGCACATAAAAATTGATTTACAATAATCCAAAAAAGAATGTTAAATAAAATTATTCATATAGATTATATGAAATTAGATATTATGTGAAAAGGAATACTTATCGGGTGTGCTCCTGTACTAGGGTGCGCATGATTTTGGACCATTAGATCAAAATTTCATTCTAAATCTAAAGTTCCAAAATTTTATGCACCAGATACATCCGTGCACCGGATCGTTTCCATTTGAAAGGCAGCTAAAATTTGAGATAAAAGGGGGTGAAAATTGAATAAAAGATATAAAAGAAAAAAAAATATATTTTTTAATTTTAGAAAAATATTTACTTGTTTCTAATGAATTTCTGTGTAGTATTAGAAAAGGTAGAAAGTAGTTTTTGAAGAGGAAATAGAATAAAATTGTTAAAATTTGAAAGATGCAAAGTAATTTAGATAAAAGTAAATTTGAATCCTTTGATTAAATTAAACCATTGAAAGCCTATAGAATAGAATGTAACTGTAAGCTCTATAATTGAAATATGGTTAGCCAGTCTTTCACCCCTTAAGAGATCTTTGTCTTGTAGTTTTAGTCAATAAATATATCAGTATCACATTACTGTTTTAAACAAGTTGCCACTTTTTGGAAGATAGAACCAAAAATATGTCAAGATTCAAGAATCTTCTTGGTATATATTCTTTTTATTTTTCGAGTTTTGATGATATATATAAATGGGATTTTCAATTAAATAACATTTCAATGCTTCAATGGGATCATAGGCTATAAATATATTAGAAAAACACTATTTTTTTTTAAAGAAAAAAACTCTATTTTAATTCATTAGAATCTATCCTTGCTCTTAGTGGGTTGTGCTTCAATATTATTAACATACCAAAATATAAAATCATATATTTTAATCTTGATTATGCATTGCTAAACATTAATTATTGATAATGTCACTTTCCGTTCATAGCTTAATTATTAATTATACATTTGTATTTTAGAATCTTCTTTGATTGATTCATACTCATATGTTATACATTTGATACAATGCACAAGCATTTTCTTTTATATATATATATACATATATAAACTAATATAGCAATATTTTTTTTTGGTATTTTAATTCGGTTCGATTTTTTAAATTTATAAAACCGACTTAGAATTAGACATTATTTATTTTATAATTGAGTGTTTACCTCCATAATAATTTACTTGCCAACTAAAATAATTAGAAATTGCCAACCAAAATAAAATTTATCCCAGTAATACCCCCTCATAATTCGGAAAAGACAAAACGTAGACAATATTTAGAGAGGGCAAATTGGGAAAAATACAACCTAAATTAGGTAATGGATTATTCCAGTTGGCGGCCATACGATTTTCCCGGCAATCTTATCAGCCACCTTTATAGCCTAATTTCCCGTTCTAAGCGGACTGTCGTAATTTTTATTTCCCCCTAAAATAAAATCAAAATTGAAAATATTAATACAATCGGAACTCAAAAAATACATTTAAATATACCCTAATTTTAAACCGGCCCACGATAAGCAAGCATCCAAAAGAGCACACAAGATTCTAGAGAGAGAGAGAGAGAGAGACGAGAGGCCAAAGCTGAAACGGAAAACGCAAATTGAGCGGCGTTTTATCGAAAGACAAGGCCAACAGAGACCTCTACTAAACAACAATTCTTTGAAGTTATCGATCTATACGGTTTTCTGGTTTGTTTTTTTTGTGAGTTCTTAGATCTGCACTTTTTTTTTTCTTCTTCGATTTTGAAGATCTTGATTTTAGTATATATCGGATGCGGCTTCCATTGTTGGTTTTTTTCGATTTTTTTTGGTGACAGTTTGAATTTTGTTTCGTGGGTTTGAGTTTTTTTTTTCCTCTGAATTGTGATCTCTTCTTGTTTTGATTTTGGAGGGCGCCATTCGATTTTGAGAGATCTGAAGGTATTTTCTTTGGGTTTTGACTTTGAGGCCGCTTGATTCTCTTCTTCTTTGTTTCTGTGAGTTGGGTTTTAAGCAAGTTTTGGTTTTTCGTGGTGAATGTAGGATAATTTTTGAATTTCCCTTTTGCCATTTTTTGTTTCCAGTTTTGGTTAATTTTGTTTCTTTAGGGGAGTTTCGGTTGGGATGGGATGTGTGGCGAAGATAAAACTTTGATCTGTAATTATTTCCACTGTAATTTATATTGTGATCTGCCGACTAAATTTAACTGAAAATTATGTTCTTCTCTACTGCTCTATTGGTTATGATTGAATTGAAATTCATGTTTGTTTTTTGGTCTGTTGATTTCATGTTGCATATTCCGTGCATAGTGATAATGAATTTGATTAGATTTAGTTGCTATTTAGAATATTATCAATTTGTCGAATTCTTTTTGGCATATTTTTTCAGGTTGAGAATTACGAATCACTTGGGATTTTAGGATCTTTTGGTGAAGAATTTAACAGTTCTTGCTAACTTCTTTGATATTTATTGATGGTTGAAGATTGAGCCAGTATTTGCAAATCCCAGTGTATTGCTTCGTTTTGTGGCAGATTTCTATATGATATTTTTCTCCTCGTCTGAAATTTGACGTTCATGTACTCTTTTCATTTTTTTCAACGTTTAATGTCAGAAGTTACTCCAGTTACACGATTGTTTTGCTTAGTTGTGAAGGTTTAAGTATAATATAACGTTTTGAACGCTCATTTTTGTGTTTAAATTGCTTTTGTTTCCTGTTTACGATGTGGTTGGCTGCTAATTTCAGGAATCCAAACGTGTATGTTATTTTTGTCGTTTTAATTTGGCCTTTGTCACGTAATTTCCATTTAGAATTATGAATAAATGAGAATCTTGTGATGCCTATGTTTTTCTTTTCTATAAGGATTGAGCTTCAGATTAAGCCGTGGCTGAAAACCAAGCTTTTTCCTTCCTCTTTTCTTCTTGGAAATATCTTGGATTTTGGTTTGTTGCTTCCTTTGAATTTTCATTTTCTTTTTGTGCTATCTGCTACTATTCTTGAACTTTTCAGACTTACTGATCTGTATATTATATTGATGCACTGTGCATCATCAGTTGTGCATAAACAAACACTATTTATTTGATGCTTGTGATAGAGCATTAATTGGTTTTTTACATCATTGGTATCCTGATTATTATATGATAGGTTCATTTGATGCTTAATAGTTGTGCTGGTTTGTCGTCTGATATGATTCTCCTTACATGAATTTGCACATAAAGAAATATCGACTTTCGAGTAGTAGAATCATATTGATGTCTTGTGGTACTAACTGTTTATATATTTGTTCTGCAGGAACTCAATCCTATTCTAATTCAGCAAAATGTCTCCAGGATCAAAATCCAAGGCCAAATCCAAAGACAAGGCATCCACAAAAAATGCCAAGGAGCAACAGAAGGCTTCTATTAAGCCTTCTGGATCTTCCAACACTGTAAGTGGTAATCCAGCAAGTGCTTATAACCCTATCTCGGGGACCTTTCATACCTTAGAGATACCATCAGCAGCTTCATCCCCATCTTTTCATGACAATGGTCGTTTCAAAAATATTGATGACACAGATGAGCATTCGAGTAGCCCACATGGAACTGTATCTGAATATGACTCAGTTTCAAACAATGGGAGTTGCTCTGGTGAATCGGAAGATCCGAAAGAGAAGACAAATAATCTGAATCGTCAGGAAATTGTGCCTGGGTTAGACAATGACAGGCGAGAGAAGATGCGCCTGAAAAATGAGAAGAAACACCAGCGGCAAAAGGAGAGGCGTGCTCAAGAGTTGCACGAGCACTGCAGTGGGTATTTGATGTCAAGAAAACTAGAAGCCCTTGCACAGCAGCTAGTGGCAATGGGTTTTTCTCGTGAGCGGGCAACCTTGGCCCTTGTGTTGAATGAGGGCAGGGTAGAACAATCAGTAAACTGGCTATTTGAGGGGAATGAAGAGGAAGCTCAAAATAGAGACACTAAACTTGGTGGCACCGATATCTTGAAAATTGATATTAGTGAGGAGCTTGCTCAGATCTCAGCTATGGAGTTGAGGTACAAATGCTCAAAGCAGGAGGTTGAAAGAGCTGTTGTTGCTTGTGAAGGTGATCTCATCAAGGCTGAAGAGATCTTACAAACACAGAAGAGGGAACCCCCTGCCATTTCACCAACTCCAGAAGAGTCTACTGATGCTGTTAATCCAAATAGAATGCAAGATAAACCCATGTTGTCTGCTTCAATTGCCATACAACATAAAAGGAACGAACGGGGTTTGAATTATGCCAAATCAGCACTTGTGGTGCCAATGTATTCAGAACCTGGGACTAGAAACTTGCAATCTCTAAATCAGCCCAAGGCACTGGTGGATAGAAGGTGGACCACCACAGGATCAAGCCCGTCTTTTTCGTCATCTATGGCACCATCTTTGCAAGCGACAGCTCCAGCAGCAAAATTGGAGGTTCAGCTTGGCATTTCTGGAAATGAAGGGAAAAATCATCAGCAATTACTGAGGGAACCAGTAGTTATGATGCAGCGTCCCCAATCTATGAATGACAAGCAAAATCAAGTTCCTAACATAAGTACCTTGCCTTCTGCAACAGCTGGATGGTATTCAAGTAATGTACCAGGCGTTGAAAATGTGATGTCACATGGTAAATTAGCTTCAAATCAGAGCACTGCAAACTTTGGTATGGTAAATCGGAGTTCTGAGCAATTCTACCATCCAGGTTCATATAAAGAAAATTCGTTCATGTTTAATGGCATGGTAGATTCTGCCCCAGCAGGGTTGGGAGGTTCTTGGAGCACAATGGGCAAATCTCCTTCACAAGCAGTTTCATATGAACCTCATGGTACAACAAACATGTTTTCTCCTTCACTTGCAGCTCCATCATCGCTTGGTCTTTTCACTGGTTGGGGCTCAACAGGAGCTTTGGGCTCGCCATCACGTGTAGATTGGAATACGGGAGGCTTAATGCCAGAGTTCGACTATACCAGTATAGATTGGACTTTGGATTCAAACCTGTCGAACTCCAAGCCTAGCGGATTGTGGATGGGGTTATCGTCGTTGTTGAGAAATAGTTCTGGCATGAGGATGAACGGTATGAATAATTCATGTATATCGGGTCTACGGGAAGGTGGGGTGGCTAAGGAAATGTCGTCCGCTGTGGGTTTGCATGAGTGGACGTCTCCTTTTGCAGGGAAAGACATGTTTAGTTTGCCTAGGCAGTTTGTTACTTCTCCATCACCTTAGGAGATGGGATGATGGGAGAAGGAAATTTGAGGTTGGTTTAGTGGGCATTTGATGCATGTGGATGATGGTTTCTGGTTTTTCGGTCGTAAATGCATCTATTAGTTTCTGGCGTTTATGCTTTGTCTTTTCTTTATCCTTTCAAGTTTTTATGCATTTTGTGCTTTTTGTTAGGACTATCGGGCTCCTATGCGCACTCCCAAACGAACGCCCATGATCTGACAACAAAAAAGTTCAAACTTTTTCCAGTACTTGTATAGAAGATTTTAAAATTTCAGCAGGATAACTATTACGTTTTTTTAGAAAATTAAAATCAATCTGGCATGTCTATTTGCTCAAGAGAATAATACATTAGAAGCCGATCGGATACAAAAACACTAAATATTTCAACGTTTTATTTTGAGTACAAGGAGAATCTATAATTCAACATGATGAGGAAGCAATTTCACCCCACTAACAAAGTCCAAGCAATGTGCTAAATGAGGAACTGGAGATCCAGCATCAACCTTGTTTTCATGGCAATCAGAAGTTGGAGGAAAGTGAAAGCAAGGTTCCATAGACAAGTCTTTTATGCAAGGTGGAATTGGGACATTTTTGTCATCTGTCTTGTAGATGATCCATGGCTTTAAACCTCCTAGACCTTGAGCAACGTACCCAAAAGTAGACCAACCACTAGTCACCACCACATCTGTCAAACTTAGCAGATAAATCTCAGCCCACGCCTTCATATTGTGCATGTTATCCCCAAAATGTTGATACTCCTCATGGCTTGGCTGGTACACCCCAATAGCTTCACCTGTCACAGTTGGCCTTGTCCAATACATGTGGCTTAATTTTTCATAGAACTCATAGTACAATGATGTTACTAGAATAGCTTTTGATTTCTTGTTTTTGGATTGGTAATCTATAAATCCTTGTGTTTCTTCTACTTCTGGTAGGACTTTCTCCTTCTGAGTACATTCTAATAATTGATCTAGTACAGTTTGCAATGGAGTAGTTTTAGGATCATATACTCTAAGTTGGAGACCAACCCTTTGATCTGCATTGGCTAGATAACCATCATAGAACCTGGTGATTAATCCCCAAGCCTGATTTGTGGGATTAAAAAGATACCTACCCAAGTGATAAAAAACAGTGTCCTTTTCAGGGAATAATCTACTTATTTCTTCCTTGTAAGTTTGGCTTATGAAGAAATAAGGTGCAAAATATTGGTCAGACAGCATTATTACCCAATTCATTTTTCCAAGTAAAGCTTCAGTCTTTTCACAGTAAAATAGCTTCTTGTCTTGGTCATAATAACTATGATCAAGATTGAGGTATAGATACGATGGCCACGAATCCATGGACATATTTACGATGCTTCCGAAACTTCTTGCATACCTCAATTTATGGTGGTTCTTGAGAGGAAAGTTGTTGGGCAATAGCCATGATGTGTCAGGAAATGGCTCGCAGAAGAGATCAGTCATGTCTGTTCCGTGATCCACTAGTAGTACTCTGTTTGTGAGGAGAGCATATAGGAACGTTGCAGCCATGCTTATCATCCTGTTCCCCAAACCATTTGCAGGTATCCACACCATGTATTTACATGCTGTGGATTTGCTTGTGTTCTTTTGTGCAAGTCTTTTTAGGGCCTTCTTGTAAGATTTTGTATTCGGTCCACAATGTTTATGAAGGTTTTCGTATTCTCGCAGTCTTGAAAGGAGAAAAGGAGAGGGCTTATGGGATGATTTTCTGTATAGACTAGACTCGTACCTGCTTCTGCAGGATCTGTCATCTAATCCTGGAGAGAAGAGTGCATCGAGAAATTTACCATTATCGGGTTGGGAAGAATCATTTCCTGAACCTGATTCATTGTTATCTTCAGGATTTGAAGTTCTATTGAGCACTTTGTCTTCAGGATTACTGGCAGGTTCGATCCTGGAGTTTCTATCATCAGGATGGCTGCTAGATTCAGAAGAAACGTTTCTTGAATCAGGTCCTTCACCAATCCTGGAATCCAGACTATCAGGAAAGGTTGCAGGATCATAAGAATCATTTCTTGAATCTGTCCATTTTTAAAAATCAGCGAGGGAGTTCGAACTCGAGACATCTTCAAGAAAATTAGCATTCTCTAACTAAACATGAAAAATAAACTGCAAAAGAGAATTGGATAATTACCATATCTTAAGGTTTCGGAATTTTGAGCACTTCCACCAAAGACTCGACGAAGATCGAAGGTTGAATTTCGAACCAGCATAGCAACCATAATTGACACAGGCAAAATAATGAAGCATAAAATGAAGCATGTTGTGTATCTCTTGGCATCAAGGCCAAGCTTCTCTTTTCTGATTTGAAAAATTTCCATGGTGTCTCTATATCTCTACATGTAAACATTTTTAGGCTTACTAATTAGAGGAAAAATCTCCAAGAAACTTATCCCATTTTTCTTCAACAAGCAGTAATAAAAAAGAAACGAATTTTATGAGCTGTGTCCATGGAAAAGATAAGATAAAGGTTGAAGAAAGTGATGAGTCTAAAAGTGGGGAACTTACCTTTAGATCTGAAGATATGAAGCCATTGATGAGCTTATTGGGCAGCTTTCCTTCCTTCTTTCTTCAATTGAATGTCAATTCTCTTTAATATTTAATATTTATAAGATCTTAATCAACACCTCTATTATAGTGATTAGTGAGTATTAACGTGTAGTCCACGGCGGTTATTAAAATAAAGAAATTCAAGATTTTGTCTGTCACCTTTTCCTGTATTTGTTTTCTTCGAGGCCATAAGCGAAGCAGAGCTGCCAATTTTTATGGAATCTCTATTTCATGTATGATTATATTAGGACAAGAAGTATAAGTTCATTAAATAGTCAAATTAGTTTTGATTTAATAACATTAGATTCATCCTTAATTGTCTGCATATGTCGGTCCAAATCTTGATTAGATATTGTATAAAAAAATTTGCCAGAGTGATATCTTCCCGCCGAATTATATGCTCGGTATTAGCAATTTATAACAGCATTAAGAGAAGTTTTTGAGAAATATAATAAAGCAACTTGAAATTGCAGCAACACTGCACCTTTATTGAAGGTTATTTATTTAGTTATTTATTTTTTCTCCACATTATATTTAATTATTCATCCTTCCAATTCCCTTCTCATATCCTATGTGTAATGGCAAATACAAGAATTATTTTGCAGCACTAAATAAGAATAAATGTGTACGGATTTGATAACTGTAAAGTAAATATGAGCTTCCATGGATGCCAAGGAGATGGTTTGTGCCATTTAACTGCTATACAAAACTTAACTCCCACCTGTACTTGTACCAGCGGGCACTAACTGGTGCAGGCTAGAGTCAATCAAGTTAGCTTCTGCTGTTTCACAATAAAGCAAAGCTATACTCTTTGATATCCATAAAAAAAAAACTTAAGCTATACTCTTTGATTTCCATCAAACAACTTCACTCCAAACTCTCTATCCTCACATTTCCTTATGTAAGGGACAAGAGCACTGACATCAACTTTGTTCTCCGACTTACAATCATAACCGAAAGGATAATGAAAACACGGCTCCATCGACATGGCTCTTTTACAAGGTAGGTACTTTCCATGAGCTGGTCTTTGCAATATCCATGGCTTTAAACCTCCGAGACCTTGAGCTACGTAGCCAAAAGTCGACCAAGCACTAGTCATCAACACATCACACAAACTTAGAAGATATATTTCAGCCCATGCCTTCATATTGTGCAGATTATCTCCGCGGTGTTGATACTCTTCGTGACTAGGCTGATAAACCCTGATGACTTCACCTGTCACAGTTGGTTTAGCCATATACATGTTACTTAAATTCTTGTAGAACTCAGAATGTAAAGATGTTATTAAAATAGCTTTAGAAGTCTGATTCTTGAATGACAAAGCTGCAGATTTTTCCGCATCCACTCCTGGTATAAGTTTCTTCTTGAGAGTACATGTTAATATTTGATCCATAACAATTTGAAATGTTTTAGCATTAGGATGATATACTCTTATTTGGAGGCCAATCCTTTCATCTGCTTTGGCTAAGTGTGCATCGTAGAACCTGGTGATTAGTTGGCCCCATACCTGATTTGAAGGACTGAAAAGATATCTACCCAGGTGATGGAAAACAGTTTCTTTGTCAGGGAACATATTGCTCATCTCTTTCTGGAAAGACGGCATCAAGAAGAAAGAAGGGGCAAAATATTGCTCCGACAAGACGATTAACCAAGGGACTTTCTTGAGCAGAGCTTGCCCTTTATCACAGTAAAAGAACTTCTTATCTAGATAACCACGTTTTTTAACAGCAAGATATAGATATGATGGTGCTGACTCTATTAATTTGTTTGGACTATCCTTTTCAAGCATGCCCTCAAAACTATGAGCATCCCTGAGTTGAGATTTACGGAGTTGATTCTTAAGGGGAAAGTCCGTGGGCAGTAACCAAGATGTGTTTGGAAATGGCTCGCAGAACAGATCAGCCATGTCAGTCCCATGATGAAGAAGCAAGATACGATTTGTGAGGAGGGCATAAAGAAATGATGAGGCCATGCTAATCATCCTGTTTCCCAACCCATTCGCGGGCCTCCATATAATATATTTACATACTGTGGTTCTGTTTATGTGGCTTTTTCCAAGCCTCTTTAATGTTTTGTTGTAGGATTTTGTATGAGGTCCACAGTGTTTGTGAAGAGTTTCATAATTACGTAGCTTCGAAAGAAGAAAGGAAGACGGCTTATGGGGTGAAATCCTACGATAGAGGACAGTTTGATACCTGCTTAAACAGGATCTTTCATCAAATCCAGGAGAGATGAGTCCATCAAGTAATTGATCATTGGCGCTGCTGGCAGATTGAGATAAATTGTTTCTTGAACCTAATTTTTGACCATATGTGGGAGCCAGAGTTTCATTAAACAGGTCCTCTTTAGGCATGCTGGTTGGTTCATAGGTCTCATTTTTTGAATCTGTCAATTTGAGGTTGGAAACAAAAATTAGCTATAAAGAATAGCATGTCTTTTAGCATCTAACTGAAATCTTGTGAAATGAAATTTAAATATGTTTGCTCTTGTAATTTGATAAATTAAATGTATTTTCATGAACTCAAAACTATTTTATTATTTTTGTTAATATAAAAGAATGCATTTCCTGCACCTGGTCCTCCAACGAATGAGGGAGCTAGAGTTCCTTAAGGCTAGAAAACTCATTTTATGAACCTAGAAAATTTAGGGAAAAAGAAAAAGAAAAAGAAAACCACATATTAGTAGCAGAAAGCATGCCAATTTGTCAAACAATTGAAGTTTCATACAAAGACATCTAAATTCTCATTCGCATTTGTAGTTTTGTGAACCGAATGCAGTTAAAGAACTTTGAATTAATCGAGTCAATTTAATGTAAATGGATTCAGTTCCCCAACCTGATCCTTTGTCAATGGAAGCTATAGTTCCATTAAGCAGTTTGTCATCTGGTGTCCCGGTAAGTCGAGAGGACTCATATTTTGAATCTAAATATTTGGATACAAAATGAAGCTCAAATAAGTTAGAACAGCTTTACTTCCATACCATCAGCCAATTGAAATTTTTAAGAGTGGCCTTCAAACACCCTTATATTTGTCGGGTAGTAAATCTAGTAATTTATCAAATAAAAATTAATTTAATCATCATTTAACATCAACAAATTCATTTCTCGAACCTGATTTGCTGTTGAATTTGTCAGCAAGAGATTCATTGAGGATTTGGTCATTCGGTATGCTGGCATGCTGAGAGGACTCATGATTTGAATCTGAAAATTACGTAACAGAAAAAGGGGCAAATTAGCAAAGAAAAAAAAGACTTTCTTCAGCCAAGTGAAGTCCTGTAAGATCATCATTCACACTCATCCGACATATTTTATGAACTGCAACATATGTAGTCATTCTTTAATTAGCATAGATTCATTGCAAAGAAATTAAACTATGCGAGAGTTTGTGCGTAAACAATGTAAAAAGAAAATTAAGCAATGATCTTACCAAGTCCAACTGCTGCAGCATTTTGAACTTCTACCCCTGCACTTAGATCAAAATTTGAGTTTCTAGACATCATTGAGACAATGAATAATACTGGCAAAACAATGAAAAACATGACCATGATCGATTTGAATCCTTTGAATGCCAATCTCAACCTTTCTTTGGTAACTTCAAGGATTTCCATGATCTTATAGATGGCCACCTGCAATCATTAAAAGCTTTTGTGAACAGTGAAATGGCTATCTATTACATTTTTAGAAGCATAAGCTACATAATGAATGAGTTCAATTAACTCCTCCATTACAAAGTTTTAACCTTTTCACATGGAAAAGCAAGGAAAGAAAAAATCATCATAAGTTTTCCTCTAACAGTAAGATTTCTGTTCAATTGCCAAGTTCAATAATCAACATATGTAGACAAAACCCACGTAAAAGAAAGTGAAAAAAGCATAAAAAGATCGCAAATTTAGCAGAAAGAAATGGGTTTCAGAGAAAAAAGACTTGCCTTTCTTCATTCCAAATCTAAGATTTGCTCATCGCAAGAGAAGAAAAGAAACAGTTAATTTAGCTGATTTCCCTTTAGACCAGTTACGAAAATTCCTTCTCGCTCGTCTCACGAAATTATTCACTGCACTCGCGCTTATTGAGCACACTCTTTCAGCCGTCCGGTCCAGTAAATCTGAGCGATCAGATTTGGTCTGGCCCATGCAAGCATGTTCTTTGCCGTTCTGAATTAGTTCCCTATGTAATCCTGTGGACCCCTTTGTTTAATAAAGAGAAAAAGATTACATTGGGCCCACCTACTGGAATATAAGGACTATTCAGGGAGCATGGCCTGCCAACAGTTTAATATCCGAATTCATTTTTTTAATCATTTATCCATGCAAATAGCCAGCCAACATAACATCCTTTTAACAAGGATTAATGTATAAATTCTTCGCTAAATATCACTATTTATCAATTTTTTTTGAATTAATTATATATAAAATTTTTTTTTTGAATTTATTTAAAATATTAGATTATTTTTTATAAATTACATGTTAATTTATGTTAATTTACAAATAACGTATGAAAAGCACGCACCAAACAGTAGAAAAAAGGATAATTTTATATTTTTAATAATTTTTAAATAAATAATTTAATACTTTTAATAATATAGAATGTATTTTATATATTTCAAATAAATTTAAATGATCAATATAATATTTTTAATAAATTTAAAAAAATAATATAATATATAATCAAATAAATGACGATAGTTTAGAAAATAATTTATGTACTATCCCTATGATAAATGGACAAATAATTGAGTTAAAATAAAAATAAAATTCTTACTGTACATATTGTCTCCATCATAAAAAAAATTTAGAATATTATAAAACAATCATTGCTTTATACAATATAGTCAAGATTGGTAAGGAAATCGATTTTTTTTTAAATGAGATTTTAATTTCAATTTTTATTTGGCGTATGAAATACATAGCCGTTCCAAATTATGAGTCCGGTAATAGCCAAAAATCCGACTGAATGCCAAATGATCGTAGATAAAACAATAACTGAAGAATATATTTTGAAAAGAAATGTTCTGGCAAAAGAGATAAGCTAAACCACCAACATTGGCCAATATAATTAGAGATTATGTCTCTCTTATAACCCCCGATCAAACAGTTTATGAGAGAAGCATACAAAATAATGAGGCCAGCATATTATTCAGGTCATGAGCAATTTGCAGGCAACAAAACAATGATTTACATCATGTGTAGAATTCAATCTACTTACAATTCTATGATTCAGTTTAGTTCTGCACGAGACTCGCAGTATTAGCGAGGACTTCCCTAGTTGTGGAGCAGATGGTTTGTGATAACTAAGTGAACTTTAGTTACATGCAGACCAGCGAAGCCAGTAGTTTTGTGTTGATGAGGCTTCAAATTCAGAAGATGCAAGTCTGCTATAATCTCCAAGTTCAAACTTTTAGCAGTAGCCTAACCAGTGAAGGCTAGAGTCAATCAAAAACTATAGTTTTTTATGTCTATTAAATAACTTGACTCCCGACTCTCTATCCTCGCATTTCCTTATATAAGGAACAAGAGCACCAACATCAACTTTGTTCTCTGACTTGCAATCATAACCGAAAGGATAATGAAAACAAGGCTCCATTGACATAGCTCTTTTACAGGGTAGGTATATTCCATTCCCTGGCCTATGCAATATCCATGGTTTCACACCTCCAAGACTTTGAGCTACATAGCCAAAAGTTGACCAAGCACTAGTCACCAATGCATCACACAAACTTAGAAGATATATTTCTGCCCATGCCTTCGTATTGTGCTGATTATCTCCGCGGTGTTGATACTCTTCGTGGCTAGGCTGGTAAACCCCAATGACTTCACCTGTCACAGTTGGTTTAGCCATATACATTTCACTCAAATTCTTGTAGAACTCGGTGTGTAAAGATGTTACTAAAATAGCTTTGGATGATGCCTGACTCTTAGACAAGAAAGCCGCAGATTTTTCTGCATACACTTCTGGTATAAGTTTCTTCTTCACAGTACATGCCAATATTTGATCCATAAGAATTTGATACGTCTTAGCATTAGCATGATATACTCTTATTTGGAGGCCAATCCTTTGATCTGCCTTGGCTAAGTAAGCATTATAGAACTTGGTGATTAGTTCACCCCATACCTGATTTGAAGGATTGAAAAGATATCTACCCAAGTGGTGGAACACGGTTTCTTTGTCTGGGAACATATTGTTTATCTCTTCCTGGAAAGATGGCATCAAGAAAAATGACGGGGCAAAATATTGCTCTGATAAGAGAATCAACCAAGGGACTTTCTCGATCAGAGCTTGCCCTTTATCACAGAAAAAGAATTTCTTATCTAGATAATCACTCTTTTGAAGAGCGAGATACAGATATGATGGTGCTGGTTCCATTAATTTGTCTATACTATCCTTTTCTAGCATGCCTTGCAAACTATGAGCATACCTCAGTTCGGATTTACGGATTTGGTTCTTAAGAGGAAAGTCCGTGGGCAGTAACCAAGATGAATTTGGAAATGGCTCACAAAAGAGGTCAGCCATGTCAGTCCCATGATGAAGAAGCAAGACACGATTTGTGAGGAGGGCATAAAGAAATGATGAGGCCATGCTGATCATCCTGTTTCCCAACCCATTCACAGGCCTCCATATAATATATTTACATACTGGGGTTCGGTTTATGTGTGTCTGTTCAAGTTTCTTTAATGTTTTCTTGTAGGATTTGGTATGAGGTCCACAATGCTTGTGAAGATTTTCATACTTACGTAGTTTTGAAAGGAGAAAAGAAGAGGGCTTATGCAGTGAGATTCTACGATAAAGGACAGATTGATACCTGCTTAAACATGATCTTTCATCAAATCTAGGAGAGATTAGTCCATCAAGTAATTTATCATCGGCCATGCTGGCAGATTTAGACCAATTGTTTCTTGAAACTGTTTCTTTACCATATGTGGGACCCAGAGTTCCATTAAACATGTCTGCTTTGTCTGCGTTGATTGCTGCGGAGGACTCATTATTTGAAACCGTTAATTAGAGGGGAAAACAAGAATTAGCTTCAAAGAATAGCATATCCTTTAGCATATAACTGAATCTTGTAAGATAAATTCAAATGTGTTTGTTCTTGTAATGTGACAAAGACAATGCATTTCATGATTTAGATATTGATTCACTTCTCATAAATATAAACTTTTAGCATTTCCAGCACCTGATCCTCCAGTGAATGAGGGAGCTTGAGATCCGTTAAAGCCATGGGACTCGTATCCTGAAACTAAAACATCGCGGAAAAACACAATTTAGTAGTAGATGACATGACAATTAATTGAACATTTGAAGTTTGGCACAAAGGCAGTTAGATACATTAACATTTGCAGTGAGGTCAATCAAATATAGTTAATATAAACTCTGAATTAATTGAGTAGAGTTCATCGAAAATGGATTCAGTAATCGAACCTGGAACTTTGTCAATTCCAGGGGCTAAAGTAACATTGAGCAGTTTGTCATCTGGTTTCATGGTAGGTTGAGAAGACCCATATTTTGAATCTGAAAATTTGGATACCAAATAAGCAAAAAAAAAAAAAAAAAAGAAAATAATGGCTTGCCATAATATTGAAGTTTCTAGGAGTGACTATCCAGGCACATTTATACTTGTAGGGTGGTAAATGAAATAAAAAACTAATTTAATCATCATTTAACATCAAAGAAATTCATCCATTGAAACCTCGTTTCTCGTCAAATCTGTTATCGAGAAAGTTGCTCAGGAGTTTGTCACCTGGTAAGCTAGTAGGCTGAGAGGACTCATAATTTGAATCTGAAAATTTCTAAAAGAAGAGCATGAATTAGAAAATGAAGTTCCATATAAGATCATCACTCACACTTGTATGATGAATCCAACATACTTCATGAACTACGATATATCTAGTCATTCTTTAACTAAAATGGATACATTGCCATGAAATTAAACTATGCTAATTAAGCAAGCATCTCACCGATACCAAATGCCAGAGCATTTTGAACTTCTTCTTCTGCACTTAGATCAAAGTTTGTGTTTCTAGACATCATTGAAACAATGAATAACACGGGCAAAGCAATAAAAATCATGACCATGAATGATGTGAATCCTTTTGATGCCAATCTCAACCTTTCTTTGGTGACTTCAAGGACTTCCATGATCTGCCTGTAATAATTAATTAAGCCAGTGAATACTAACATATACTGTTGCGAACAGTGAAATGGCCATCTATAACATTTTTAGAAGCAGAAGCTACATAATCAACTGCTCAATAACTAACAAAAATGTAAAGTGGATAATAAGCTCCTCCATCACTAAGATTTAAACTTTTCAAGTAAAGTGAAATCTCTATTCAATTTCTAATCTTGAAAGAAAATTCTTCATACGTTTTCCCCTAAAACAGTAAGATTTCTTTTCGAGAATCAAGATAGACAAAACCCAGAAAAAAAGACAGTGAAAAAACAAATAAAGATTGCAAATTTAGCAGAAAGAAACGAGTTTTAGAGAAACAAGAGTTACCTTCTTCCAATCCAAATCGAAATCAGCACAGAACCGGAAGATCAAAAGTTACTCAGTTTAGTCAACTTTTACTAGCAGATTTTACTTCAGACCAATTCTGCAAGTTTCTCTAGCTTGTCGCTAGAAGAAATGATTCAGTGCCCTTGTGCGTCTAGAGCACAATCTTTCAGCCGTCCGATTGTGTGAATCTGCGTGTCAGACTGCAAAGCGTGTGCTCCCACGTGCCGAATTAATTCCCTATAAAATACTATAGATAGCGAAAGCGATTTAAATATTAGGCACGCGCAACGGATTTTTTTTTCTCGTAAATAATTATTTATTACTTCTTTCGTAATATTAAATTACGTGATTAAATTTAAATTATTAAATTTAATTAATTTTAATTTTATTGAAAAAAATAAATTAAATTAAATTAAAAATTTAAAAGTGACAGATAAATAAAATTTAAATTTTATTTAAAAGTAACAGATAAAAAAAACGAAAGAAATATTTAATAATTTTATTATTGGATACATGTACAAATGATTGAGTTAATTATATTGGCTTAATATGTAAAAATATTCTTAATATTTGTCAAAAGTAGCACTTTTATCCATAACATTTAGTTACATGCAATATTACCTATAAAATTATTAAAATTATGTAATTATTTTTATAAAATAATGAAACCGTTAATTTAATCGTATGATGTCTTTTAACTATTTATATTGCATTATTTTAGCAGAATACAATCAAACTAACGGTTCCGTTACTTTAAGAGAAAAATGATACCATTTTTATATTTTAGGGATAATATTGCATGAAATTAAATATTATGGATAAAATTACATTTTTTTAGTAAATATTAACAGCATTTTTACATATTTGGCCAATTATACAGTACCTCTAAAACCTTGCACTTTAGATATCTTGATTGATTTACTTTGCAAAAATAATATCTTAAAAATTATTCCATTTCTATAATTGTCTAATGTAAAGAAGATTATTATTATTATTATTATTATTATTATTATTATTATTATTATTATTATTATTATTATTATCTAAAAGAATTTCAAAGTTTCTGGCAGGCATAGATTAGAATTAACATACACAAGTTTCGTTTGTCTTCCTCTTAATTAAAATTTTATTTAATTACATCTCATACTTTCACCCAAAAATTCAAAACAATGAATTAAATCAATGTTGATTTTCATTAATCAATTTTAATCCCCAACTCACATCCTCACAATGCCTAACATTCGGACCGAGATCTGCATGATCAACCATAATATTTCTCTTCTGATTATAGCTCGGAGGAAAATGGAAGCAAGGCTCCATAGACATGGCTCGCTGGCATGGCGGATCAGGGATGCTACGGTTATCAGGAATGAACAAAATCCATGGCTTCACCCCTCCAAGTCCTTGAGCCACATACCCAAAAGTAGACCAAGTGCTGGTCACTAACACATCACTCATGCTCAGTATATACATTTCAGCCCATGCCTTTACATTGTGCATATTATCTCCAAAATGTTGATGCTCTTCATGGCTTGGCTGATAAACGCCAATTGCCTCTCCATTAACAGTCGGTTTCATCCAATACATATGCTTTAATTTCTCGTAGTAAACCGAATGTAATGACGCCACTAATAAAGCTTTCGATGCCTGGTTTTTCGATGGTGAAGATACAGGCTTTCGTGTGTCGAGTTGGGGCAGAATGTTTTCTTTTTCTGTACAGGATAAAATTTGGTTCATAACTAGGTGACTTGGGCTTGATTCAGGATAAAATAGTCTTATCTGTAAATTAATCCTCTCATCAGCTTTAGCTAAATAAGCTTGGTAAAACCTGGTGATCAATCCCCAAACTTGATTTGAAGGGTGGAAAAGATACCGACCCAAGTGATGAAAAACTCTCTCTTTATCATGGAATAATCTGTTCAACTGTTTCCTGTAAGAGGACATCAAGAAAAGAGAAGGGACGAAATATTGATCCGATTTCAGGATTAACCATGGAATTCTTTGAAGAAACCTTTGATTCTTATCCTGGTAGAAAAGCTTGTCATGATTATCGGAGTTATAAGACAAATGTAGAAGCAGAAATTTTAGAGCAGGTACGTTAGTAGTACTTTCATTGTTTTTCTTTAGCAAGTTTCCATAGCTATGCATCTCTCTCATTTCCAAGCTATCAAATTGATTCCTGAGGGAAAAATTTGTAGGCAATAACCATGTTGAATTCGAAAATGGCTCGCAGAATAAATCGGCCATGTCCGATCGATGATGGACAAGAAGGATCCTGTCAGTAAGTAGAGCATATAGAAATGCTGAAGCCATGCTTACAATCCTATTTCCTAGGCCATTAGAAGGCAACCAAACAATGTAGCTACAGCCTGAAACATTACTAATCTGGCTAGAATTAAGTCATTTCACAGCTTTGCTGTAAGGTTCGGAGCCAGGACCACATCGTTTGTGTCGATTTTCGTACTTTCGCAGCTTTGAAAGGAGATAAAGAGAAGGCACAGAGGCTGAAGTTTTGTGATCATATAAGCCAGATTCGTACCTACTTATGCAAGATTGTTCATCAGATCCTGGAGCTAGAAGTCCGCCAAGCGAATAATCAGGTTTAGAACAAGTATTTTCAGAACCTGAAAATCACATTAAGAAAATAGAATTGCATAAACAGAATAAGAAGTATAAGTTTATTGGAAATGAATTTGTAAGAAAATTATATTTACCATCAGAAAAAGCTAAGAATCTAGTAACATTTTTAGCTTCAGCTGCAAATTCTTCTATTAGATGAACAGTTGGGTTCTGGTATATCATTGAGATAGTGATGAAAAAAGGCAAAGCTATGAAACATAGAATTAGCGCTAATGTAATTTTCTTCGAATTAAATACCAATTTCTCCATTCTGGTTTGGAGATTTTCAATGATTTTCTACTTGTGTAATCTACTGATCTGCAATTCAATAATGATATTCTCCATTAGCAATTTGGGCTGAGATTGGCCCAACAAAAATAACTGATTATGGCCAAAGCCCAATTGTCAATAACAGTTAGGCCCAGCAAGGCCCAATAACCCAGCAGTCCACTGCGGTCACAAAATTTTATGACCGACGAAACAGAAATTGAACGTTAACATTCACCTTTTGAAAATGCCAATGAAACTGTTTTCTTTTCTTTTTTCTTTTTCTTGGAAAATTCATATAATTGCATTCATATAGTCCAACAAATACAAAAAGGCAGAAATAAAAAGAAGAAATTCTGACAAAAATAAACATATTTCCCTTGGTTTGATCCTAAGCTGCCTTCTCCAAACAGTTAACCTCAAAAAAAAAATGAAAATCATACAATACAAACAACAGCTGGTTTCTGGGTTCTCATCAAAATCATGGCCATAGTTTTAATTTAATACTTTCCAAGCTTCTTTTATTGATTATAAGAGTGTATATCCAAAACCTCAATATATATATATATAAAGAGAAACTATGAAAACTTGATAAAAGTTGACAGAAGCTTACCTGAAAATTAATCCGAGTAGAGAAGAAGAAAAGCTGATAAAGAAGTCATAAGTTCTTAAGAAAAATAGAAGCAAACTTGCTATGCTCTAATCTCTATCAGGTTTCTTAAGATGGAGCTTTGATGTTTACCAATGTATTTAATTATACGATAGAAAAACTTTAGCGTAAGAAAGAGTATTTTGACTTGCTATTATTAAATTATTACCCATGTGGTTTGATTTTTCTGTAATTATTTTATAAGCTGTTGTCACGTCCAAAATTGGTCAATGGGGGCAGCCATCTTATAAGATTACAACTGTAAGTTTACTAACATGAAATTATGTGTTTCTTTTTCTTTTAAAAAGAAAAAAAAAAAAAGAGATGAGGTGTTCTTGGATAATTCTAGGAAATCCAGTCAATTGTTTCATCTTGGGTAGACCTGTTCAACAGCTTGGTATGTAGGATTCTGTGTTAAGGTCCACCTTGTTCAACAGCTTGATATCATTCAGTTGTTTCAATATGCATACTTCAATGTGACAGATACAATCAATGAGTTGCAGCAAATTCGAGAGTTAATAAAAAATGACCCTATTTAACCAGAGTCAGCAAAATTATTAACAAGCTTCAGTCCAGAAGTTGCATCCTCACAGTGCTTGACATGGGGAACAACTGCACCCATATCAGCTTTTACCTTTGCTTTGCAATCAAAACTTGGAGGAAAATGATAACAAGGTTCCATGGACGAAGCCCTTTGGCAAGCAGGATCAGGAGTTACCTGGTTCTCAGGTTTGTAAAGGATCCATGGTTTCAATCCTCCAAGGCCTTGAGCCACATAACCAAACGTTGACCAAGAGCTAGTCACCAACAGGTCACTTAAGCTCAGGAGATTGATTTCAACCCATGCCTTCAAATTATGCATATTATCACCAAAATGCTGATACCTGTCAAAGCAATTACAATTAAGAACATGCAAATCATAACAAAATAGGACAGAACAGAACATACGTTTTCTGTCTGAATAGAAAAGTTGCATTCTATCAATACCTTTCATGGGTTGCCTGGTAAACACCAATTATTTCTCCCGTTGTGGTTGGAAATGTCCAGTACATGTTTTTTATTGTCTCATAAAATTCTGAATGTAAAGATGCTATTAGTATGGCCTTTGATGTCTGGTTTTCGCATGGTGAAGCAGCGGGTTTCTGTTTATCTACTTCCGGTAGCAAATTTTCTTGAAGAGTGCAAGCTATAATTTGATCTGTTACAATTTGAATTGGGCTAGCTTCCTGATTGAATATTCTTATTTGTATGCCTATTCTTTGATTTGCCTTGGCTAAGTAAGATTGATAGTACCTAGTTATAAGTTCCCATGCTTTATTTGATGGGTTAAAAAGGTACCTCCCCAGGTGGTGGAAAACAGATTCTTTTTCAGGAAACATCATGTCAAGTTCTTCCTGGAAAGAAGGGATAAGGAAGAGAGATGGAATGAAGTATTCATCAGATTTCGAGATCAACCACGGGACCTTTCGAAGAATTTCTTGGTGCTCTTCACAGTAAAATAGCCTATCATAATCATCGCAATTGAAAGCTAGGAAAAGATACAATACTGATGGCAGCATTGATGTGTTAACAATGTCATTTCTTACCATGTTTCCGTACCTACCAGGAAATTGCTGATCAAATTTTTTGAATTCATTCTTCAATGGAAAATCCAGGGGCAATAGCCATGATGTATTTGGAAATGGTTCACAGAAGAGATCAGCCATATCGGTCTCATGTTGAACAAGCAAAACTCTGTTAGTAAGAAGAGCATATAGAAATGTGGAAGCCATGGACAAAATCCTGTTCCCCAAGCCTTCCAAGGCTATCCAGACTATGTACTTGCAAGCTGCAGGATTAGAAGAATTCCAGAAATCGAGCAATTTCAGGGTTTCATTATAGGATTCTGTGGAAGGTCCACATTACTTATGAAGATTTTCGTAATTGTGCAGTTTTGAAATGAGGTAGGGAGAAGGCTTATGAGGTGATAGTTTACGATATAAGGAAGACTGGTGCCTGCTTAAGCAAGACTTGTCATCAAATTCTGAAGCAAATAGATCAGGTTGTTAGGATACATTTTCTGAATCTGTTAGAAAAAGAAAAGAAAGATTAAGATAATCAAGTAAATTTCCTTCACTTTCTCAGGAAAAAAAAAAAACCAAGAAAGTAAGCGATTGGGTCTTACCAACACCAATCTGTGTAAACTCGAGTTTAGGAGATCTCCCTATTATGTCGAACATGCTATCTATACAAAAAACTGTAAGAAAAGCTAGCAGACAGGCAACTAATAAAGTTATTGATATTCTCATTGTATAAAAATAGCTACGTAACTATGAACTTGTATATATATCAGAAAGAATCACTACATTCTGGCAGAATATAAATTAATGTACTTTCCAAGATTAGAAGATAAGAAATTTGCCTATCAAACTTAATGTCACTTTCAATGAGTTTGGTGCGTTCTTCTAAAGTCAAATTGCTAAAGAAATTTAAAAGTTAGGCGAGTAATTAATTTGTAACTCTTTTATTTTAAATCTTTATGAGGATTTTTTCCTTTTTCTTGGTTATATTAGTCAAGATACAATCCTGAAACTTATAATTATTATATTGCAAAATCTTCAAACAAATTGAAAAAAAAAATAATTAGCTTCAGCTAGAACTATTTTAACTGTTAACAAGTTTCAATCCTGAAGTTACATCCTCACAATGCTTGACATAAGAAAAAACATTACCCATATCAACAGTAGCCCTTTTCTTGCAGTCATAAGTGGGTGGTATATGAAGACAAGGTTCCATTGACACGGCTTGATGACAAGCTGGATCAGAGGCATTCCAATTCTCTGGCCTATAAAGAATCCATGGTTTCAAGCATCCGAGTCCTTGAGCCACATACCCAAAAGTGGACTGAGAGCTTGTCACCAGAACATTGCTTAAACTTAATAGATTCATTTCAACCCATGCTTTCACATTGTGCATATTGTTACCAAATTGTTGATGCTCCTCGTGGCTTGGCTGGTAAACAGCAATTACATCTCCTGTTTTAGTTGGAAATTCCCAGTACCGATTCGTCATATTTGCATAAAATTCTGAATACAATGATGTTATTAGTATCGCCTTTGATGTCTGGTTTTTTGATGGAGAAGCTACAAGATTTTGTTTATCTACTTTTGGCAACAAGTTTTCCTCATTAGTACAAGCCAAAATTTGATCCATCACTTTCTGAAATGGAACATCATTCGGTTTGAATACTCGAATTTGCAGGCCGATGCATTCTTTTGCATTGGATAAGTATGCCTGATAGAACCTAGTGATGAGTCCCCATGCCTTATTCGAAGGGTGGAAAAGGTACCTACCCAAGTGGTGGAAAACAGATTCTTTGTCAGGAAACATCCTGTCTAATTCTTCTTGGAAAGATGGCATTAGGAACAACGATGGAATGAAGTATTCGTCCGAGTTCAAGAACAGCCATGGGACTTTTTGCAGAAGAAAGTGATTCTCTTCACAGTAAATGAGCTTGTCAAAAAAACTAACTCCTGAACCTAGAAACAGATTCATATATGATGGTGGCAGCTCGGTGGATGCATTAACCATCTTGTTCTTCAGCATGTTTCCTAAAGTCTGTGGATTCCACTTATTAAACCTTAATTCATTCTTCATGGGAAAACCTGCAGGCACTAACCATGAAGTATTTGGAAACGGCTCACAGAAGAGATCAGACATGTCAGAATTGTGTTCAACAAGCAAAATTTTATTAGTAAGAAGAGCATAGAGAAATGCTGAAACCATGGTTAGTATCCTGTTCCCCAATCCTGCATGAGCTGTCCAGACTATGTAATTACACTCTGTAGGACTAGAAATGTTCCTGGAATCAAGTACTTTAACTGTTGTATTATAGGATTCTGAGTAAGGTTCACATTTCTTGTGAAGACTTTCATAATTTCGCAGTTTTGAGATTAGATATGCGGAAGGCTTTTTGGGTGAAGGTTTGCGGTATAGGATAGACTCAGATCTACTTAAGCAGGACTCCTGATAAAATCCTGATGCTAATAGCCCGCCAAGCAATAAATCATCAGAATTTTTGCCAGGTTGAGAGGAATTCTTTTCTGAACCTGTGGAAAACGAAAAGAAAAGAATTATAAGATAATCAAGCTTGTTTTCCATCACTTTATCAAGAAAAGATTAGTGCTTGCCACAATTAGATAATTAGATCTTACCAACACCAAGGACGTTGACTTTAGCACGTTCAAGTAGATTGAACATGCGATCTTGGTAATTTACTGACAGCATGATTATAAGAGGGAAAGCTACCAAACAAGCAATTAAGGAAATGTTCCTCGTCGAACTCGGCTCTGGTAGTTTAGTCACAGACTTGTCTTCTTCCATGATCAGGTCTCTGATATCCACTGGTTATTGTCAGTCTGAAAATTTTTATATTCAATGAGTCATTGTATATGACTAATTATCATTCTGTGACGTTTCCAAGCTCTTAGCAATCAAAGTATTGTAATTGTGACTTCAATTGTAAATGTTGACGTACCTCAAAGACTAGAAGAAACATTGAACTAATGATCTGTGAAGCGCATAAATGAACAAAAATGGAAGTAAAATTGAAGGAGGAATTCTAGCTTTTGAAGTCAATCTACTAATTATAAAAAAGAGAATGAAAGAAATGTAGGAGAAATTTATGGTGCTTTATGTTAGTAATTACGCAAAGGCACATTCACTTTGAGTGCTAAAGATGTCTTAATAAGTACAAAGATTTTAGACTTTTGGCAAGCTATTAAGGACCATGTGCCCTTGCTTAGGGTACCGTGCCTTGCTACTCAGTCTAAGTAATAACCCTCCAATAGCAAAACACAGAATGAGAAGCCAAAATATGGTCAACTATTCCATTTATGGAAGCAAGCCAATTTTTTGATAGAAGATCTAATAATAGAATCTGGGTATTAAATCTTTATCCTTCTTCCATATTTATATTTATATTTATTATTATTATTATTTCAATTTCCTTTCAGGAAATAAATCTCTCTTTCATACTGTTTTCTTTCATATGACTATTAATTTATTTTTTTATTCACAAATTAAGTGACTATCTTTTTATTTTATTTAACTTTTATTCCAAAGATTAGAAAAGTAACTATATATAACATATATATATCCTTTTTGATGGCCATATTATTTAACATGCCAGAATTTGAAAAGCTATTAAGAAGAAAACCAAACCTCACCTTAAAATTCAATTGTTAAATTAGAGAAATTTATCCATTACAAAGAGACTTCCAGCTCTATATGAAAGAGTTAATATATATATAACAGTAAAATTGCAAAATGTAATTCCAATTGGATTTCTATTAAAAAAAAAAAAGAAGTTAAATATTTTTCTGTCTTTCTTCCTATTCTGTTGTAAAGTAAAGAATACAAAATTGCAAACAAATCAAAAATCATTGTTCATAAGCTTCAATCCTGAAGGTGAATCCTCACAGTTCTTGACATAAGAAACTACAGCACTCATATCAGAATTTTCCTTTCTCTTGCAGTCATAACTAGGTGGTATATGGAGACAAGGTTCCATTGATACACCCTGTTCACAAGATGGATTAGAATTCTCCCAATTCTCAGGCCTGTAAAGAAACCATGGTTTTAATCCTCCTAGCCCTTGAGCCACATATCCAAATGTTGAGCCTGAGCTTGTCACCAAAACATTACTCAAACTTAATAAATTCATTTCAACCCATGCTTTCACATTATGCATATTATCCCCAAAAATTTGATACTCTTCATGGCTTGCCTGGTAAACCTCAATTTTCTCTCCCGTTCTTGTTGGAAATCTCCAGTATCTGTGTGTCATATTCTGATAAAATTCTGAATGTAGTGATGCTATTAGTACAGCCTTTGATTTCTTGTTTTCCAATGGCCAAGCTATGAGTTTTTGCTTATCTACTTCTGGCAGCAAATTTTCTTGAAGAGTGCAAGCTAGAATTTGATCCATCACTCTTTCAGATAGATTAGCCTTTGGGTTGAATACCCGAATTTGCATACCGATTCTTTCTTCTGCTTTGGCTAGGTAGGCATCATAGAACCTTGTGATAAGTCCCCATGCCTTGTTTGAAGGGTGAAAAAGATACCTCCCCAAGTGATGGAATACTGTTTCTTTGTCAGGAAACATCCTGTCAAGTTCTTCCTGGAAAGATGGCATCAGGAATAAAGACGGGATGAAGTATTCATCGGATCTTAAGATCAACCATGGGACTTTTCGAAGCAACGTGTGATGCTCATCGCAATAAAACAACTTGTCAAAATAAGTAAGGCCATAAGCTAGAAATATATTCACACGCGATGGTGTAAATGTTGTTGATGCATTGACAGTATTGCTCCTCAGTTTGTTGCCAAGAGTCTCTGAGTTCCACTTATTGAATCTTCTAAGTTCTTTTGGAAATTCCCGAGGCAGTAACCATGATGTATTCGGAAATGGCTCGCAGAAGAGATCAGACATGTCAGGATTGAGTTCAACAAGCAAAACTTTATCAGTAAGAAGAGCATAAAGAAATGCCGAAGCTACTGTTAATATCCTGTTCCCCAACCCTGCTTGCGGTGTCCAGACTATATAATTACACTCTAAAGGACTCGAAATGTTCGTGGAATCAAGTACCTTAAGTGTAGTCTTGAATGCTTCTGTGTCAGGTCCACATTTTATATGAAGATTTTCGTAATTACGCAGTTTTGAAAGGAGGTACTCAGAAGGCTTTTTCAATGAAGGTTTGCGGTATAGGACAGACTGGTATCTGCTTAAGCAGGATTCTTGATCAAATCCTGAAGCTAGAAGTCTGCCTAGGAGCAAGTCATCACCAGAAATGCCAGCAAGTTGTGAGGAATTAGTTTCTGAATCTGTAAATGGAATCAAAATGGACAATTAAGTTAATTTTCCCTCAGTTTCTCGAGAAATAATGCGTTAATTGACGATTAGTTCTCACCTATACCAACATTTTCGGATTTTCCTCCAAGAACCTTGACTTTAGAAATTGAAATTCCACCAATTAAATCAAACATTCCATCTTGATTATTCACCGAGAATATAATTGCAAGAGGGAAAGTAAGGAAACAAGCAACTACGAGGAAGGTCCTTATCGTACTCGATCCAAGTGTTTTCATCATAGACTTGTTTGCCATTAATGTTTTTCAACCTGAAAAGGTTTATCTTTGCAAATTAGTTTACTCCTGATAATAATGAGTATCCATGAAAAAGATAACATGAACATACCAAGAATAAATCCATACTTACCTCAGGACAAGAAGGAGGAGAAGAAGATGAGGAAATTTGCTACTTTCAAGAGTTATCTGTTAAAATAAAATACAGGTCAAATTTTTTAAGAGTTAAAAATTGGTATATGTAACTAATATATATATATATATATATATTTGCTATTTCAAGAAATGGGTGGGTCGCTTTCTCTGTATATTTCTAACTACGTAAAGGGATATGTTGAGTAATGAGTAGTATAGGAATTTGAAAAAGTGTATTAGCTTGTTAATTACTAAAGAAGCAAGCATGTGACTTTCTGCATGGAGGCAACTTTGAGTTGCTTAAGCATATTGGCCATATTAAAAGACAAGAACATGGAAAACTCTTATCTAAATATTTAGTACCAATTAAAAAATTGCATTAATCTTTTAGCATTTTCAATTAGTAATAAAAAAAATCACTTTTCTTTTTCTTTTTCCTGTTCATACATTTTGCTATTGACTTGATGTAGTAAGAGTACCTAGATCATATTGTGCGTAGAGAAATGTTAGATTCAATCTGTATTTTTTTTTAAATTCGAGTATATATACTTTAAACTTATCAGTATCATTGTTTTGAATCGATTCCAGGAACTTATATATTTTCATTTTGTTTAAACTTCACAAGTTTACTAACGTTAGAATTATTTTCTTGAGACCAAAAGAAAATAATTAGATTCAAAAGCAAAATGACCTTTTATTTCTTTTTTAAATGGAAAATTAGAATGAAATCAAATAATCTCATAATTTTCCATCTACAATCATGGGAGAGGCTTGGTTACCACACAACATATCTAAGATAACATCTTTAGTAAATATTTTTCCATGTTCAATTACACATATAAAATATTGCAGATCAATAATGATCATAAAGTTTAAGCACAAGTATTAAAAATTGTTAAACAGCTTAAGTCCAAAAGATACATCCCCACAATGCTTGACATAAGGAACAACACTACCCATATCAACATTAGCCCTTTTCTTGCAGTCATAAGTGGGTGATCTATGAAGGCAAGGCTCCATAGACATCACTCTTCTGCAAGCTGGAGTTGGATAAGAAGTATTCCAATCCTCAGGCCTGGAAAGAATCCATGGTTTCAAGCCTCCAAGCCCTTGAGCCACATACCCAAAAGTAGACCAAGAGCTAGTCACCAAAACATTGCTTAAACTTAATAGGTTCATTTCAACCCATGCCTTCACATTGTGCATATTATCCCCAAAATGTTGGTACCTTTCGTGGCTTGGCTGATAAACCCCTACTACATCTCCTGCTATAGTTGGAAATGTCCAGTACCGGTTTGTTATGTTCTCATAAAATTCAGAATATAAAGAAGCTATTAGTACAGCTTTCAATGTCTTGTTCTTCGACAGAGAAGCTACCAGCTTTTGTTTATCTAATTTTGGCAGCACATTTTCCTGAATTGTACAAGTTAAAACTTGATCCATTACTTTTTCTAGTGGAACATCTTTCGGATTGAATACTCGAATTTGCAGGCCAATTCTTTCTTTTGCCTTGGCTAAGTAAGACTGATAAAACCTTGTAATAAGTCCCCACGACATATTTGAAGGGTGAAAAAGATACCTAGACAAGTGGTGGAAAACAGTTTCCTTGTCAGGAAACATCCTGTCAAGTTCTTCCTGGAAAGATGGCATCAGGAATAAAGACGGGGCAAAATATTTGTCGGATCTCAGGATCAACCAAGGGACTTTTCGGAAAAGTGTATGGTACTCATCGCAGTAAAATAGCCCGTCAAAAAAGTCTTGGCGGGCTGCTATGAAAATATACAGAAATGGCGGTGGGAACTTCATGGATGCATCAATCAGTTTGCTCCTGAGCAGGTTTCCAAAAGTAGGCCGCGGCTTGTTCCATCTGAAATCACCAGGGAAGTCTGGAGGCAACAACCATGAAGTATTTGGAAACGGCTCGCAGAAGAGATCAGACATGTCAGAATTATGTTCAACAAGTAAGACTTTATCACTAAGAAGTGCATAGAGAAATGCCGAAGCCATGGATAATATCCTGTTCCCCAATCCTTCTTGAGCTTTCCAGACTATGTAATTACACTCTGCATGACTAGAAATGTTCCTTGAATCAAGTAGCTTAACTGTTCTATTATAGAACTCTGTGTAAGGTTCACATTTCTTGTGAAGTTTTTCATAGTTTCGCAGTTTTGAGAGTAGATATGCAGAACGTTTTTTCGATGAAGACTTGCGATATTGGAGAGATTGGTATCTACTTAAACAGGAATCCTGATCAAATCCTGAAGCCAGTAGCCCACCCAGCAGTAAGTCATCATCAGAATCTTGTTCTGAACCTGTAAAATAGAGGAGGAATAGGATAATCAAGTTATTTTCTATCACTTTCTCTAGAAAATAATGTCTCGAATAATAGATTATTACAACTTACCAAGAACTTTGACTTTAGCAAATGCAATTAGATTGGACACTTGGTGATTCAATAAAAGCATGATGATAAGAGAGAGAGCCATCAACCAAACTGCCATGTGGAAATTCCTCATTTTACTGATCTCCATAATTGGAACTTTGAACTTCACTGCAATTGTTACCCTGAAAATCTTGAGTTTTTTTTTTCTTTGCAAAATTAGACCTCTCAGAATATATTCCATTCATTTATAAATTGCACTGATTCTAAACAGTATGTCTCGTAATAACAAATATTATTGTTTATCATTATTGTGGTCATTATTATTTTTGGCTTAGACCATATCCAGTAACAAATATACAGTCGATAATGTTTCTTTTTAATTTACTATACTAACCCAAAAATGGAAAATAAAAAAAATGTACTTACTTTACTAGTTTAAGAATTATTTTATGAAATGGGGCATTTTAAGTTTTATATACAGTTTTAATTCTTGTTATATTATGTATGTATGAACCAATTTCTGTAACAATTTATTTCATAGCTTAAAAAAATGAAGTTAAATATTTTTTTCTTTATATATATATTCAAATTAACACATGTAAAGTAGTAGAAAATTACCTTATAGGCAATTAAGTTGTCTGTTTATATGTTGTTTCTCCATGAATTTTCTTTCATGTCTTCATCCATCGGACAACAAAAGAAAATAATAAGAACTATCTGAATAAATTCGACAAGGAAAAAAAAAAAGGCAAAGCCATTAGATGATATACATGAAAATGGAGGAAGTGCAAAACAAGAACACTATAAGAAACCTGTCAAATAAAGGTAACGAATAAATATAACATATAGTGAATTAAATTCGGCTCAAACTGAATAATATATACTAGTAATTATAATTAAAAAAAAAAAAGAAAAGAAAAGAAAGATGATGAGCAAATTTTGGCACTGGTTTTAGACTTCAAAATGCATAGAATTGATTCAAGTGAATTCCAATTATTGGCATTCAAAGTCAATTTGCTAATTGGTATCCCATAAAGAAAGATTAGTGCTGTATGTAAAACAAGGCATCCAGGAAGAACGTGTAAACTCCCTGGTTCGAAGAAAAGTTCTTTAAACTTTCACTCGAAGCTAAAACAAAAAAAAATTAGTCCACTAAACCATGTGCATTTGGATATACGAAAGGAAATTTACGTCACTAATCAACAATTAATGGAACAAATGGTTTTGGACTTTCAACTTGGAATTAACTATGAACCATGAGGCCGTTTAAGGATGGTATACAGATGAACATTCTGGTCCACCCCTTGAAAATTGTGAAAATTACGTGCTGTGTAAGCCAACTATTATTATTTTCTCAAAAAGAAACTAGAGTGATTTAATATATAAGCAATGGCTTTTTAATTAAAAAAATATAAATTTATGTCTTATTTAACATGTGATTGCTATTGTGTCAAAAAGAACATGTGATTGCTATTGGTTTAGTTCGTACTTGATGTGTAGAAGAAAATCAAATACTCTCCTACTTTCAGCCTAAGATATCACATGAAAAGAGAGAACTTCAGTGAGTTTTTTACAGGAAAATTCCGATGGTCAAGTTAGTATATTGATATAAAAATGATAAAGGGAATTTATATATAGCAACTGGCGTACTATAATTAATGAGTTAAGTCATTAATGTTCCATAATGGCTAGTAATGGCTGGTCATTAATTAATAGCGTAGCGTATGATAGCTATGATGAGTTCTTTAATATGCTAATACATTCAGATATGAACCTGGACTCTCCAAGATTATTATCAGAAATCGGCTTCAGATAAGCATTTTCCACGTCCAATATTTACCCAAATGAAAAATTAAGAAAGTTTTTGTTTACAGAAAATAAATTACATTTTCATTTTGTACTTCTAGATTAACAGAACTCAAGGAGAAATTACAAACAAATAATGATGATAAGCTTTAAACAGAAGTAGTAAGATTGGTAACAAGCTTCAATCCAAAAGATACATCCTCACACCGCTTGACGTAAGGAACAACATTACCCATATCAGCATAGGCCTGAGCCTTGCAGTTATAATTAGGTGGTAAATGCAGGCAAGGTTCCATAGACATCAATCTTCTGCAAGCTGGATAAGAAGCATTCCAATCCTCAGGCTTAGAAAGAATCCATGGTGTCAAACCTCCGAGCCCTTGAGCCACGTACCCAAAAGTCGACCCGGAGCTAGTCACCAAAACATTGCTTAAACTTAATAGATTCATTTCAACCCATGCCTTCACATTGTGCATATTATCCCCAAAATGTTGCCTACTTTCATGGCTTGGCTGATAAACCCCTATTGTATCTCCTGCTATAGTTGGAAATGTCCAGTACCGATTCGTTATGTTCTCGTAAAAATTTGAGTATAAAGATGTTATCAGTACAGCTTTTGATGTCTTCTTGTCCGATGGAGATGCTATGAGCTTTTGCTTATCCAATTTTGGCAGCAAATTTTCCTGAATTGTACAAGTTAAAACCTGATCCATTACTTTATCAAGACGAACAACCTTTGGTTTGAATACTCGAATTTGCAGACCGATTCTTTCCTTTGCCTTGGCTAAGTAAGACTGATAAAACCTCGTGATAAGTCCCCACGACTTGTTTGAAGGGTGGAATAGATACCTGCCCAAGTGGTGGAACACTGTTTCTTTGTCAGGAAACATCCTGTCAAGTTCTTCCTGGAAAGATGGCATCAGGAAGAAAGATGGACCAAAATATTCATCCGATCTCACAATCAACCAAGGCACCTTTCGAAGAAGAGTGTGATACTCTTCACAGTAAAATAGCCTGTCAAAGAAATCAAGGCGGGCTGATAAAAAAATATACAGAAATGGCGGTGGAAACTCCATCGATGCATTAATCATTTTGCTCCTGAGCAGGTTTCCAAAAGTAGGCCGCCACTTGTTCCATCTGAAATCGCCAGGGAAGTCTGGAGGCAACAACCATGAAGTATTAGGAAACGGCTCGCAGAAGAGATCAGACATGTCAGAATTATGTTCAACAAGCAAGACTTTATCAGTAAGAAGTGCGTAGAGAAATGCAGAAGTCATGGATAATATCCTGTTCCCCAATCCTTCTTGACCTTTCCAAAGTACGTAATTACACTCTGCAGGGCTAGAAATGTTCCTGGAATCAAGTAGCTTAACTGTTCTATTATAGGATTCCGTGTAAGGTTCACATTTCTTGTGAAGCTTTTCATAGATTCGCAGTTTTGACATTAGATATGCAGAAGGTCTTTTGGGAGAAGGTTTGCGGTAGTGGACAGATTGGTATCTACTTAAACAGGAATCCCGATCAAATCCTGAAGCCAGTAGCCCACCCAGTAAAAAATCATCATCAGAAAAAGTTGCAGGTTTATTGGAATCTTGTTCTGAACCTGTAAAACAGAGAAGAAAATAGGACAATGAAGTTATTTTCTATCCCTTTCGCAAGAAAATAATATCACACAATAGATTATTAGAACTACTTACCAATGATCTTGACTTTAGCAAGTGCAATGAGATCGAACACGCGATCTTGATGATTCAATGACACCAAGAATATAAGAGAAAAAGCTATAAAACAGGCTGCTATGGGGAAGTTCCCCATTTTACTAATCTCCATAGTTAGATCTTCTTATTACTCCAGTGCAATATTGTCACCCTGAAAACGTTCATCAATGGATTTTACTTTAATTTTTATTATTTCTCACTTAAATATATATGTACTCCATCCATTCTCTTCTATCTAAAACTTTTAAGAAAAATTTAAATTCTATTTATCAGTTACTTTTAAAGTTTCAATATAATTTAAATTGCTTTTTAAATATATTTTTTTCTCAATAAAATTATAACTAATTAAATTTTATAATTTAATTTTAATCATTCAATTTAATACTAAATTTAAGTCTATTTATTTTTTAATCTTAGTGAAAATAACAAAAGTGACGGATAAAAAAGAACAATGAAGGTAGTTTTTAGTTTATAAACATGCAACTTGATCATCATGTTGTGTCTAGGTTGCTTGTCATCAATGTTTTTGTTGCTTGAGACAACAATTAAGAAATGTGCACATGTTTTACTGATGTTTTCTTTTTGAATTAAATATTAACCAAACAATCTAATAATTAAACCATATTTATATGTGTACTTTTTTTATTTGAAGAATTAAATCTAAACATGGGTTTTATAAGGTTTCTCTATAGGATTTCAATTCTTGCTAAATTATATCCATTTTATAGGCAACTAAGTTAATTACCTGATAACTATTCAAACACAGAGTAGGAGATAATTACCTGATAACTTGTAGGCAACTAAGTTAGCCGTCATAGATGTTGTTTCCCCATGAAAATTGGTTGTATGTCTTGATCCACATGCTCAAACAACAATCTTAAATTACACAAGAAAACATAGTTGAACTGATTGAATAGATTCAAACATGAAGAAAAAATGGGAAATTAAGATAAGAAACCTATCACAGGTGATGAATAAACATCAAGACTAGCTAGAAGAAGAAGAAGAAGAAGAAGAGGAAGAAATTTTGGAATTGGTTTGAGAATTCAAAGTAGTGATTGTATTTATATGCATGCATATAATTAATAAATGTCAATTGGTCTTCAAAGTCAAATTTGCTGCTTGTTTGATTTGAGGAATTCATGAGGTTGCTTAATCCTTGTACACAATACGAATGAACTTTCCAGTCCACCCCTAGAAAAGTGTGTAATTTATGTGCTGTATAAGGCAGCTATTTCTTAAAAATGGAACACCTGCTGAAAAGTCTAAATACGACAGAATCAGAATATTCATGGAAGGTTTAACGATGGATTTTATTCTTTGGACCAAATTTTCAAGTTAGTTAACGTTTCAACTCAATCACATTGTCACTTTAGTATTTCCTGACCTTAATTATACTATCGGCTGAAAATTTTTTAATGTTAAACCAGAACATACTAAACGACATGTCGTTGGGAGAGAGGCTGTAAATTCTGAATTGAAATACGGTTATAATTTAGACTTGTCAACGTCTTTTACTATTATATCTATTCCTACCCGAAACAGTAAAAATACGAAATTGTAATTAATTATTGAAATCGAAATAAAAGTATTGAAAATTAAAAAGAATTATATAAAGTTGTAAAAATGTCAAAAACTAGAGGCAGCTTCAGCCGTGCTCTTCTTTCAGTAGCTTTGATTGCAGCGACTCTGTTAACAAGTAAATTAATTAATATATGTTTTGTAGCATATAGCGGACTGATTACCAGCCACGAAGGTTAATTACAGACAAAATTCTGGTTAACAAAGCGAACAGTAGACAGACAACAGCGTTAACAACAACTAGTTCACCACAACATACACCAGATGTGTCCACAAGTACATCGCTTGAACTCCACCATTGAATTTTCAACTGCAAATATGATAAATTATGGGAGCTCATAGCGTTCTTGTACCACAGTTGCCTGTTCAGATTATAAATTCTTGTGAATAGCATAATAAGAAGAGACACTCTTACCATTCCATATTAATACCCGCACTTGTGGTGGCGCATCAAAAGCAATACCACATACCAAACACAGGCAATTTTGAAACTCAGCTTATGCATAACAACTCGTATGTATGGAAAATAAGGATAATGAACAAATGCTGAAGTTCCCTTGGACACAATGAAATCTAATCCTAGTAGTAGAAACACTTTCAACTAGGAGAAACTCAAGTCAGAGAATCAGCCAGAGGTGTACTCATTCATCCTTAAAATGCATATGGGAAGACTGTTTATAAAGAAAAGTACCCGTCCAGACCTCTACATTACTAATGCAGGTCTTTGAAACTAATCTTTCGGTCCCTATAGCGATCTGGAAGCCATTCATGTAGTTTCCTAGAACCACAGCATTTTTCTCATCTTCATATACTAGACCTTCAAGTATTCATGTACACAGCATGGACACAACCAAGGCCCAGCAAACAGAAAGCTGATCGACTAACATTCATTAACAAGGATACAGCAAGTTAGATCATCACTTTGACACCTTCAGCAGGACACTCCACTAGCATTACTCTAGGTATTAACAAGATTAAATTATACTCTCTGTTTACATAACAATATACATAATAGCACCAAGCACATCAAATGCACATCATCTGCAGATCAATAAACATGATCAATGTATTAGGTCACCCTCCTCGGTGAAAACATATAATCAGTATCCTTGCTCTCTGTTTACATAACAATATACATAATAGCACCAAGCACATCATCTGCAGATCAATAAGCATGATCAATGCATTAGGTAACGCTCCTCGGTACAAACATATAATCAGTATCCTCTAATTGCAACTGCCAAATTAAAGACATAGCCAGATCCCTCTAATTACAACACATAATCAGACATTCATAAACATCGGTTGACATTTACTGAAAACAATTAACCACCAATCAGCAGCAAGAGATTACTTAGAAGAACATGATTATAAGAATAAAGAAGCAATAAAGTGATGTTATTTATGTGAAAACAAACATCAGAAGAACAATTGCATCCCCAATCAATAGCATGGCCAGTCCCCAAAGACATCAGAGCATCTTGAATAACAATAAATGTCTTAAAATTCGCAGCCATAGTCCACCATTAATGATTAGTTAATGATAGATGCTTAAACTAAAATACAACATAGCTGTAACATCAAAGGGAAAAACAGAAAAAACACATTGTTTTTTCCTATTATTATATCAACCAAAATCATAAACATTAACAGCATGAGAAGCAAACCCCTATTGCCACAACCTCAAAATTCATTCAGAAAATGAGTTTCAGCTAATCAGACAGAATGAGAATGATGTAATTCACAGAAAAATGAATTATTTCCCTATCAATACAAGTCAATTAACAACAATTTTAACAAAAGAAAAAAAAAGAAAAAGAAAAAAAGAAAAAAAAGTATATAAGAGTTCTTAACAAGAATCTAACCTTCAAATATATCTCTTACAATATTTCCCTAACTGCCACGGAATATAGCAGAAACGGCATTTATCTTTCAGGAAGCATAATGTGGTGCTCTAGCAGCCATATTGGCAACCTGAGCCTGCATCTGCACAGCCCGGACTTTGGCTGCAGTAGCCCGATGAAAAAACTGTTCTCTTGACAATAATCTTACATTCCTCAAGTACTGATCAAAGGGCACTGCCCCTTCCTGCACTGCCTTATCCAAGGAATAAACCACATCTTCAATTGCTAAATCTGCAGATGTACAATCCAACATCTGTTTTGAGAGAGGATCAGTGCACTCAAACACATTATCTACATCCAAATCACAAACTTCTCCTTTGGTTTTGCCTTCATTTTCTCGTACCCAAGCTTGTAAAACATCTGTGTTCATCAAAACAATTTGTAATTGCGACTCTAATGCCTCTCTCTCATCATTCATCTCCTTAAGCCCCTTGTTAATTTCCTCTTCTCTTCTCCTCAAAACAGCTTGAGCACTGAACAGACTCTCCATCTCTGTTTCCCTTGCTTTTTTCAACGGTAAAATATCCCCGTGAACGCGCTCAACAATCTTGTTTATAGCATTTCTTTTATAAACCTCCGATGCATCCTCTGTTTGAGGCCGCCCCGGCAAACCGCCGCTGCTACCATACGGCGACGGCGGATGTGGCCTATTCACCGGCCAGTGATAACTACCGTGTCCTCCCACGGATCCAAAACTTGATGAATTGGATAAATCCGATGGATTCGCAGCATAACTGAGGCTAGGGCTGGGGATGGGGGTGGGGGTGGAATTAGGGTTGGGACGACGCTGAGAATAGAGAGGAGGATCGCGGCCAAAAAAGCCGCCCAATTCACGAACAAGATCAACAAGATTAGAACTTGGATAGATCCAATTTTGCAAATAAGGAACAGAGACTAACCCAGAAGGATTAACATGAGGATGAGGGCGCTTGATGATCATATCGCGAGTAGGATTCACGTAGACGCAAGGCGGGTGGCGAGGGTAAGACTCCATAAGCCAGATGATGATGGGGATATTGTAAGTGACGCCGTGATAAGGCATGGGTATGGTGCCGTCGGCTTGGAGAAGGTTGACCGTGCGGCCGTCGTTGTGGGTGAAAGTAGCGGTTTTTGGTTCAAGAGAAGGATAAGTGCCGATCAAAGAAAGAAGTTGCTGACGGATTAGCCATTTGGTATCTTCAGTGTAAGGAAGAGAGGATGGGCCGCGTTGAGAGAGGACGGAAGAGAGGAATTGCTGGGTTGCTTGTGGGTTGGGTGATGTCACCGCCGGTGGAACCATTGGGTTTATCAGTGATGAGTTGAAAATGTTAGAGATATAGAGGATCAGAAAGATTGAAGAAGAAGAGGAAGACGAGAGATTAAACCCCAGCTGCAGAGGAGACCATGAGGTAGTTTAGAAGGAGAAGAAACGAGTTTGCGCGTACTTTTTCTTTTCTCTTCTTTATTATTATTATTATTATTACCTTGCAAAATTAATTTAAAATAGTAAAAATATTATTTTTTGTAATTTTTATTAAATGGGCTTATTGGGCTTTTTAACTTGTTCTTGGGTATATTATACATCTGGGCCTACTTCCTTGCCGCCCAAAAATATTTGCACGTACACGTGTCTATAGTCTTCTACCCCTTTACACGATTGGAGCATAAATATTTTTTTTTAATTTTTATTTAATAATTTAACAGTATTAATTATTTTATTTTTTTAAGGGAAACTTACAAATTACAATGTTAAAATGACAAGGCTATCATTTAGTGTATATCTTAACAGAAAAGGAGAAAGATTTTGAAAAAAATGATGAGTGCTCATTATCTTCTATGGTCCAATAGCTCATCATAAACCAATTGTACCTTATCAAACTGAGCCAAAACCAAATGTTGTGTGTTCATATCTTCTCCTTGGTCCACATTATTCAAGTCGTCTTCATCATCTTCATTCAATGGCTCATCATCCTCTACCACATCATTTTGAGGGGCAACAGCAGGTGTGCTTGCATGTAATTCTGATAAGTGGGAATATTGCCAAACCAGATACACCTTAGTCATCTCACTCAGTTACATGCATAGACACATACATAGGCATCTTATATGAATAATGAAATGTCAATCATCTTTCGACAGCAGTAGATATCTTTCTAACCAAAAACATATTAAGAATGCACAACATCATTACAAATGGTGCATGAATTTCTTTAGAAAGACATGCATATTCAGTTGCTATTAAATAGCAAGAGATTTCAGGAAGGAGGACTACTTACATTTGGAGTCAAAAGCACATCATCATAAGGATCATGTATCTGTCCATCCAGCTGAGGAATCTTAGAACCCTATCGTGTAGCATGAGGTATGATCTCATTAAATTATTCAAAGTTCATATTAAGCAGACAATCAAAAGAAACAGATTAAATTAACTTTGAACACTCATACAGATTCTTTTTCATTTTACAACACACAGTAGGTTGCTGATATTAGGCAGGCAGATAAATAAATGTAACAAGAAAATAGAAACCCATCAAGGAAGAAACTGTGCCAAAACAGTATAGATTTTAATCATCACTGGCAAGTTTGAATCACAACAAAGAAAGTAATTATTAGTACAAGTTTAGCCATGAGTCAAAATTCGATTATGTAACCAACAACTACCATCAAAATTTGATTTGCAACCATACAAGAAATACATGTTCTTGATAGCTTTCTTCATAATTGGCTCCTAGGAAATCACAGATAACTAAAAATACCAGAGCTATAACAATCAACGGTATCTGCAAAACTCTACATCAAATATCCCCCTCTCTTATCATGCTTAACTCATGTTAAAAATTAATTATGAACTGCTAGTTATAGCTAACCCATTCCAAGGTTTAGAATTGAGATGAATGGAATCCAACTGTTTTGCTGCTAATTTTATCCATGCTCTATTTTATTTTATGAAAAAGAAAATTCTAAATCAAGAATTTATTTCTTTCTTTTGCTTGTTAATTTGCTTTTAGATGATAGTTTCAGCAATTAAATACTATCAATTTTAAAAACAAAATCAAAGAAAAATACAAAGAAGAAAGTAGGATGCTAATCTTTAATCAACTGTGAGAAATTAGAAGTGAAAGGCAGGCAGCGGTGGATGACGATGGCAGGTAGCGGCGGATGATGGCGGCACTCAAGAAGTGGGTGCCAGCGATAGCTTGAGTGGTGTTCAACACTCCAAAAAAATACTTTGTTGTTAGTTTTGGCAACTAAACTTAAAATCCACATTTTGTGGACTCTTATTTTTTGTTTTAGTTTAGGAAAACAATTCCCACAGTATTTTACAGAAACCAAAACACAAATTCCAAGCCGAACACAATTTTATTTTATTTTTTTAAAATGGAAACGTTGAAACCGCAATGTTCCCGAACAGAGTTTTAGGGTATGTTTGGTAACTTTTTATTTTTTATTTTTTAAAATTCAAAAATGATTTTTAATTTTTGTTATTTATTTTTTAAAAACTGTTTTGTAAATTTAAAAACGATCCCATAATTTTTAATTATAATGTTTCTAATATTCATAAATAAATATTATATATCATCTAATTATTAATATTGAATAATAAATATTTAATGAAATACAAAACTTAAAATTTATTGCCATTAAAAAAAATTCAATAATTCTTTAAGAAAAAACAATATAAATATCAATTATTATAATTCAACCACAGTCTCTACATTATTCCATCTTGAGTACTATTTATTTGATGAAGTTGACTTACATTTATATCGACATTTTTCCGTAACTTTGAAGTACTGGCTTCATTATTTTGTTGATCATCTTCAAGCACAATATTTTCATTTACATATTGTACACATAAAGAGTTTATACTTTTGTTCATTCTAATAAAGTTATGAATCACACAATATACAAGAGATATATATTTTTGTCGCTTTATATCATATGGAGATATGTCTCTAATTATGAAAAAACGTGCTTTCAAAAATCCAAAACAACGTGCTATGACATTGCGTAACGAAAAATGCATATAATTAAATAATTTTTTTGGACCTTGTGGATTTGATCTTTCTCTATAATCACTTAAATGATAACGTTCTTCACGGTACGGACTAAGAAATCTAGGCATATTAGCATATCCTGAATCAACTAGATAATATTTACCTCGTGTAGGCATAGAGAATTTATTTGCTGGATTAGAAATACATTCTAAAAAAATTCTTAAATTATTTGTTGTTCATTCATAACCAGTCATGACGAATGTGAATCGCCTATCAAATGAGCAAACACATATGATATTCTGTGTAGGGACTATTTTCTTCCTACGATATGGAATTTGTTGATTTACTGGAATTCATACAGAAATGTGTGTACCATCTATAACTTCGATACAATTCCATTATAAAAGCAACAAATAATAAACAATAGACTGTAATTATATAAAAAAAAATTAAAATTTTTCACAACCTTGAAAAATGGATAGTACTTTGGATTATTTTTTATCTCTGAAAGTTTTTCATCAAATGATGGAGGAATAATCGCATGTTTAGCAATTGTACAAATAACAATTGTTCCATCATTTTCAACCTCAACAATGTTGCTGTCATTTAAATTCACTTCTTGATCTCAAAACTCCATCTAAACAAAACATATAACACCCTTACTATTACAGTTTTACGAATATAAGTGATTAGCCGAAATTTTTTTCCTTTTCTTATCTTAAAAATCATACATTTAACCAAATAATTCATTAATTACCAATTCTTGTAATTATCCATTATTCAAGTTTACAAATTCAACTTCTCGCTAACTTATAACTGTCCAATTTTACTATTTATTTTATAAAAATTCGGCAATATAACAGCTATAAACTTATCTAGCCCTCTGAAAAATAGATAATTTCGCAGCCCTTCAGGGGCATAACAGTTTATAAACAACTTATGTACATATACATCACCATACATTCTCATTCCATACGCACCATTCAAATCACTTTCTGTCAAGATACATATTTACACATACATATACAATATTTTCCATATACAAATTACTCTTTACTTCAAATTCAGCTATGTAAATATATACATACCAAACTATAAAATATTTTTATTGTCTTTTTTTCTTCAAAATTGCTCATATTGTGTACTATTGCTCTACACTTTTACCAGTACCTGCACACAGTAAATCCTCCGTACTGAGTATTAAATATGCTCGGTGATAATTAAAAATCGAGATATTTTCTAGACAAGTATAATTGCATTAATTATGCAAAATTTATCAATTTTAATTATGCAAACTTCATCAATTTTCTAATAAAAATATAATTTTCAATATTTTTAACAGTCATTTTAATTCAACAACAATACTTTAGTAAACTTTTCAAATTAGTCCTTAATTTTTTATTTTATTACAAAAATTTTCTTTTTACACTTTAATTACAAAATTGCTATTAATTTTCTTATTTTCACTTCACATTCAATTATTGGCACATAAAATTACCAAGTGGTCCTTATTTTAAATTTTTATGTAAAATTATATTTTTATCCTTTCACTACTTATGTAACACTCTTATCACTTCGACTAACTGAACAGTACGCGCACGTCGGTAAAAATTTTTTTTTTCAGAATCATACAATAGTCTAATAAACAGATAAGCATAAATGAAAATAGTTCATAATAAAATCTTACATCAGATATTAAACCATCACTAACATAAATATATCCAAACTACAATACGATCTTTTTACCTTAATACTCATAGTATATACATGCCAAAAGATTACATCAAACTAATACAAAAATCTTCTCTTCATATCTGAATCTACCGAGTACTAATGCTCCAGCAACACTTCCAAACTTGCACGCAGTAAACACTACATGCTGAGCACTAAATATGCCCAGTGATGACTACAAATCCAAGAATTTTCCAGAATAAAGTGAAATTACATAATTTATGCTACTAGTATTCATGTTTCAATTAACATTGCCTTTTACAACGGTTAACATTATTCTCGTTACTAACTCGTATTTTAATAATCATAACACTTTTATTCCCAAGCTTTCAACTTTACTTTACAGTATCCTTTTAGGTGGGTCAATATCGAATTTATATTTGCCTTTACGTTAATCTTTACCATAACTTTTACTTTATCGTTACCTTTGTTTTATCTTTTAGTCACAATAATTTAATTATCGTTTGATTTAGCAATATGCATTGGTATTCATATTTTTACTAGTATCTAAAATAAATTAGTTTTAATACTTGCTTTACTAGTCAATTATTCGATCTGTATTCTAACTTCACTTTTATTGTTTATTCAATTGCTTTATTTAACTTTAATCTAATATTTAATACATTATTGCAAAGGCTTATAAGCTTTATCGCAAAGCGATATAGCTATTTTGGAGTACTCTACAGTCAAAACTTTCATTTTTTTCTTTTATACATTTACCCTTATTTAATTGTCTTGTTTAAAACTCACATCTTTTACTTTTTCCTTAGTGCATAATTTTATGCCTTTATATCGTTTTACTTTTCATTTAACTTCTCTTTCAGAAAAATATTACCTAAGCATTACATTTTACTTCATGTTAATATCATCGCTTTTAACTGTAAACAAGAAAATTGATATTATTTTTCAGACTTGTCTTTATTTACAGTAGTGCTTGGTACACGAGGTACCAATTAATTAAATTTATCTTCTTTATGAGAAACAAAATACACTTTTAAATTCTTATAAAAGGTTAACTAAATATTGATTTAATATTTTATTCTTATAAAATCTTTCTTTTTCTTAGTCTGATTAATTATATTTTTCAGAGATCTTTACAGATCTATTTCAACTTTATATTTTTTTCAGACGAATCATTTTTCGTTTCAACTTCTTATTTCAATTCAATTAAACAATACTTATTTATTCATTTTAATGTGTCCCTAGAGCAATACAATAAGTTTCTCACAAATGATACTCGGGACTAGACCCGAAGGTTCCACTAAACAGATAGAAAAATGATCTCGAAAGATCAAGTCTCACAGATACAAATACTTTTTCACTTTCACTGAAGCTATGGAAATCAATGATCCCACCCATAGCTAAGCAAGTTGTCATAACTTGCACCGCGGTATAGAGGTGTCCCTATGGCTAGCCAATTATATCCAAAATAAAAATCATAATACTTGTCTATCGCTAAGGGCAAACATAATCAATCATATTTATAAATATTTTTTTACATTTAAAAATCTTTAATTTCTTTCTTTTATTCCTTTGTACATTATTTTCTGATCGAACACATTCTTTTAGTATTTTTTATTTTTCAATAACTTTTGTCTTTTCCTTCACTTTATCTTTTTTAGTCACTATTGTGAATTATTCTCTAATAATTCACTCAAACATTTGGACTTTTCAATCTTTTATTACAAATTATGAATTCTCTTTTATTCTTTTTACATAATTATTTACGAATCATTTTCAATACTTTTAAACTTGACGTTTTTACAATTTTTTGCCCTTTTTTCAGTCCAATCTTCCAGTTATTCGATATGCCGGCTCTATTTCGTCGGCAAATTATTTTTATAATCATTTACTCTTTTAATATTCTTTATTGACTAATTTATTTTAATAAATTAGTCACATCTTTATTTTTCTACTTTTTATGAAATTAAAAATTCTATTAATATAGTTTATTAACTCAAGCCTCTAAATACATAATTTAACTTTTTCTATCGAATTATTCATTTCAAATACATAATTACGATTTTGCCATTATAATTATTTATTTTCATTTTTTTATATAATTCCTTCAATTATACATCTTTATTCTTTATTTTAACATTTTCGGGTAAGAATTACAATTTGGTCCTTATACTAAGAAAACTTTTTTTGACACAGTTAAGTCTTCGAAATTATTATTTTGTCCTTATTAATATTTCTTACTTATTTTTACTCATTAATCATCCATTTTGGCAAAATTATCATTTTGCCCCGAAACTTTTATTTTCTTTCATTTGTGTCCCTTTTTCCTTTTAAACATTATTTTAGCTTTCTTTTATTTACTTCTCAATTTATTTTCATCATTTTCATTTATTTCATGAATTATTTACCGATAATTCATTATTCTTATTATTTTCACGACCCAATAATTATTCTGATAAGTTCGTCGGTTGACTTTTTATTTCTTGTCATTGACATCATTTAATATCACATTAATTCATCATTTTTTTCATTTTTATACCATTATGCATTAAAAAATTCAATTATTTTCAATGTACATATTCACATAAAAATTTCAATAAAATCCTAATCAATTCAATAAATTCCACTAAAATTTATTTATACATTCTTTAATAGTCATTGCCATTTGTCATCAAAATAATTACTTAATTCACTCTAATTCACAATTTTCATTCATTACCTACACTATATATAATCTTAAAAATTTCCAAATAAATTCCAAATATTCTCTAAAAATTTATAGACATCAATTATCATGTCTATTATTAATTTAAGTTAACATACATTAATTTCATGCATTTTTCTCATTATTTTCTTTACTAGGTAATTCGGCCATCAACATTTTTCCACCTTAAAAATTTTCTTTCTCTCATTTTTACTTTTCATTTATCTTTTCTCTAATCCAATTACAATAACCCTATCACAATTGCATCAATTAGCTACTTTAAACATTTTTACCCTAATTACATAATTAAGAAAAATTCATATTAATTAGGAAACTAAAGGATTTTGTAGTCACTTACCTTTTTCCATGCTTTATCTTCCTAAGGCTTCCTTTTTCATGCCTTAAACCAAAGAAATCCTTTCATCTCCATGAAAAACCCATGGAAGCCAAATTCTTCATCAAAGAAAACACTATGATATCAACATTTTTAGCTCAATTAAACCACAAAAATGAATTCTAAGAATCTAAAACTACTTATAGGTACCCTTAAACAAATTTAAAACCTTAAAAATCCCTTACCTCATTTTGATACCTAAACCTTTCCTTCTTGATTTCTCTTGCTTCCTTCCTTCAAATCAATTGATTGAGGCTTGAATAATCATCTAGAGGGATGAAACTTCATCTTTTATGTTGAAGTTTAAGGGAAATTTAGAGTGAAAGAAGAAGAATCAAAAGAGAGAAAAGGAAAAGCCTAGGTTCGGCCACCAAAGGAGGAGAAGGAGCTGGAGATTTCTGGAGAAATTCTCCAGATTTTTAGCCTTATATACTCTCTCTTGATGGGCCAAAATTGGGCTTAAATGAGTGGGCTTTGCCTATTTAAACCTTAAGGCCCATTAAGGCCTTTCTAAAGCCCAATTAAATTTCTCTCTCTTTCAAACTTCAAATCACTTCAATTTTGATTCCATCATTCTTAAAACATCAAAAATAGATAGTACGTAAATTTTTGGCTCAATCGGAGTCCGTTATCAGTCCAATTCAAACTTATCGATCCGATTAAACAACTGCCGGTGTCACCGAAAAATTTCATTCTCATCACCAAAATATTCTACATAAAAATTCATATAGGCACGCAAAATCTGGCAATATTCGAAGTTCGTTTACTATTTTTAATTATTTATGCAAAATCAAGTCCCTTTCTCTAACAGGGAAATTGACTCGTTACCTTTTTCGTATTTTTAACTTTTAGAGGTCCCTTTGACCTCAAATTCACTTCAAATTTCAATCCTAGACTCACCATGACTATTCCTTTTAAATGGTCCAATAAAATATTTTTGACTTTCGGGTGTCCTCTCGGGCCTAAAAAATACTATTCACCGCTGGAGAATACTGTAACACCCTATACCCGGTCAAAGAGAAGACTCGAATACCGAATGTCACAGTCGGATTTAGGAAATTTGACGAAATAAATAATCCTTTAATGAAACACTATTTATTTTATAAAAATTTTGGCAGAGTATCCCCTAAAATTCAAGTTGCTCCCTGAAAACAAATTCATCCAAAACACTTCTATTTGTTCTCATCCTACCGTCCATTCTCCATTCAAACTCCAACACACAATTAATACCCTTCCTCCAGTAAATCATAAACCAGGAAATATTAAACCATTCATATTCCTTAATTTACAATATTTTTACTTTAGATACAAAACCAAATTGTCCAAAACTATTTACATTAAATTACATGTCCTTAAGTTAAGTACAAACCCAAAAGTACCAAGAAAAACCGTAAAAAAACCTATAGAAGCAATTTAAACAAATATATACATATGGTTACTATTTATTAATTAAATCAAATGTCAGACTAAACTTTGCGATTTGTATTGGCCCCAAGTAAATACAGCAGAATCGCACCGAGTTGGATAAACGGGATATAATCGGGAGATTCAATTCTCGGAACCATCCAATCCCCTTTAAAAATTTTCCTTATTCCACATATGCAATTTTTCTATTAATGATATACATTTCTATATACACACCCATATATATATACATGTAGTTGTGGATTCAGCTCGCGGAGCCATCCAATCCACAACTCAATTAAATTACATACACCGGATTCAGCTCTCGGAGCCATCCAATTCGATGTTACATATCAAGGCGCCACATTACAATTTTCCTAATTAGCATGCCAATCTATCCAATTTTTTCAATTTCTATCTGGCTTTACTAAGGGCAAAAGAGACATTTTCATGACAATTATATTTTACTTGTCTAAATTAGATAATTTAACCTTCAATTTACTCTTCCTTGTATTTCGTGATACCCTTATCTTTGGGGATCACAACCAATTCATATGTGTACATGTATATAAATATATACATACTACTTATTAAGTTATCAATTTAATATTTACAATCTTGTACATAATTATTCAACTATAAGTTAAATGCTTTATGTACAATACCCATATTATCTATAAAGTTTGTGCATAATAATTGTTTATTAATTTTTACATTAAAAATCACATTTATAACATAACCTCATTTAATTTTAAACTCAATTACATTATTTTAAATATAAGAATATTAACAACAATTAAATCCATTCAAAACATAAATTCACTAACATACATATTGCATAATTTTAAAGGAAAAATAAATTTGCTTGAACACTTACTTGCTATTTGATTTCTTCTCAAAATTTTCAGCTTTTAAAACACTAAATCTCCATCAATTTCCTTCTCTTTCTCTATTTTCTTCATCTACTCCATTTCCTCTCTCTACAAAAATTCATAATCCACAAAAATTCCCCAATTCAACCACCAAATAATAATTTATAGCAAAATTCAATAATTATATAACCATAATTTCACTTAATTATCAACAATTCCATTTTTCCCAATTAATCAAAACCCTAAATGTAAAATACATCATCTCTACTTAAATTTATCACCATAAACCAACAATTAGGAGGAATGAAATACTTACCCAACCAAAGAGAGAGAAAAGCAACCAAATAGAGAGAGATTTGGTGGAGGAAGAACCAAGCAAGGAGGCTGTCACGCAAGGAAGAGGAAGAGAAAAGAAGAAGAAAAGAAGAAGAAGGAAGAGTAGAAGGAAGAGACGACGGCGGCGCCGGTGAAGGAGCCGACGGTGGTGGCCGGACCAAGCAAAAGAAGAAGAAGAAGAAAAAGAAGAAGAAGAAAAAGAAGAAGAAGAAGAAGAAGAAGGAGGAGGAGGGGGCTGTTGTCGGGGCTGTTGGGACCAAGAAAGGAACTTGGTTCCTTAAGAATTAAAAGAAATTATCTTGGCCAAAACTACATAGTTTTGGTCAATATCTAAATTAGTCCCCCAAATTCGCTCTATTTAAAAATTAACCCCAAAACATTTTAATTCTTTGCAATTACATCCAAATTTAATTACAATTTACCCAATATTATTTTTAAATTTATAGTTTTATCAAATTTTCTCTATATTTCGGGTTAACCCATAAATCGGGGCGTTACAAATACTATTCACGGCTGACCCGGTATTGATGCCATTGCAACTTAAAAGTTCATTTTTGGACTATTTGTTCACTAAATTACCATTTTACCTTTTTTATTCATTTCTTTCTCACTTTTACTTATTAAATACAATATTTGAAAAAATTACCGTTTTACCCTTAAACTTTTCATTTATTTTCAATTAGGTCATTTTTCATTATTAACTTCATTTTTAGCTTTTTTTTTGCACTTTTAATTTATTCTTATCATTATGCCTATAGTACAATTCCGGCAAAAATTTTTAAATTGAATATATGAGATGTAGATCCTATGGAACCATAATATAAACTAAGAAATGATTTCAAATGATCATTTTTTAGATAACAGAGTACAGAACAAAGCAGATACTATGAAAATTCAGTGATCCTACCATAACAAAGTAAGTCGCCATGATTTGCACCGTGGTATAGGTATTCCTATGGCTAGCCAATTATATTATGAGCTAGATTTTGACCGTCTGACTATTATTAAGGGCAAAAATTCACTTAATTTTAATATCCATTTCAGGTTTTTGACAGTTTCAGTAGCTTTTTCATTACAATAAATATGTCAGTCAATTTTTCATTACTTTTGCAAAGTCTATAAATTATTTCATAATAATTCATCATTTTCACTTATTTAATGAATTATTTCACAATAATTCAACAAATACACTTTGTACATATTCAAATTCTCTTATAAAAAATACTTAAATAATTTTCATAAATTTTACAAAAATTTATGGGCACATTAATTCATTTTTAGATTCATTTTATGGTTTAATTCATAAAAAATACACATAATATAATTTAGTTCTCTTTAGGAATCCATTTGGCCATCAAAGGAAGTTTACCTTACACATTCATGTAATCAATTTAAGCTTTCCAATAGGCATATTCAAGATCCTAATTTATTATTCTAAAATTAATTTCAATTATACATGCTTTTCCCTAAAATTTCTCTAAATTACATAAAAAATCATGCCAATTCAAGAAAAATAGAAGGATTTAGTAGTCACTAACCTTTCTCACTAGCTTAGGCTCCTCTAAACTTTCTTTTTCTTGCCTTTTGCCTTAGAAAGTTGCACCTCACTTGGAGAACCTACCATGCTAGAATATTTTATCATAAGAAATACTAATTTTTTTTATCTCAAATGCTTAAAATTAATCACATAAATAAACTCTAAGCATCCAAAAATACTTGTAGGCACCTTAAAATAAATTTAAAATCATGATTTTCTCTTACCTTACTTTGACACTCTATGCTTTTTCACTTGATTTCTTTTATTTATCTTCCTCTAATAAAAGAATAGAGGCTTAAATATTCATCTAAGGAGGCATAATTTCATTTAATATGCTTGGATTGAGAGAGAAAACTTAAAAAAAATGGAGAGAAAATAGGTGGTTCGGCCCAAGCAAGAAGGAGATGAAGACTGAAGAGATAAGGATGGTTGCTCAAAATACCATCTCCCACTTGGCTTTTATAATGGCTGAATGAGATGGACGTTGGTTCAATTCAAGTCCACTAATTTAGGCTCAAAAATCCAAAATCAAGCCCATTATACCATTTTTCTATAATTATCTCACTTTTTAAATTCAAATCACTTTAAATTTGATTTTATAATTCATATCATATTTAAAATAGGCTATATACAAAATTTCAATCCAATTGAAGTCGGTTACTAGTTTGATTCAATTAGATCGATTCGATTTAACAATTACCGGTGTCACCGAAAAATTAAATTTTTACAATCAAAATATTCTAATCATTATTTTAGGTACATATGAAATTTTTGACAATTTTTAGATCTTATTTGCTATTTTTAAATGTTTGATCAAACTTAGATCAACCTAGTTACAATACAAGCTAGTTGTTTAATGTTAACTATTTTAAGTTTACCATCTCAACTTGCCATAATTGCTTATCTTCAATTTTAAAGAAACATCTCTTGTTATAGATAGGCATTTCTTTGGGAAGTAAATATAATTGATTCTAAATACTTCAATCAAAACCACTACACAAAAACAACTAAGGCATTTCTTTCAACATCTGTTTCCAGTCGTGGGTCATAAGAAAGATAACCTTCTATTTTGACCATTGGTGCACTGACCTAATATGGAATGAAATAAAATTTTGATTGATGTAACTAGATCATTATAATTGGGAATATTATGGCTGGAAGACATTAATTGTTAACATTTGAATCAGAGCAGGCATTTGTCTTTGTGCTATAAATACAATATAAATTCTCTCTTTATCAAATTAACATTTATCTTCTTTACTGAAGGTGGTTAGCAGAGTTACACTTCCCATTAGATTGCAGTATCATAAACTAATAAACTAAAGAGACATAAAATGCTTTGGCAATAAGAACTCAGGCTTTGCTTTTTGACAATATATGTAACATGAATGTTGATTGCAAAACCAAAGGCCATTTCATGATGACATTGATGAGTGGCAGCATTGTCAACATAAAGAAACTTGATATACAATTTAATAGTGGTATTTTATTCCCTCATTTTTTTATAAGCTGAATTTTATTTCAAATTAGGCATAAAGCCAAAGGTCCCAACAAAGCCAAGAAAGAACAGGTAGCCCGAATAGCTAATGGCCGCCTTAAAGGAGGACTAAAGCTACTAAATGGAGCAAAAAAAAAGGGAGATAATATAACCCATGTAGTCTTAAAGGAAACATAGGATAAATATAACACAAAAATAATAAAAATACCATATTACTCTCTGTAAGGCTCCAACTTTGACCCTAGTAGATAATGCATGATTAAAATTCTATTATAATTGATTAAGATTTAATTAATCATGTGAAATTCATATTAGGGTCAAAAAAGGCAAAGTGATAATTTTACTTATGATATGCATATGAATTATTAAGCTTAATAAATAAATTAAGGGTGCAATTGAATTAAAAAACTATATGTTGTGGAACATTTATAAAAGATGAAAATGTGGGATTGATTTTATAAAAGGAAGAAAAATAGAGGAGACATTATTTGACATGTAAAAGCATAAGGGAGCTAAAGGAATTTTTTTATCCACTTTAATCTCTCATTGGTTGCATGTAAGAGAGAGAAACAAAAGAGGGTGAGTATTGGTGGAGAGTGGGATGGCAAAAAGGAGAGGAAAATACAAATTTCTCTCTCATTCATCTCTCTCTCATCTCTCTCTCTCCAAAGGTTCTCCATTTTTTATCTCTATAATTCTTAAGAAAATTATGCTACATGTTATGGATTAAGAGGTTGTAAAAAGGGATTTGTATAGGTAATGGGTTCATTTCATATTTATCTTTTTGTTTCATCTTTTTTCTTGTGGTGTAATGAATTAATGAGGAAGAAAAAACGAGGTTTAACAAATGAAATGCATGGTTATATGTAGTAGAAGAAGGATGAAGTAGCAAGAACAAGGGCAAAGAAGTTGCCAAAGGTTGGAAATTGAAGGGTGAAAGGTGAAGGGTGAAGTGTGATTTTTGGCCAAGGTATGGGATTTGATGTATAAGTGTCATGCATGTAAATTTAGATGTTGATTTTGATGGAATTAAGACATAGTTATAATAATAAGATAAGGATTTCTTAATATGTTCATGTGAAAGGGTTGAATGGAAAAGAAAATTTAAACCCTAGATTAAAATTTTAAAGGTAGAATGCAAAGAAAAATTTTGTAAGGGAAATGTGTAAAAATAAATCTCTTATTAGATAAATTTTCAATAATTTAAGTGTATCAAAATGCTTGAAAAATCTTTTGGTATCAAAAATTTGTATTTGAGTTTATCCAACCTAGTAAGCTTGTTTTGCGAATATATGGAGTTACAGAAATGATAATTGGGTAATTTCAATTGGGTTATAAACTAGACACACATATCTACCTTTTTTTTTATGAAGAAAGCAAAGTTTAAATATGCTCCTAAACTTGTCTAAACTTAGTTTGAAAATCGAAATCATCAGCTGCCTTGTCACTAGGGACAATCATCAGTAATTTTTAATTATCTTGAGTTTCAGAGATGATATTGAATTAATTTTTGATGTTCCAGAAACTATAAATATAGGAGGATAAGTTTGTAGAAGGCCACTTGGCCTAAAAATGATGTTTGATAGGTTAAAAATCGCAAACAAGATGAAATTAAAAATCTGCTTTCGTGCAGAATGTATGTCAAGGTCAGTAAAAAACTGGTACTGATCTTGAGATCAATCCAAAATCAAAAGTGCACCTATGTCACGGTCAGCATTATTTGGTACTGACCGTGATCCTCCCCTATTTCACATAAAATTGACCGAAAGGTCCCCAATTGATAGTAAAATTTGTCTAAACCTTGTTTAATATCTTTAGAGCATTTCTTGACATAAAGACATCACATAAAGAGGGATATGTACATTAAATATATGATAATATTATATTGTAAAGCAATAGGCATAATTAATTGATGAAGCATGGATATTCCAACATTGATTTCCAAAGTCCAAACTTAGTGCCACAGTATTCCATATTATGAGGATTGTGGGTTTTCCAATATAATTATTACACTTTAAAAGTGATTACTAAAGAAAGAGGAAGTCGATTTTTGTTCATGTATAAGGTGGCCCCCAGGGGGGATGATGCATAGATATATATGATTTCATTTCATAATGTTTAGATTTACGAAAATGGCTTCTGAAAATGCCAACTTGCCAACTTATGATATACATATATTATTGGTGGCTGTTGATTCTGTTAGACTTTGAGATTCTCATTTCATGACGGTGCCACGGCGGCGATAAATCAGAGTTCGAGCAGTTTTAGAGGAATTGTTGTTGACGATGCCTTGATTTGGGTTGCCTTGAGCTGGCCCAAAACTCAGACCAAGAAAAAAAATTTTAAATTAAAAGCTGGCCCAAAGGCGGGGGTGAAATGGCGCCGTTATGTAATTCTTCTTTTGGGTTTTCTTGATGCTGACGACAGATAAGATCTCTGGAAACAAAAAAAATAAGTAGAACTTTAAGCATCGATTGAGTTTTTGCTATCTATTTTCCCCATCTCCGTTTTGCAGAGGACACCATGAGCAAGCAACAAGCTAACTGGTCTCCATATGATAACAATGGCGGGTACGATTTCTTGATGAATCTCCCTATTCATCTTTCAATATCGATTTTTTTTTTCTGATTTTACTTTTTATTATTCGCAGATCTTGTGTTGCAATTGCTGGTGCCGACTATTGTGTTATCGCAGCAGACACTCGAATGTCCACTGGCTACAGTATTTTAACTCGCGAGTACTCCAAAATTTGTAAACTGTACGTGTTTTTTCACTTTCGATTTGTCTTTTTGTGCTTAAATTGATTGGCTTATTATGTTTACTTGATATTATCATCGGTTTTCTTGGCACCTAATGAAAATTTCGAGGAGCAACAGTTCTTTGAGATTTTGGTCTATATTGGGTTCTGAAAAGGATTCGTAGAGATTCTGGTTGTTTCACTAATCACTCGTTCTGGGCAAGGTTTATGATGTTGGCTCTAAATTTTTCCAGAGCAGGCTGTTTTAGTATTATTAACTTAAACCGTATCGGCAAGGTAAAAATTTGTTTGATTACATGGTTTGAACTTTTAAATGAGGTCATGCTGTTCCAGGGATACTATTAAAGTTATAGTAGAAGGCATCATGGATTGAACATAATCTATTTGGCTTTTTATATTTTGCTTGATCTCATTTCCACTTTTTGACCTGATAAATTAACCCATATTGCAGCTACATTTATGTTATATATGCAGCCATTGAATTCTATCTACGACCCAAAATAATGCTAAAACCAGCAATCAATTTACAAGATATTGCTATTGTTAAATGAATGTTGATAATGATTCGGAAGTAGGTGTTAGTCACTCAACTGTCAAATAAGCTTTTAGTTTTGTGTGTGTTTTCTTTTTGTTTGTTTAATGTACTAATTGTATCAACTCTTCTTATCCTCAGAGCTGAAAAATGTGTGATGGCATCATCTGGCTTTCAAGCTGATGTGAAAGCCCTACAAAAGCACTTGGCTGCTAAGCACTTGGTAAGACATTGATAAACAAGGATTGATTGCCTTTTTCTTTTTTGTATAGAATTTCATCTATAATGACTGATTATTGTTATAGTTAAACTGATGTGAATTTTAGATGCCATAAGCTTCATTTTTGTTTTGGAATTCGTTTGTCTAGGTATGAAATGCATTTGGGCTCTTGAGAGAAACAATATATTCTTAAACCATTGATATTTATGCATAGCAAATATGCACGCATATGTAGCTGCTTTATTATATAGTCAGTGGATCCTGACATGGTGATAGTTGAGCCTTATTTTGTATATGCTAATGTTTGACAAACAATTTTTGCAACCTTATATTTTTTTTTTTAATTTTTCTGATCCATTTCTTTAATTCTGTCCATTTTAACTGCTCAAACTTCAGTTTTATAGGCCATAAACTTTCTTTCAATTTTACAATACAATGAGGCAATAACTTGTGTGAAGTTATTGAGATATCTTCAATCCTAATTTTGAAAAGACTTGTGGCTTTTATGACTACTATTGGTTTATAATTTAAGAGGGGTGGATATTTCTTATGCTAAGTATTTTGGAACTTGTGTGGTACTCTTAATTACATGTCCTGACGTTTAGGATCATCTGGTTTTGCTGAACAGGTTTTGGCTGCATTGGATAATTAGATGTCTTTTCTTTTACTGATGCTATGTTATGTTTTTCTTTCTAAATTCAGATCTACCAGCATCAGCACAACAAGCAAATGAGCTGTCCTGCCATGGCTCAACTACTGTCCAATACTCTGTACTACAAACGCTTCTTCCCTTATTATGCTTTTAATGTTCTAGGTGGCCTTGATAGTGAAGGTAAACTAATATGAGCTGGATGTAGTTTTTTAAGCTCTTTGTTGGTACTACTAAGGGGAATTCTTGTCCCAACTTTAGAAAAGGCTGTGTGTACACCTATGATGCTGTCGGTTCCTATGAAAGGGTTGGATATAGTGCCCAGGGTTCTGGTTCCGCTCTTATCATGCCTTTTCTTGATAACCAACTGAAGTCTCCCAGCCCTCTCTTATTACCTGCCCAGGTATAGACTCTTGGCCTATTGTTTTTGTGGATGAGCTTTTATAGATTTGAGTCATCTTTTAGTCTGTCAATATTGAATTATTATTTCATCTTCTAATTTCTCAATCTCAAAATTCTATTGATCTATGAAGGATGCTGTAACTCCACTTTCAGAAGCAGAAGCTGTTGATCTGGTCAAAACTGTTTTTGCATCTGCAACAGAGAGGGACATATACACTGTAAGTGTTTGTGTAGTTGCAATTTTTGTGCTGTTGGGGAAATACAGAACCAGATGTGTCAGGACTACAAACTTCTCTTATTTTATTTCATTTTTGGGTTATTAAATCTGTTCAAGGCAAGATCGGGGAGACTGATTTAATGTCCTTGTACACAAGATTCACATTATTGTCGAGACAGATTCTTGTCTGAAATTGTGTTGTCATATTTTATTCCTTTGAAAGTCAGCGTACATATTTCATTTATGCTGTTCCATTTTTATTTTGCAGGGAGATAGACTTAAAATCGTTGTCTTAAATGCTGATGGCATTCGTCGGGAGTATATGGAACTCAGGAAAGATTGATTTGTCTGAAAATCTTGCTATAGGTCTTGGAGGAAGAGTTTCATAATCCCCTGGTTAGGACTTATTAGACCCTGGTGTTACAGCTATTTCAGCATTTTCATCTTCTTGTTCAGTCACACTTTTGCATCAAGTCCAATTTGAAGATATGCATTTCCTAGTTATAGATGTTCAATGACGATGCAAATTATGTTTTGGGATATATGCATTTGATATTTGAATTGGCAATACTATGAAAAAGTTTGCTGTGGTTTAGGATTTATGGATGCAGTCTTTGTAGATCGTAAGCTATTTGGTAATGAACCTGAGAGCCTGCTTCAATATTTACTCGTTGTGCACGAATAAATAACTGGGCCTATTCCTACTTTAGGTTGATTTTACCACTAGCATTCAGATTGAAGTGCTTATTTTTGTCGTTTGGTCTGTAATAAATCAAATCAAGGCACTGAACACAAGTTGAAGGGTCAATTTGCAGAATGAGATAAAACAGTGAAAAGCTTAATAAGACGAGAATACACTCATTAAGCAGAAAAACAATGGGGTCATGCCCATGAAGAATTTGTGGCTTTTCTTTTGTAGCCAGAATTATATTACTGAAACAAAGAATGGAGCAATTTAGTCGTTCTGTTTTTATATTCTAACTACATAACAGCACGAGACTTGGATTATGAGAATCAGGTAATGTGCTGCGTGCACTGCCCCTTGTGGTGTAAACCATCTTTCTTCTTTTCTTTCCAATTATTGTTATCAGCAGCTGTCTGCAGATCCCTATCCGTTTTCCTCCAATTCTAGTCGCAATGTCTAGGCAATTCCCAGGGCAATTGACTGTGAGAAAAAAAAATAATAATAATAATCGGAGGAAAACTATTATTTTTTGATGTTACATTTTTTGTAAATTGATTTGTTGAGCGTAACTTACAGCTATTGTCATATTTGCAGAAAAAATAATATTATTAAGAATTTTCTTATTAACTGAATCTATGATCAAGACAATCGATTTTTCTGGCATTCGTTGTATTCTACTAATCTTAATACTTTTTCATCTTGTTCTTTCTTCAAATAAATGAATAAATAAAATAGTCATTTGAATTCGGATAAATACTAAATATTATAGACATTATATGCTAATAAGAATTGTCACTTAAATTTTTCTCTTTATAAGTATATTTTACGGCAACTCAGTAGAAGGAATGGATATTGATGATGAGGAACTGACTAGAGCACTTCAACAATCCATTTCCCCGAGGGCTCACCATTGCCACTCCATAGGCTCCATGATACCATCTCTTCATCCTCAGAAGGTTCATAGCTGATTCCCATAACTTTAGTGTCCAATATGAGCTCTCAGATTTTGCCAATCTCTGTAACACCATCACCACCCCTTACCTCCAAATTACGCCCTTCTACTATCCACACTCTACCTCAAAGAACCCACATCCCTTTTCACATATACAAGCACCCGTCTGCTATTCTTTTAGAACTCTGTACTTCCATTAAAGAACTCCACCAAATTCTCCCCCTTGTCATTAAGAACGATTTCTACAATGAAGAGCTTTTCCAAACCAAGCTTGTTAGTCTTTTCTGCAATTATGGTAGCTTAACTGAAGCTGCCCGTGTGTTTGAGCCTATTGAGGGTAAAATAGATGCCCTTTCTCGTACTATGCTAAGGGTTATGCAAAGAACTCATCTTTAGATGATGCCTTGTCATTTTTTTGTCGAATGAGGCATGATAATGTTAGTCCTGTTGTACATAACTTCACTTATTTGTTGAAACTTTGTGGTGATAATTCGGATCTTAAGAGGGGTAAGGAGATTCATGGGCAATTGATAATTACTGGGTTCTGTTGGAATTTATTCGCCATGACTGGGGTTGTTAATATGTATGCGAAATGTAGACAAATTGATGACCCGTTTAAGATGTTTGATAGAATGCCTGAAAGAGACTTGGTTTGTTGGAATACTATTATTTCCGGGTACGCGCAAAATGGGTTAGCGAAAGTGGCATTGGAATTGGTCCCGATGATATTTGAAGAAGGGCATAGACCAGATTCCGTCACGGTTGTTTCTATTTTGCCTGCGGTTGCAGATATGAAGTCCTTGAGAATCGGCAAGGTAATTCATGGGTATGTTGTCAGAGCTGGTTTTGACTCGCTTGTAAATATATCGACTGCTCTGGTAGATATGTACTCAAAGTGTGAGTCAGTAGAGACTGCTAGAATAATTTTTGATAGGATGAGTAGTAGGAGTGTTGTTACATGGAATTCAATGATTGATGGTTGTGTACAAAGTGGAGATCCTGAGAAAGCTATGGAGCTGTTTCATAAGATGATGGATGAAGGGGTTCAACCGACTGATGTTACCCTGATGCAAGTTTTGCACGCTTGTGCTGATTTGGGTGATATTGAGCAAGGAGAATTTGTTCATAAACTAGTTAAGGAATTGAAGCTTGATTCCAATGTTTCTGTAATGAACTCATTGATTTCAATGTACTCAAAGTGTAAGAGGGTTGCTGTTGCTGCCAATATATTTGAAGACCTTAGAACTAAAACACTTGTGTCATGGAATGCCATGATATTAGGCTATGCTCAAAATGGGCGTGTAAATGAGGCGTTAAATTTGTTTTGTCAGATGCAATCTCAATACATAAGACCAGATTCCTTCACAATGGTGAGTGTGATTCCTGCTCTTGCAGAGTTATCGATTCTACGTCATGCAAAGTGGATTCATGGACTTGTTATCCGAAGGAATTTAGACAATAATGTATTTGTGATGACTGCTCTTTTTGACATGCATGCAAAATGTGGAGCTATTAGCACTGCAAGAAAGCTCTTTGACATGATGAGCGAAAGGCACGTGATAACTTGGAATGCTATGATAGATGCATATGGGACGCATGGCTTTGGAAAAGAAGCTGTACAGATTTTTGTAGAAATGCAAAGGGGAATTGTTAAGCCAAATGATGTTACATTTCTATGTGTTCTTTCCGCTTGCAGCCACACAGGTTTGGTGGAAGAAGGGCTGCAATACTTTGCCAGCATGAAGAAGGATTATGGATTAGAGCCCACAATGGATCACTATGGAGCGATGGTTGACCTTCTTGGTCGAGCTGGCCAGCTCAATGATGCTTGGAATTTTATTCAGGAGATGCCTATTGAACCGGGGATCACTGTTTATGGTGCCATGCTTGGTGCTTGCAAAATTCACAAGAATGTCGACTTGGGGGAGAGGGCAGCAAACAAACTCTTCGAGTTGAACCCAGATGAGGGTGGGTACCATGTGTTGCTTGCTAACATATATGCCACAGATTCGATGTGGGACAAAGTGGCTGAAGTGAGAAATATGATGCAGAAAAAAGGGCTCCAGAAAACTCCCGGATGCAGTTTAGTGGAATTAAGAAATGAGGTTCACAGTTTCTACTCTGGCAGTACAAGCCATCCCCAATCCAAAAGAATCTATGCTTTTCTTGAGACTCTAGTTGACAAGATCAAAGGTGCTGGTTATGTGCCTGACATAAATTCAATACATGATGTGGAAGATGATGTGAAGGAGCAGTTGCTTAATACTCATAGTGAGAAGTTGGCTATTGGCTTCAGTCTTCTGAATACTCCCCCAGGTAAAACCATTCACATTAGGAAGAATCTACGAGTTTGTGGCGATTGTCATAATGCAACAAAGTTCATTTCAATTGTAACTGGACGGGAAATCATAGTGCGTGATATGCATGGGTTTCACCACTTCAAGAATGGAGTCTGTTCATGTGGAGATTATTGGTGATTTTGGTTTCTATTTGTCGTGGTTCTTGAGAACTGGTGTAGCAGCAACCAAAATTCTTAGAGGTCAGCCGTCTTAAAGTTGCCAAGACGTTAGGTTTCTCATAAGTTTTTGGCGAATTGCCTCCCGAAACTTAGGGGCATCACCCTTGTTTTGGCGATCTTGCTCAACCTATTCACAGATGAAGTCTTCGATAGCAGATGTACAGGATTTGTTTTCCAGGACACCCAAGTATCAAGCTGCCCAACGTAAGGTATACCACCTGCAATTGGAATGTCACTAATTGCTTTTGTCTGTCGTTCTGCTATTATATTAGTATCAGCTCCTGAGAGAATTCGCATTCTGCTATAGGAACAACTCAGAAAATTTTGTTTCCTCTGAATCAATTATAAATGCAATACGTATAAATCCATGCATCTTGGAGAATCAGCAATTTTAGTTCCAGAATATGACAATAGCAAATTTATATTCTTCCAATATAAAAATAGCAGTCAATTTCAATTAGTAATATAAAAAAGAAAAACTTAATTACCAATTCGGTCTAATTCCATTAGCACTAAATTATTTTTATTGCAGTTAATATTTTTTTTCAAAATTATAATGTCCAATTATTTCAATTTGATTTGATTAGAATCAAAAATCAAATCGGTTTCAATTATAATTGAAAATCGAATCAGTTTGATTCAGTTCTATAGATAGCACTACTAAAAGAAATTTTATCACCAAAGGAAAATAGAGATGGAAAAGTAACAAATCTTCGACACTAACTTGACAAGTTTGTGGCATTCAATAGCACATTACATTCAAGGGGGGCTAGAGGAGAGAACTTAAGCTGCTATATCCACAATTAAAAGAAACAAGGAGCAAAAGCTGATCTCTATAAAAGGATAATGCAAGAAGTAATGGTCTTACACAATTCCAGCTTCTAGCTCTAAATTTTCATTCTGATCATCTAGTATCTGTACATTCCTCCAAGATATCAACCAAGGTTTAATCTGTTACCATCCATAAAACAACTCTCAGCACTGCACGAAATATTTACCAAGGTGTCACTTCCACCACCAAAACTGACGAAACAAATATATCTTCCTCATTCGAGTATCGTAGGTCATAAAGGCTCTGGCTTTAATGGGGTCGGCGTTCAAATATTCGAAGGCATACATTTGTTTAGCCTCCTCTAAGCCATCAATCTCCATCACAGCCTCTAATAATTCTGAAGCATTGATTGCAGTTTTGCTGTGCTCCATAGCATCGGCCAAACGCCTAATGCTTGATGCTACTGCCAACATTGCATCCTGAAGAGCTTCTGATCCACGCGCCCGCTTGGGAAGTTGTCTGGTGGGCTGGATCAGAGGAGGGTCCTGACTACCATCTGGCATACAATCTGGTGGTCCAGTATATGATTCTGTTCCATCAGTCTCGCTTACATCTTCTGAACTTTGAGAGACAAATGAAGGAGAATCTTCTTCAAAATTCTTTGCTAGATGCCCTCCATCCTTCATCTTAGCCCATCGACTAGGAGCTTGGTAATTTCCACAAACAATTTTTAGTTCATCATACATCTCAATCTGCTTACCCCGAATACCTTTTGCATCAGGATGTGCCTGTTCAATGTGTTTGAAAAATGCCAATATTCATATAGTGAACAAAGTGTGGCATCCAAGAGGGAAAATATTTTTTCCAAAATAATGGATAAATAAGTAAAGACTTACAGCAATGTATCTCTTCCAGAGTTCATCACTGTCACACTCAATCATCTTTGTATTTGGATTATACCTGAACCCATCTTGACTTAGCATATCCCTAATTACTTTGTACCTTTTCTTTATGGTCTTAAGACGATTAACAACTTTTTGATTGTTCAAGTTCAAATTGAAGCGAGTATTCACCGCAATGCAAGCAGCAGTGTATGCATTCTCATTAAAACATTTATCAATCTTGTTTCCATTTCTAGCCTGAATAGCAAGAGCTTCAATAAGGCATTTGTCCATAGCAATAGACCAAACAACATTTCTTCCTTTATGCTTCATCTCCCTTCTCTGTGATTGCAAGTCATAATGGTCCATTTACTGATACAGTGAAAAATCATCAAACGTATTTAGTATATGTGCTGAAACAGAGTTAAAAAAAAAAAAAAAAAAGAGTAGAGGAAGTAAATAATATATCATTAAAGGTGTTTAGTTACTTTAGTAAAGAACAACATGGTGGTGTTAGACCACCCCATTGACCCCAACTTATATTGAGGTTCCATGCCTAAATTGACAAGCTTCAATATAGTTTTCAATGGAGCAGCACAGCAACAAAATAAGACAAAGTACCTTCCAAAATAAACTATGCAAGATCAAGCTGGGCCCATACATTATGTTTAGGCCATATCATGGCCTTTCTTTGAATAGTAGCCAATTATTTTGGCAACCATTCCTCTATGGGTGCATGAAACTCACTGATCACCCAAAAACAGAGCAGTTGATTGTGGAAACAGGTAGCATTAACAGCTTAAGAACCATAAACATTGGTGATGCCCATACATCTCTAATTTATCTGAGCAAAGCTCGTAAAAGTTATGTAAGCCTAGTTTGGAACTTATAAAAGTCTATCATGGACATAGCACACCATTATTCAGCAACTACAAGGTCCAGCAAATAAAAAAGGGAAAAACTTAACAAAAAATGAACGCATTTAATTCCAGCATCACCTTGAACATTAAATACAACTTCCTATCAACAGCTTATTTTATTATAACTTTTTACTTTTTATTAAATAATTCTTTCAGTAAATTTTAATTTCAGTAAACAACACAGTTGTTGACAATGAATACGCTGGATGAATATATGCATTTGACTTTACATAATAAAAGCAGACAGAAATGTATTAACTTTTGTGTTTTAAAAAAAAAAAATCTTGCTTTTAGTTGTCTACTCAATAGTGCCTTTTGCTTTCTTTTGCCCTTTTCAAATTAGCAAAAATCATAAGAATCAAAATAAACAATTTAAAAAAAATCATTTAATAATCCAACCAATTGATGTCTAAAATTTGAATGCACAGGTACTTTAGTAAGCAAACTTTGGATGCAAAATTAACTTCTGCAAGAAAGTTGCCATTTAAGAGTTCTACGCAAGGAAAAATTATGACATGTTCTCCATTTTCCAAGAAAAATCAATCCACTAAAATTTTTAGACAAAAATGAAACGAACGATAACAAAGCTGGGAGAATCAGTTGTCAATTCAGAATTTTATGACTTGAAGGCACTTAGTTGGCGTATGACAATAAACTTATTAACTTGTTCCCACTTATCAAAAATAAAACAAAAGTTAATATGGTCATAATTAAGTATTCAACCTCCAGAATCTACACCCACCCATATTGATTTCCAGTCCACAAGCCATGAACATCAAAAAACACTAATCCTGTGAAGTAGCCATTGTCGCGCAAACACTACAATTTTGCAATTAGATCCAGTTACCCTGAACAATAAACAACTAATCCACCATAGAGCTGAACTCATGCCGTTACAGAACATCTAAATTGCTGCCAAAATGATATGTAAGAGATACTACAAGATTAGACCTTTCCACAAGCAAAAAAGAACAGTTGAATTCATCTTCCAATACCATAAACACTAATGAGTAACATTAATTGTATACCAACCATCTCGGGTAAAATCAGTAAGTCCCTTCAGTTTGCTACTGAAAGAGAAGACTATGTTTCAGTAAAACAACATCGTGTGCTCAAAAAGATTGGAGAATTCCATCATTTAAGTTAGATATAACCATGTATATACCATAAATAACAACCTGAGACAACTAACAAGAACATTTTTTTTAACTGTAACCAACAAGAACAGATAAAAGACATTAGCTCTAAGCTTAAAGCTTGAAAGGTAACCAGGGTCGAAATGATCAAAATTGGCAACTAATAACTATACAGATACAAATCAATCCTGAATGAAACCTTATTGTACATTGAATTTAAACCTACAGAGAGAGAGAGATACCGGGGTGAAATGAGAGAAAAAGGAAGAGGTGATCTCAAGCCACTCAGATAGGCGACCGAAAGGATCGCCAGAGGACGGATCTAGCCGCTAAAACGGTAAGAGAAGTTAACTATTGAGACTTCACTGGGGAATTAGGAAAAGGGCTAGGGTTTTTTTCTCGAGAAAAGAAAATACGAGCGAAAATTTTCCCGAATCGTGGCACTTTCTCGAAAACCAAACGCGTGGTGAGAAAAGTTCCATTTTCCTAGGTATGATATGGTACTTGAAAGTTCACAGATTGTAAATGAAGGACCTATCATTAGTGGCCACCTGTACTGAACTTTAACATGCTTCCAATAATTGTCTGCCACCGTGCTCCATAGGCTGCCATAATTAAGAAACTATCCTAATTATTTTAGGAAAGGGATCTAAATCTAATCCTCAAAGTTTAAACAATTTATTACACTTTTTTACCCGTTTCATTTCGTTTTTACCTATCACTTTTATTATTTTTATTAAAATTAAAAAATAATAAATATACTTAAATTTAATATTAAATTATATAATTAAAATTAAATTATCAAATTTAATTAATTATAATTTTATTAAAAAAAATTAATTTTATTAAAAATTTAAAAACGATAAATAAATAAAATTTAAATTTTGTTTAAAAATTACATCTAAAAGAAAAAAGGAGAGAGTAATTTTTAGAATGACTGCTTAAAACAAAATCATGAATTACTTACTTTTCAAATTTTTTAAGAAAAACTTATAATTTAGTCTCTAAATTTTAATATTTTTATATATTAAATTTTTATACTTTTAAAACTATACATTGAATTCTTAAACTTTTACGTATTTATACATTGAATCCATGAACTTTTAAAACTACACATTGAATCTCTGAACTTATTTATTAAAATACATTAATTACAAACAGACATTAAAAATAACAATATTCTGTTAAAATATACGTAATTTCAACAGATCGTGTGTTAAACTGTCGTTTGTATTGTCCATTTTGAACTTAATGTGTTCTTTTTTAAAAATTCAGGAACTCAATATGTAGTTTTGAAAGTATAAAAATTTAATATTTAAAAACGTTAAAATTTAGGGATTAAATTATGGAGTTGCCATTTTATAATTGTAAATTTCCACAAAATTTAGAAATTAATTTTTCAAATTAAAAATAAAATTTCAAATGATTTAAAAATTAAAAATAATAATTAAATTTTTAACCGTTAGGAGGTAAAGACTAGAAAAGACCTTTTCTTTTTTCATTGCTATTTTTCGTTGTTAAATTGTATTTTTCTTGTAGTGTAAGTATTCATAAATGCATTATTAAATTAATAATGCATAGCTGTATAATAAACTATAAAAGTGATCCTTATCTTAAGTACGTAGTACTATTAAACTATTCTCAAATCTTATTATAAAAACAATAGAAACGCATAGTTGGTATAATTATGATACACAATCCTAAACAATATTTTATTAATTGAGATGACAAAAATTAATTTCAAAGAAAAAGAAAACAAGTTTGGTAATAAGGATACTAGAAAAGCAATAAACGAATAGATCAATATTATGTTTAATTTGCTATCGGTTTGTTCGGTTAACCAAAAAAAATAAGAAAAATAAAAGATATTTCACAAGGAGAAAAATTCAAGAAATTAGGAGAATAAATGGAATTGCACATTTTATCATTCATCTTTGTAGAAATTAAAAAAAAAAATTCATATGAGGATTTATGGATTTATTGGGGAAAATTCATTTTGTGCCCTTTTTAAATTATTTCTCTGCCGGCCATTCAATTGAAAATGCAATCATCATTATCTCGTATTTCATAACTATCTATGTAAAGTTAATTGAACAAAAAAGTAATAATTTTTTTTGGATTAACCATACAATATCTGAATCTCACTGGATCAATAATATATATAAATGGCAATATATTATTAACTTGGTTTATAAAATTTGCCTAGACGGATACAATTTATTTGGTGTGTATCACCTAACAAAACCTAGTTAATTTTACTGCTTAAACTTTCTTGTATAATTTTTTTAAGAATAATTACTGGAAATCGAGACTTTATTTAAAAAAGACAAGTCCCAAAACATTTGAACAAATCAATATTAGTTTTAAACTTTCTTGCATAATTAACAGAAGAAAGAGATGCTTAACAACGCAAAACACATTCCATATTTCTGCTACAAAATAAGCATAACCAGCAGAATTTAAAGGCCTTCAATGGAAAATATGCACACAGTTAATCTAAAAACAAATCGCTTCAGATCTCTGTTGATTTTACTAGAAGATATCAAAACTCAAACCAGAACCTTCCAGTTTTTCTTTCAGAATCTTGTCCAGACGTTCCGCCATTGATGGACTTAAATAATTGCTCCAATCTCCAACTTTACCTTTCCTGAAATATGCATCATTTGGAATTCCAGAAGGCTGTTTACCCTCTTTATTCACCTCCAAATTCTTCAGATTTTCGAAACTACAAATCCTGCAAATTTCTTCTACAACACCTCCTCCTTCTTCTTCAGCACAGAAACCAAACCCCAAGAATTCAGCCAATCTCTTGGTATGTAAGATGTTGTCCTGTTTAAGATCTTCATATTTCAAGAACAATACTTTATTAGGATTTTCTTGGCTTGCCTTCCAGTATCCTAGTACATGATCCCAAAATGGCCCAAAGTTATGAACTCCAGTGCAGTACAACTCGAAAACTTCCTCCAAGGAAAGTGGAAACGAATTATCAGATTTCAGCTTTAACCGAAAATGAACATGGGAAATCAGTTGGTCAAGTGGATTCCTGCAAATATAAACGATCTTGCAGTTGGAGTTTCGATGAGTTATGGAGTTTGGCAAAGAGTGGTAAGGTACATGGGTGGAGAAGATTCTTGGGTCAGGAACATGTTCAAGATTAGGGCACTGGTTTTTCAAGAAAATATCAAACTCAAAGAAAGGTACAAGATCATGAGGACTTGAAGTGAGCAATGGAGATTCATTCAGAGCACAACAGCTACGATTTGTAATCAAATAAATAATAGCTTTCAACCAAGTAGTTCCTGATTTTGGATTACTTGCTAAGATGATATCTGTATTATGAGCATGGAAGTTTTTCTGAAAGGAAATTAATCCTTTAAGTGCAATAGAAGGATACCAAGAATGTTGGTAAAGATGAAGATGCATTCCTTCCCAATTTCTCTCTTTTGGAAGTGTTGAAAGCAATTCTTTGAATTCAATATCAACCCCATGTTCTTGATCGTGCTCTGCTTGTATTTTGTTTTCCATGAAAATGGAGAAGTATGATTTGGAAAGAGGAATAATTGCAGATGGTGCAGGCCACTGAAGATCCATATAATCAGTTGTGTGGCCCCCGCCACTAATAATATAAAATGATTTTCTGTCGTTCCCCCTAATAATGGTTACTTTGGTAGGTGGCCAAAAGTCCAAAAGAAAAAAAACTCCTAATAAAGAGAGACATAAATGATCAAAAGAGTCAATAGATTTGGGCTATAAATTATATTATTGCACGTTTTCTTTCAACGTAAAAAGAAAAAGAACCTTTTATCTCATCTCAAAACACAAATTATTCGTTAGATTTTCAATCGCTTTCAATAATATGGCAATAAATGAATAATAATTATATATAAATAATTTAATTCTTATAATAATAGAAATATAAATAATTATATCTATTTACCAGTGCTCCTGTGATTCTTATGAAATAATATGAATGTGTTGAGCATAATAAAAATTTCCAACCGTGAAAACAAGTTAAGTCTTGAACTTAACATAAAAACTCAATTCTTTTCTTATTTCTTCTTCTTATTTTTGAAAATCCAAAAATTTTTTCTAATTCAATTCAAACCAAATCAATCTATTATGATAATAATTTTCACTCAATTTTGATTCTTAATTAGGAAAAAGAGGTAAGAAAAAAGGGCCTTCAGACTAAGCAACAACTACGTTTGACTTAATGGAGAGACTATATAGTTTCTAGCAACTTTGACAGATAAGTTGGAAAAGAAATATAATATAATATAATATAATATAATATAATATAATATAATATAATATAATATAATATAATATAATATAATATAATATAATATAATATAATATAATATAATATAATATAATATAATATAATATAATATAATTCATTATTAATTTTGATTTGCAAGAAATATAATATAGTTACCGACTAATATTAGTAAGCTAAGTTGGATTTTTTTAGTGTGATTTGTGAAAATCTTAATTTTGATTTTTTAAATTGTAACGAACCATGTTAGAATTATTAGAGGTAAAAAATAAATAAATTTTTGGTTAATCGAAAAGCCGATTAAGAATTAAAACGATTTTAAGTTAACTAAATGATTACTAACTATTAATCAAATTATATACATTTTATATTTTACTTTTATTCTGTTGGTATACAATCCAAGTCCTACGTTAGAAAATTAAGAGAAAAACATCTTCAATATAAAGTATTCACCTAATTTCATTAATATGAGATCTTTTGGAAGGAATCAAAAAAATAAATTCGTGCGGATTTAGTCTAAAACGGACAATATCATATTAATATGGAGTTAAAGTGATGTTTAGTAGTCCTAACATATTCGATTTCAATTTCTTGATCAAAGAAAGCTTTTCAAGTTGTGTTGCAAAGGACTTCATGGCTTTGGACCATTTTGGGGACAAACATTGGGATATTGTAAGTCAAGCCGAGAAAATCCAGATAAGGTATTATTGTTTTTGAAATATGAAGATCTTAAATAAGACAACATATATATTATACACCAAAAATATTTGCTGAATTCTTGTGGGTTCGTTTCTGTGCTGAAGAAGAAGAAAGTGATGCAGAAGAAGTTTGCAGGATTTGTAGTGATAACTATGGAAAAAATATCTCCAAATGCCCAATCAAGTCGGCCCAACAACATTTGGCATGGCCCAAGCCTGTTAAGAGAAAAATGCAAGAGTATGAGCTGCAAAGACAAGACAGGAAGGCAATATCCGATCGGACTGATAGGACAGCATGTCCTGTCGGCCCACTAACACACACCAACGCCCATACACTCCACCTGCTCTCTATCACATCGCCGCCCACCTATTCCAACTGCCGGTTATCACTCCTCAAGGTACTCGAGTACCCCCCCATCATCTCCTATAGATAGCAAAAAGTATAAGAGCTCCAGGTATTGAATATCTGAGACTCTCTCTCTCTCTAAACACTCTTTCTCTAAAAGCTATTGACTTAAGCTTCGGAGTGCTAAAGTCCGATTCCGATCGAGCACTCCCTTTTGTAGATCCAGCTATCCAATCGGCTACCTCAGCTGCCAGCTCTCCTTTTACAGATAAAATATTTTAGGTTTTATCATTTAGTGCTTTCATTGAGAGGCATGGCAGATTCGAGATCTTACGAGCACCAAGCTCCTACAAAACACAATCACAATAGCCAGGATCGACCTAAGCCCTTAGGGATAAGAGAGAGATCTTTCAGACCACCTGGCAAGCATAACCCCCTCCCAAACTTCGACGACGTGGCCATACGATAGCCGGAGGACACCCCTGTTACTATCGGAGATATGCGCACCATTCTTAGCAATCTCACAAAAGGCGTGATCCAAACTCTGAAAAAGGGAAAATGCCCAGGATTTTTAAAAGAGGTTATGAAATGGCTTTCATGGCTGAAGACTTCGGGGGGAGAAGAAAGAAGGGAATCTCCAAAAATGAGCTGCAAACTCGTAACATTGGAAGGATAGGGGGCAGGACCCCAGGAGGATACAATAAGGGAAAACAAATGATGTATATGAGCAAAGATGCTTCTTACATCACTAGTGGATCGTCCACCCCATCCTTTGGCGATGATCCATCCCTTATACGTATACCTAACCACTGTCACTCCTATAGATCCGAAAAGGAATCCGTTCCCACAATAAACAGACGAAAGGGAAAATAAATTGTTCAAACGAAAACTTCACCAATTTGGTTTGGTAGAACCTATAATAGAGATGCAGGGTATGTTTAAAGGGAGCATCGACCACAACATCGCATCTCCTTTCTGCAGGAATATTACAGAATTTAAACTGCCTCTCAGATGGAGGAACATAGTGATGGACAAGTATACATGTAATATTCCTCTTGCGGTTCCATTGAAAATGCAATCATTATTATCTCGTATTTCATATGTAAAGTTACTCGAAAAAAATAAAAGTAATAGTTAATATATATAAATGGCAATATATTATTAACTTGGTTTATAAAATTTGCCTGGACGGATATAATTTATTTGGTGTGTATCACCTAATAAAACCTAATTAATTTAAGTTTGCTGCTTAAACTTTCTTGTATAATTTTTTTTTAAAAGTATAATTACTGGAAATTGAGACTTTATTTAAAAAAGACAAGTCCCAAACATTTGAACAAATCAATATTAGTTTTAAACTTTCTTGCATAATTAACAGAAGAAAGAGATGCTTAACAACGCAATACACATTCCATATTTCTGCTACAAAATAAGCATAACCAGCAGAATTTAAAGGTCTTCAATGGAAAATATGCACACAATTAATCTAAAAACAAATCGCTTCAGATCTCTGTTGATTTTACTAGAAGAGATCAAAACTCAAACCAGAACCTTCCAGTTTTTCTTTCAGAATCTTGTCCAGACGTTCCGCCATTGATGGACTTAAATAATTGCTCCAATCTCCAACTTCACCTTTCCTGAAAAATGCATCATTTGGAATTCCAGAAGGCCGTTTACCCTTATTATTCACCTCCAAATTCTTCAGATTTTCGAAACTACAAATCCTGCAAATTTCTTCTATAACACCTCCTCCTTCTTCTTCAGCACAGAAACCAAACCCCAAGAATTCAGCCAATCTCTTGGTATGTAAGATGTTGTCTTGTTTAAGATCTTCATATTTCAAGAACAATACCTTATTAGGATTTTCTTGGCTTGCCTTCCAGTATCCTAGTACATGATCCCAAAATGGCCCAAAGTTATGAACTCCAGTGCAGTACAACTCGAAAACTTCCTCCAAGGAAAGTGGAAACGAATTATCAGATTTCAGCTTTAACCGAAAATGAACATGGGAAATCAGTTGGTCAAGTGGATTCCTGCAAATATAAACGATCTTGCAGTTGGAGTTTCGATGAGTTATGGAGTTTGGCAAAGAGTGGTAAGGTACATGGGTGGAGAAGATTCTTGGGTCAGGAACATGTTCAAGATTAGGGCACTGGTTTTTCAAGAAAATATCAAACTCAAAGAAAGGTACAAGATCATGAGGACTTGAAGTGAGCAATGGAGATTCATTCAGAGCACAACTGCTACGATTAGTAATCAAATAAATAATAGCTTTCAACCAAGTAGTTCCTGATTTTGGATTGCTTGCTAAGATGATATCGGTATTATGAGCATGAAAGTTTTTCTGAAAGGAAATTAATGCTTTAAGTACATTAAGAGGATACCAAGAATGTTGGTAAAGATAAAGATGGATTCCTTCCCAATTTCTCTCTTTTGGAAGCGTTGAAAGCAATTCTTTGAATTCAATATCAACTCCATGTTCCTGATCTTGCTCTGCTTGTTTTCTGTTTTCCATGAAAATGGAGAAGTATGATTTGGAAAGGGGAATAATTGCAGATGGTGCATGCCACTGAAGATCCATATAATCAGCTGTGTGCCCCCCCCCCCACTAATAGTATAAAATGATTTTCTATCGTACCACCTAATGGGCACTTTGGTAGGTGGCCAAAAGTCCAAAAGAAAAATTAGTTAGCTACATAAGCTTAAAATTATAATAAAAAAGCGCGTTCACATTAAACCAAACTATGTTTGTTTTTTTAATTTTAAGTGTGGGTAGTTAAATTTTTTATTTTTTGGATAGTAAGAGACCTTCCTAGGATTATGATCCCCATTAAGATAATTAAATAGCTTAATGAATATTACTGAAAAATCAGATAATATGATTACACGATAGGTTAAAATAGAAATAGATGCTGTTGGATAGTCTCTTTCAGAAAAATTAAATATATATGAACTTTAATTAATTACAGTTTTCGCTTAATATATTGCTACAATTTTATTAAATCCGATTCTTTACAAGATTAAATATTATAAAGCAGTGCACGTCAGTTTTATTAGGCTTGTCTACGATTTAGTTTTGCAAAGACACTGGATTGTTGTTGATTAATTTGCAAATATCAATTTTAAACGATAAGAACAAATATGTTTTCAGATTAGATATTCTTTTTAGAATTGATAACTATAGACAAAACATCTCCCAAGGCCCAATTAAGTCAGGCCTAACACTACAAGAAAAACTCAATTTTCCGACAGAAATTCCTGACGAAATTGAGTGAATATCCATAGGAAAATATAATTGCCGATGGAATTTAGTGACGGAAAATATCGTAGGAGAAACAGTTGAAGGCACTTTTACCGACGGAGATGAAAAATTTGTCCGTCAATAAATTTACCAATGGAAAATATTGCCCTTCGCTAATTCCGTGGGAAGATACGGACTGAAAAACTGTTGTCATTTGGCACATTTACTGACAGAATTAGTTCCCGATATTTTCCATCGGTAATTTTACTAACGGAAATAAGAATTGCGTAGGTAAATTTGAGATGGAATTATCCATCACTAAAAATTATATATTTTTAATAATTCAAGACATATGTTTCACACCACAGCTGCCATATAATTCGAGAAACTCAGTTTCATCACCCAAAACAAAATTTGAAACTAGGTATACATGAAACATAAAACTTATTGTTGACAGTATGCATAGCAATGATTGCATACATGACAACTAATAAGGATAATGAAAAATTACAAGGATTTAATATACAACTTTAAAAAATAACAGAACAGAACTCATACATCAACCTTAAGAAATAAGAAGCCCCAAAAAAATCATTGCACGCACATGGTATGCAGCCATAAGGATTCATTATACAAGGAAAAGAAGATAAGGTGTACAAGCTGCGAAAGGCACTGTACGGGTTGAAGCAGGCCCCTCAAGCATGGTACAGTAAGATTGATTCATTTTTTCGAAAAACTAGGTTAAAAGAAGTGAAAATGAGCCTACTTTGTATTTGAAGAAGGGAAATAATAATGGTTTACTATTAGTTTGCCTTTATGTTGATGATATAATTTATATGGACTCATCTCACTCTCTTACTGATGAATTCAGATTGAGTATGATGACAATTTGAGATGACAAATTTAGGTTTGCTGCATTATTTTCTTGGGTTAGAAATTAAGCAAGGAGAAGATGGTGTGTTTATTTTACAAAGAAAATATGCAGAAGATCTTCTCAAGCGATTCAGCATGTTAAATTGCAAGATGGCAATTACTCAAATGAATGTTAATGAGAAATTGCAGCTTGTTGATGGTACAGAGAAAACAGATGCAAAAGTCTTCAGGAGTCTAATTGGTGGTTTGATTTATTTAAGTCATATTCGGCCAGATGTTGTGTTTCCAGTTAGTCTAGTTTTAAGATTCATGCAAATCCTACAAAACAACATTTGGGAGCTGCCAAGAGGATTTTGCGATATTCCGTTAAAATATACGTAATTTCAACAGATCGTGTGTTACACTGTCTTTTGTATCGTTCATTTTGGATTTAATATGTTTTTTTTGAAAAATTTAGGAACTCAATGTGTAGTTTTTAAAATATAAAAATTTAATATTTAAAAATGTTAAAATTTAGGGATTAAATTATGGAGTTGACATTTTATAATTGTAAATTTCCACAAAATTTAGAAAATAATTTTTCAAATTAAAAATAAAATTTCGAATGATTTAAAAATTAAAAATAATAATTAAAATTTTAACCGTTAGGAGGTAAGGACTAGAAAATTACCTTTTCCTTTTTAAATAAATAATAATTTTATTTAAGTAGCTTTCTATATGTATTCATAAACTAATTATTAAATTAATAATGCATAGCTGTATAATAAACTATAAAAGTGATCCTTATCTTAAGTACGTAGTACTAATAAACTATTCTCAAATCTTATTATAAAAACAATAGAAACGCATAGTTGGTATAATTATGATACACAATCCTAAACAATATTTTATTAATTGAGACGACAAAAATTAATTTCAAAGAAAAAGAAAACAAGTTTGGTAATAAGGATACTAGAAAAACTATAAACGAATAGATCAATATTATGTTTAATTTCCTATCGGTTTGTTCGGTTAATTCACAAGGAGAAAAATTCAAGAAATTAGGAGAATAAATGGAATTGCACATTTTATCATTCATCTTTGTAGAAATTAAAAAAAAAAATCATATGAGGATTTATGGATTTATTGGGGAAAATTCATTTTGTGCCCTTTTTAAATTATTTCTCTGCCGGCCATTCGATTGAAAATGCAATCATCATTATCTCGTATTTCATAACTATCTATGTAAAGTTAATTGAAAAAAAAAGTAATAATTATTTTTGGATTAACCATTCAGTATCTAAATTTTACTGGACCGATAATATATATAAATGGCAATATATTATTAACTTGGTTTATAAAATTTGCCTAGACGGATGCAATTTATTTGGTGTGTATCACCAAACAAAACCTAGTTAATTTTACAGCTTAAACTTTCTTGGAAATCGAGACTTTATTTAAAAAAGACAAGTCCCAAAACATTTGAGCAAATCAATATTAGTTTTAAACTTTCTTGCATAATTAACAGAAGAAAGAGATGCTTAACAACGCAATACACATTCCATATTTCTGCTACAAAATAAGCATAACCAGCAGAATTTAAAGGCCTTCAATGGAAAATATGCACACAATTAATCTAAAAACAAATCGCTTCAGATCTCTGTTGATTTTACTAGAAGAGATCAAAACTCAAACCAGAACCTTCCAGTTTTTCTTTTAGAATCTTGTCCAGACGTTCCGCCATTAATGGACTTAAATAATTGCTCCAATCTCCAACTTTACCTTTCCTGAAATATGCATCATTTGGAACTCCAGAAGGCCGTTTACCCTTATTATTCACCTCCAAATTCTTCAGATTTTCGAAACTACAAATCCTGCAAATTTCTTCTACAACACCTCCTCCTCCTTCTTCAGCACAGAAACCAAACCCCAAGAATTCAGCCAATCTTTTGGTATGTAAGATGTTGTCTTGTTTAAGATCTTCATATTTCAAGAACAATACCTTATTAGGATTTTCTTGGCTTGCCTTCCAGTATCCTAGTACATGATCCCAAAATGGCCCAAAGCTATGAACTCCGTTGCAGTACAACTCGAAAGCTTCCTCTATGGAAAGAAAAAACGAATGATCAGATTTCAGCTTTAACAGAAAATGAAAATGGGAAATCAGTTGGTCAAGAGGATTCCTGCAAATATAAACGATCTTGCAGTTGGAGTTTCGATGAGTTATGGAGTTTGGTAAAGAGCGGTAAGGTACATGGGTGGAGAAGATTCTTGGGTCAGGAACATGTTCAAGATTAGGGCACTGGTTTTTCAAGAAAATATCAAACTCAATGGATGGTACAAGATCATGAGGATTTGAAGTGAGCAATGGAGATTCATTCAGAGCACAACGGCTACGATTTGTAATCAAATAAATAATAGCTTTCAACCAAGTAGTTCCTGATTTTGGAGTGCTTGCTAATATGATATCGGTATTGTGAGCATGGAATAAGTTTTTCTGAAAGGAAATTAATGCTTTAAGTGCAATAGAAGGATACCAAGAATGTTGGTAAAGATGAAGATGGGTTCCTTCCCAATTTCTCTCTTTTGGAAGTGTTGAAAGCAATTCTTTGAATTCAATATCAACCCCATGTTCTTGATCTTGCTCTGCTTGTTTTTTGTTTTCCATGAAAATGGAGAAGTGTGATTTGGAAAGAGGAATAATTGCAGATGGTGCATGCCACTGAAGATCCATATAATTAGTTGTGTGCCCCCCTTCACTAATAATATAAAATGATTTTCTATTGTTCCACCCAATAATAGGCACTTTGGTAGGTGGCCAAAAGTCCAAAAGAAAAAGAACACCTAATAAAGAGCGACATAAATGATCAAAAGAGTCAATAAGTTTGACTCCTGCCGGAGAAATTTTGATTCTTAATTAGGAAAAAGAGGTAAAAAAAAAAGAGGCCTTCAGACTAAGCAACAACTACGTTTGATTTATAGGAGAGACTATATAGTTTCTTGCAACTTTAACAGATATGTTGGAAAAGAAATATAATATAATACAACAGTTCAACTTTAACAGATAAGTTGGAATTTTGGTGAAAAACTCCAATTTTCTAAATAACTTTTAAAATATCCCAAAATTTCAATTATTTTTTAAAATACATTATTACTAAAAAAAATCCTTCTGGAGTTCCAAATGATGGATATTTCAGGAAAGGTGGAGTTGGAGACTTGAGCAATCATTTAAGTCCATCAATGGCTGATCGTTTGAACAAGATTGTGCAAGAAAAGCCGAAGGGGTCTGGTTTGAGTTTCGATATGTGCAAGAAAAATCAAAGCCTGTCCAATCTTAGAGCATGATTATATATTCCATCTTTAATTTCTTGCTCCAAATCATCCTCAATATCCATCTCTAGCTCCTCCCGAATCTTGCTTAACATTTTTGGATTCAAGATTTGCATTCTTAATTTGATCCATCTGTAAGATCAAACCAATTAATCATTAACACAAAAACAAAGAAAATTCCAACGATATTGGTATTTGGGTTGGCCTTAAAGCAAAATCAAAACGGTAACTCACATGGGTTTTGGACAAAATTACCTTTTCCTGAGGCCTACAGGTTGGTCGATGGGCCACATACATGTTAGAATAGTAAGAGACCTTGTTAGGATTATGGTCCCCATTAAGACAATTAAACAACTTAACACATCAATATTCCTGAAAAATCACATAATATGATTAGACGATAGGTTAAAATAGAAATAGATGCTGTTGGATAGTCTCTTTCTGAAAAATTAAATATATATGAACTTAATTAATTACAGTTTTCGCTTATTAATATATTGCTACAATTTTATTAAATCCGATTCGTTACAAGATTAAAGCTTATAAAGCAGTGCACGTCAGTTTTATTAGGCTTGTCTATGATTTATTTTTGCAAAAATTTAATTTTAAACGATGAGAACTAATCTATTTTTAGATTAGATCATAAGACATTCTTTTTATAATGAATCCTAAAAAAATTGAAAACAAAGAAAGAAATTAAAAACTCCAATTTGTCCTTATTAAACAATTCAAAACGTCAATGTTGTTGACATTAAATTAAGATTTTACAATGGATCCGGGACTTGTCATCTAATCAGTGACCCGTATGAATAGATTAACGAGATTCTTAGTGTCCTGTCTACTATCCAGTGAATCCGGTTTAGGCAAAATTTACTCTACAAACAAATATATAACTCCACCAAGTTGTCCACGTTACACGTATGGCATGAACAAAGTGTTCTGATATTCACATCTGCAATTATTCTTCTGATTCCATATTCTTAATTTTCCAATCTGTTTTTCCTTCTTCTTTATGGAGATCCAAAAACAACAAGAGCAAGGAGTTGAAAATGGATTCAAAGAATTAATTTCAACTCTTCCAAGAAAGAAAAGTTGGAGAGGAAACTACTTTCTTCTTTACAAAGATTATTATTGGTATCCTTCCGATATACTTAAAGCTGCAGTTTCCTTTCAAAAAAACTTCCATGCTCACAGTACTGATATAATTTTAGCAAGTATTCCAGACTCAGGCACTACATGGTTGAAATCTATTATTTATTTGATTACAAACCGTAGCGATCGTGCTCTCACTGAATCACCATTGCTTGCCTCAAATCCTCATGAGCTTGTACCCTTTCTTGGGTTTGATCTTTTCTTGAAAAACCAGTGCCCTAATCTTGAAAATATTCCTGACCCAAGAATCTTCTCCACCCATATACCTTACCATTCTTTGCCAAATTCCATAACTCATCAAAACTCTAACTGCAAGGTCGTTTATATTTGCAGGAATCCACATGACCACCTGATTTCCCATTTTCATTTTCCGTTAAAGCTTAAAAGTGATGATTCGCTTTCAGTTTCTTTAGTGGAAGCTTTCGAGATGTACTGCAATGGAATTCATAGCTTTGGACCATTTTGGGGACATGTATTGGGATATTGGAATGCAAGCCGAGAAAATCCTGCTAAGGTATTTATTGTTCTTGACATATGAATATCTTAAACAAGACAACTTAGTATATACCAAGAAATTAGCTGAATTCTTAGGGTTCCCTTTTTCTGTTGAAGAAGAAGAAGAAGGCGTTGCTGAAGAAATTTGCAGGATTTGCAGCTTCAAAACCCGAAGAATTTGGAGGTGAATAGTAAAGGCTTTAATGATGCATTTTTCAGGAAAGGTGAAGTAGGAGATTGGAGCAATCATTCAAGTCCATCTATGGCTGATCGGTCGGACAAGATTGTTCAAGAAAAGCTCGAGGGTTCTGGTTTGAGTTTCCATCTGGCTAATTCAAACGTGATGGTTTGAGCAATCATGAAATTGCTTATGTATTAAGCTAATGGCATCTTGAAAAGAATTCAGATAATGTAGCCTTTAACTTCTTTAATATGTGGCAACGTAAAGTTGGATTAGTTTTTAAGAAATTTCATGGATCAAATGTACAATGCTCACTTGAGTTACAGAAGTGATTGGAAATTGATTGTGAAATCCTAGATGTATAGGGGTGATGTATCTAGTTCTCTGCTGCAATTTGGTTTTAATCTCTGCCTTGGCCGGCTTACGTATGATATAGCATCTATAACTAGTAAGATTCCATGACCGCCCATACGCCATGAGCAATACAAGCATCATGAAAATTGGTGAAGCCAGCAGCCAAAGTCAAGGCCTCAAATTCTCTTCCAGTCCTTCCTTTGCCGGAAGGCTGAGTGATCATAACAGTATCAAAACTCGAAGCGTATTGTGATTGTTTATTTGTCTCTGGTTTGTCTGGCAATAATGCATTCATTACTATAAGTTTCCCTTCATGTCGCAGCATTTGATTAACATTTTTGAGCACTTTAATCACAATCTCATCAGCCCAGTCGTGTGACATGTGTCCTGTCCAACAACATCAATTAGTCAAAATCCAGTCTTATATTGCTATTCCAATTCCTCTTTAGGACATGTCATATCATGAAAATCTAAATAAATTAATGAGAAGGAAAGAGATCAAAATATAGTCACCTTTATCATTATTGCATCTCCCTTTGGAACACTTGCAAGCATATTCCCACCTACATGCTCCATCCCTTAAAGCCAGATTTCAATTTTTTTCTATTAATGGAGATTATTTATTTAAAAAAAGCTCTCAAAAATAGTAGATGGTTACCCTTTAAAAAAGCTTACAATTTATTGACAAGAATGAAAGAATAATTACCCGGATAGAGTGGTGCAGATTGGATGACATAAGGAAGATCAAAATTTATGCCTTGAATAGAAGGGTATTTGGAGATGATCATACGGAGAGATGTAGCGGTGCCACCGCCAACATCACCCAATGAAGTAAGCCCTTCGAATCCTTTATATACATCTAGAATTGCCTTCATGGTCACAGTAGACAGACTAGCCATGGCTTGGTTAAAGATGGTGTTAAATTCATGATCTTTGTTCATGTATTCGAATATAGACATTCCATGAACATTCTTGAACAGGCTTCCACTTTCAAGAATCGCACCCTTCATATTTGACCTGCAATTCGAAGCCCGCAAAACTACATGAATATAAGCAGTTATCGAACTCGAAACTTGATTATTAGATCAGTACTACTATACTAAAACTTATACTAGCGGATTGCTTAAAACTCAATATTTTACGTACCAAACCTCAATAGTGGCCTTGTGATCGGCAAGTTTGGAAGTGGAAGAGAGGTTGCCATCTTCAACACTTCCAGTGAAGAACTTAAAGACTGGTGTGAGGGCATAAGTTTTCTCAATCTTACCATCTTGAAGGGTTCTTGGAAAGTAAGAGAGAAGAGAGTGAGGGACGAAGAGATAGAGAATGCGATCAAGCAAAGAAGGAGCGTCAAGATTTTCAGTAGGAAGCTGAGATGAAATTTCAGAGGCTGAAACATAAGCTCCAGGCCCTGCTTTAGCTCTGATCCCAAACAGATCAAGCTCAATTGCTGTGTGAAGAAACCTAGGTAAAACTCCTGAAAGGGAGAATAACATTGCATCGACACAGGCTTCCTCATCTGGATGATGATTTTCTAAGGAATCATATCGGAAGTCAAGCCAAGAAAATCCGGATAAGGTATTATTGTTTTTTGAAATATGAAGATCTTAAACAAGACAACATATATATTATACACCAAAAAGATTTGCTGAATACTTGTGGTTTCGTTTCTGTGCTGAAGAAGAAGTAGAAGAAAGTGTTGCAGAAGAAGTTTGCAGGATTTGTAGTTTCGAAAATCTGAAGAATTTGCAGGTGAATGATAAGGGTAAACTGCCTTCTGGAGCGGACTTTTTTTTAGTAATAATGTATTCGAAAAAAAATAATTGGAATTGTGGGCTTATTTTCTGCAGCCATTTCCTGCGTTAATTGGAGTGGGCCCCACTCTCTCTCTCTCTCTCTCAATGTTAGGGATGCTCACGGGGCGGGACGGGGCCGGGGATTGCATCCCCACTCCCTGCCCCGCTCGGGGTCGGGGATTCCCCGTCCCCGCCCCCGAATCTAGAACGGGGAGAAAATCCCCCCCGTCCCCCGCCCCGCGGGGATCCCCGTCTCATCCCCGAATTTTTTATTTTTTTAATTTTAAAATATAATATTTTATAAATAATTAAAATTAAAATATAACATTTAATAAATAAAAAATTTAAAATTAATCATAATATAAATTTTAACCATTTATAAATTTAAAATTAAGTAATAAAATTAAGTTATATTTTAATTTTAATTATAATTATTTATAAAATATTATATTTTAAAATTAAAAAAAAAATTTGCGGGGCGGGGATCCCCGCGGGGCGGATACCCCGTCCCCGTCCCCGATTTTATAACGGGGATTTTTTTCCCCCCGTCCCCGCCCCCGCGGGGGGAAAATTCAGGGATTTCCCGCCCCATTCGGGGCGGGTCCCCGCCGGGGCCGGGGAATCCCCTCCCCGTGATCATCCCTACTCAATGTCTCTCTCTCCGTCTCCGTCACACACTCTCTCTCTCTCATTTTCTTTCTGTGTTGATGATAAATTTCTCTCTCAACTACTTTTATTTTTATATGTTATTAGTGATATTCATGTTTTTAATTAATTTAATTTAATTTGTGGACTTATAATTACTAATTACCATCAAAATATAAATGAAAAATTTTTGGACGGCTGTTACCTCGTTCAAGAAATTGCAGGAGTAAAATATCATTTGCATTGTTCATGCCATTTTGTTTCAAATTCAATTTTGCACCCAACTTTACATAGTAATTTCGATTTAATATATTATGTTATTACACATGGAAAATACATTTTATTGCTATGAGATACAAAAATAAAAAACAATAATTATTTCAAATGATTATTGGTTCGAGTGATAAGGAATTCGAATTTTCTTAAGTAGGATCTTAAGTTCAATTTTCGCCTTACGTATGGAGCGTACATCATTGGAATGATTATCCCTAATTAATTGTATGTCCGACAGTATCTGATTTCGGATTAGTCAGTTCCATATGCTCAACGGAGTCGGATAAAAAACCGAAGGGTCATAGACCAAAAAAAAACAATAATTATTTTCAATATAACCTATGCGAATATAATTATTCCATAAATTAATTAATTTAAAAATTAATAGATACAATTTTTTATGGAAGAAATGTGAAAATGAAACTTTTTATTATATTAGGACCTGTTGCTAAATTTATTCTTAATATTGTTAATTCCTGTGACTTTATTATCACCAAGTTGGATGGATATACATAGACCAAATTAAGAGTAAGATTTTCAAATACTTAAATATTTATATACTATTGTTTTTGTTTAGAAAAAAAAATTATAGTATACTACAAAGTACAAATAAAATGAATGAAAAATATGTTTTTATATTTTGATGATAATTAGTGATTATAAGTCCACAAATTAAATTAATTAAAAATATGAATATCACTAATATCATATAAAAATATTTAATTTAAAAAATATGAATATCACTAATATCATATAGAAATAAAAGAAATAAAAGTAGCTGAGAGAGAAAATTATCATCAGGATAGAGAAAGGGGGAGAGTAAGAGAGTGAGTGAATGAGAGAGAGGGACATTGAGATAGAGAGTGTGTGGGGCCCACTCCAATTTCACAGGAAAGGGCTGAGAAAATGATGAAAAATCCAAATTTCTATATAACTTTTAAAATATCTCAAAATTTCAATTATTTTTTTAAATACATTATTACTAAAAAAAATTCCTTTGGAGTTCCAAATGATGCATATTTCAGGAAAGATGGAGTTGCAGACTTGAGCAATCATTTAAGTCCATCAATGGCTAATTGTTTGAACAAGATTGTGCAAGAAAAGCCGAAGGGGTTTGGTTTGAGTTTTGATATGTGCAAGAAAAGTCAAAGCCTATGCAATCTTAGTGCAAGATTATCATCAGCCTTTGGCTAGAATAAATACATCTATCGAAATGAATCGTCGATTTAAATTAATTAATCATCAGCTTTTAGTTGGAATTTTCTTAGAACTTTGTCCTGCAGACGATTTTTATATTTCTAATCATGGATTAGAGTTTATTTTTCTAACCAGTCTAGATGATTCCCTTTTGGATGCTTTCGCTATTCTGAAGATTTCTCGAAATCGTGCCCCTATCTCTTAGTTCGAGGGTTCAATACTCTGTTGCCTTATTTTCTATTTCTAAGAGTTTGGAAGTGTGATGTAGAGTTACCTAAAGGTGTGAGGCATTTCCTGTTGTTGCCATGTTATCCCTCTTTGGGAGATTAGCTCGATTTTGTGGATATCAAAAGTCATGGCTTTTCTAGCCATCTTCGTCTGCTACATTTGTAATTTTTTTGGAGAAATAATTTTAACGATTAAGTGGGAAGCGAGGTAACCTAGTGGGGCAGTTGTTTACCTTGCCGGCTTGGCTTTGTTTCCTGAATTCATTGCTCAATGATAGGTTGTATCCCCGTGAATTCCCATTTCTCCTTGCGTGATTCTGGCTTGACTAATTTGTCCTGCCACTTTTGAAGGGTGGTTTTTACTGTGGCCATTTTGCTATCGCCAATCGGTTCATGCCTCTTTTGTCTGTTTGGGCCTATCTTAAGTGATCTTGCCTTGCCAATCGACCAATTTGGAGTTTTGCCACCTATCGCTTCGCTTTCATCTCTTCTAGTGGAAACTGCTTCGTTTTCTGCATCGACAATTGATTTTCCTTCGTGATGCTTCGATCTTTGGGCTTTATTTAATGGGATTTGACATGCAGCGCTTTCATTAATGCCTTTTAAGATGCTTGAAGTAACTTATAAAATGGGTTTCTTTTGTTTTCCCACTTGCGCCTTCTTTCTTCTTTTCACAAGTTCTTTTGTTTCCTTATTTTTTTCTCCTAATCATGGAACCTCCCGACCTTCTGCAATTTTGTTTTTATCTGTCCCATTTTAGAAAGTTGAATAAAAAGTTAGACCCTTGCCTATCGATTAATGACTTGCAATAGCATGTCATGAGGCCTCATATTCTTGCTAACCTTTCCTCTCAGCTCTGAACTTTCTGCTGATCATGGTAGAGGATACATATCAGTATTTTCTCCTCCGTTTTTCATGATGCTAACCTATCCGGAGGAAGCTTTTAATGAGAGGTGGTCGTGTTGTAGAGGTGATGGTTGAGATGGTGAGGCGACTCTTATCCTTTTTTCTCTCCGTTGTCTCTTTTTTTTCAAGCAGAAAACTCTTTATCCATGTATCTTTAGACAAAAATGAAACAAACCATAACAAAGCTGGGAATCAGTTGTCAATTAAGAATTTTATGACTTGAAGGTACTTAGTTGGCGTATGAAAATAAACTTATTAACTAGTTCACACTTATCAAAAATAAAACAAAATTTAATATGGTCATAATTAAGTATTCAACCTCCAGAATCTACGCCCACCAATATTAATTTCCCGTCCACTAGCCATGAACATCAAAAAACACTAATCCTGTGAAGTAGCCATTGTCGCGCAAACACTACAATTTTGCAATTAGATCCAGTTACCCTAAACAATAAACAACTAATCCACCATAGAGCTGAACTCATGCCGTTACAGAACATCTAAATTGCTGCCAAAATGATATGTAAAAGATACTACAAGATTAGACCTTTCCACAAGCAAAAAAGAACAGTTGAATTCATCTTCCAATACCATAAACACTAATGAGTAACATTAATTGTATACCAAGCATCTCGGGTAAAATCAGTAAGTCCCTTCAGTTTGCTACTGAAAGAGAAGACTATGTTTCAGTAAAACAAAATCGTGTGCTCAAAAAGATTGGAAAATTCCATCATTTAAGTTAGATATAACCACGTATATACCATAAATAACAAACTGAGACAACTAACAAGAACATATATATATATATATATATATATATATATATATATAACTGTAACCAACAAGAACAGATAAAAGACATAAGCTCCAAGCTTAAAGCTTGAAAGATAACCAGTGAAAAAATTATCAAAATTGGCAACTAATAGCTATACAGAAACAAATCAATCCTGAATGAAACCTTATTGTACATTGAATTTAAACCTACAGAGAGAGAGAGAGATACCGGGGTGAAATGAGAGAAAAAGGAAGAGGTGATCTCAAGCCACTCAAATAGGCGACCGAAAGGATCGCCAGAGGACGGACCTAGCCGCTAAAACGGTAAGAGAAGTTAACTATTGAGACTTCATTGGGGAATTAGGAAAAAGGCAAGGGTTTTTTCTGGACAAAAAGAAAATACGAGTGAAAATTTTCCCGAATCGTGGCACTTTCTCGAAAACCAAACGCGTGGTGAGAAAAGTTCGATTTTCCTAGGTATGATATGGTACTTAAAGTTCACAGATTGTAAATGAAGGACCTATCATTAGTTGCCACCTGTACTGGACTTTAACATGCTTCCAATAGTTGTCAGCCACCGTGCTCCATAGGCTGTCATAATTAAGAAACTATCCTAACTATTTTAGTGAAGGGATCTAAAATTCTAAATATAATCCCCAAACTTTAAACAATTTATTAAACTTTTTTATTTCATCCTATCACTTTTATTATTTTTATTAAAATTAAAAAATAATAAATATACTTAAATTTAGTATTAAATTATATAATTAAAATTAAATTATCAAATCTAATTAATTATAACTTTATTAAAAAAAATAAATTAAATTTCATTAAAAATTTAAAAGTGATAAATAAATAAAATTTAAATTTATTTAAAAGTGACAACTAAAATAAAACGGAGAGAATAATTTTTAGAATGACCTACTTAAAACAAAATCATTAATTACTTGCTTTTCAAACTTTATAAGAAAATCTTATAATTTAGTTACTGAATTTTAATATTTTTATACATTGAATCCCTATACTTTAAAAACTACATATTGAATCCTTAAACTTTTATGCATTTACACATTGAATTCCTGAATTTTTAAAACTGTACATTGAATCCCTGAACTTATCTATTAAAATACATTAATTACAAAAGGACGTTAAAAATAATAATATTCCGTTAAAATACATGCAATTTCAACAAATCGTGTATTATACTGTCGTTTGTATCGTCCATTTTGGATTTAATGTGTTTTTTTAGAAGTTCAAGAAGTCGACGTGTAGTTTTGAAAATATAAAAATTCAATATTTAAAAATGTTAAAATTTAGTGAATTAAATTATGGAGTTGCCATTTTATAATTGTAAATTTCCACAAAATTTAGAAAATAATTTTTCAAATTAAAAATAAAATTTCAAATGATTTAAAATTAAAAATAATAATTAAATTTTTAACCGTTAGGAGGTAAGAACTAGAAAATGACATTTTCCTTTTTAAATAAATAATAATTTTATTTAAGTAGCTTTCTATATGTATTCATAATCTAATTATTAAATTATTAATGCATAGCCGTATAATAAACTATAAAAGTGACCCTTATCTTAAGTACGTAGTACTAATAAACTATTCTCAAATCTTATTATAAAAACAATAGAAACGCATAGTTGGTATAATTATGATACACAATCCTAACCAATATTTTATTAATTGAGACGATAAAAATTAATTTCAAAGAAAAAAAACAAGTTTGGTAATAAGGATACTAGAAAAACACGGTGCCAGTGGTTATGATATTTATTGCCTAGCTTATTCAACTGGAGTTGACCTGCCGTTCATCTGTTTTGTCTGTGAAGTTTTGCTCCAGGTCTCTTGTCTCTTTCTGTCTGGGATGGTTGTGTTGTTTGGGCTTTGCTGCTGTTGTTTCCTTGGGGGTTGATAGTTAGTTTGGGGATGTAGCAGGCCCTGTTATCTTTTTGCTGGCGGTCTTGTTTTTGTACCCCTGTTGCTTGTGGAGATGGTTTTAGCTCCCAGCTAACATATTAATAAGATTTCCGCTTATCAAAAAAAAAAAGGATACTAGAAAAACACTAAACGAATAGATCAATATTATGTTTACATAGATCAATATTTCATAACTATCTATGTAAAGTTAATTGAAAAAAATAAAAGTAATATTTAATATATAAATATATTATTAACTTGGTTTATAAAATTTGCCTGGACGGATTTAATTTATTTGGTGTGTATCACCAAACAAACCCTAGTTAATTTAAGTTTACTGCTTAAACTTTCTTGTATAATTTTTTTTAAGAATAATTACTGGAAATCGAGACTTTATTTAAAAAAGACAAGTCCCAAAACATTTGAACAAATCAATATTAGTTTTAAACTTTCTTGCATAATTAACAGAAGAAAGAGATGCTTAACCACGCAATACACATTCCATATTTCTGCTACAAAATAAGCATAACCAGCAGAATTTAAAGGCCTTTAATGGAAAATATGCACACAATTAATCTAAAAACAAATCGCTTCAGATCTCTGTTGATTTTACTAGAAGAGATCAAAACTCAAACCAGAACCTTGTAGTTTTTCTTTCAGAATCTTGTCCAGACGTTCCGCCATTGATGGACTTAAATAATTGCTCCAATCTCCAACTTCACCTTTCCTGAAAAATGCATCATTTGGAACTCCAGAAGGCCGTTTACCCTTATTATTCACCTCCAAATTCTTCAGATTTTCGAAACTACAAATCCTGCAAATTTCTTCTACAACACCTCCTCCTTCTTCTTCAGCACAGAAACCAAACCCCAAGAATTCAGCCAATTTCTTGGTATGTAAGAAGCTGTCTTGTTTAAGATCTTCATATTTCAAGAACAATACCTTATTAGGATTTTCTTGGCTTGCCTTCCAGTATCCTAGTACATGATCCCAAAATGGCCCAAAGCTATGAACTCCATTGCAGTACAACTCGAAAGCTTCCTCTATGGAAAGTGAAAAGGAATCATCAGATTTCAGCTTTAATAGAAAATGAAAATGGGAAATTAGTTGGTCAAGTGGATTCCTGCAAATATAAACGATCTTGCAGTTGGAGTTTCGATGAGTTATGGAGTTTGGCAAAGAGTGGTAAGGTACATGGGTGGAGAAGATTCTTGGGTCAGGAACATGTTCAAGATTAGGGCACTGATTTTTCAAGAAAATATCAAACTCAAAGAAAGGTACAAGATCATGAGGACTTGAAGTGAGCAATGGAGATTCATTCAGAGCACAACAGCTACGATTTGTAATCAAATAAATAATAGCTTTCAACCAAGTAGTTCCTGATTTTGGAGTGCTTGCTAAGATGATATCGGTATTATGAGCATGGAAGTTTTTCTGAAAGGAAATTAATGCTTTAAGTGCGATAGGAGGATACCAAGAATGTTGGTAAAGATGAAGATGGGTTCCTTCCCAATTTCTCTCTTTTGGAAGTGTTGAAAGCAATTCTTTGAATTCAGTATCAACCCCATGTTCTTGATCTTGCTCTGCTTGTTTTTTGTTTTCCATGAAAATGGAGAAGTATAATTTGCAAAGAGGAATAATTACAGAGGGTGCATGCCACTGAAGATCCATATAATTAGTTGTGTGGCCCCCTCCGTCATTAATAATATAAAACGACCTTTGCCTTTTTAAATAAAATAATAATTTTTTTAAATATAGAGGTGACAAATAGACGGATTTGGTGAGTTTGGGTTGGGTCATTAATGGATGGATCACTAATAAATTGGGTTATAAATGAATCAAAAATTATGAATCAAAAATGGATCAGTATTGAAATGGATTGGATGGATTTTAATTGATCCATGAATTTAATATAAATTATTATAAAATTATTACTCGCAGTAACTTATTTATTTAAATAAAAAAGATAATTCGTGAATTTTATTAAAAATCAATTTAAATAATAAAGATAATTCAATTATAGATGAATGAGATTTTGTAAATTATAAATTGGAAATAGCAAAATAAGAACAAAAATAGTCAGTCGATTAACAATATCAATTGGAACAGCGAAAAAGACATATCAACTCAAAAGGCATATGAAAAATCGAAATTAGGAAGGGCGATAAAGAAAAGAAGGAAGGGGGAAGAGTACCCGAGCAGCAGGAGGAGTGGCAAAAAGAACGGCACAAACAACTCCTAAAAGGGCAATTGTCAATGAAATTCCTTTTGCCGCAAGTATTTGGTCTATCTTGTTAGGTTTTTTAAACATGAAAACACTTAAACACGATTCCTAACATGCTTTTAAACAAAATAGCATAAAAGAGAATCGAATGCGGAAATAAATCAAACTAACCTCCAGCCATTGTTGAGTTTGTTGAAACTAGAATTTTCTTCAACCTCTTAGAACTCAAAGCAACAAAATACTAACCAATTCACTCACAATTTGATGGTGTATTTTTCCTTTAGTGAATGCTTGGTTTAGACCATTAATTCTCCATTATAAGTCTTAAGTCACCACCTTCCATCAAGGGTGTCAAATCTATTTATAATGGTAGAAAGTTGCCAAGTGGTGAAAGTGGAATCACCATTATCCATTAAGTGGAGAAAGTGGAATCACCATTAGCCATTAAGTGGTGAAAGTGGAATCACCATTATCCATTAAGTGGTGAAAGTGGGATCACAATTAGTAGTTAATGGTGAAAGTGGGATCACCATTAGTAGTTAATGGTGAAAGTGGGATCACCATTAGTAGTTAATGGTGAAAGTGGGATCACCATTAATTACTAATGGATTAGTCACCATGGAATCATTTTTCACATTACCATTAACTAACATTCTCCCACTTGATCCCAACAAGTATTATCCACACAAATTCATGAAAACTTTATGCTTACAGTAAAGAAACAAAATGCATGAATCATGGCGATATGTCCTCTATGAACGAGTAGTATCTTCCGTGTATTACAATGCAGTTTATCCCCTTAATGTCAGCCTATATGTGGCAACATACTTTAATGAATAAACCTTATGTTTATTCTAGGTCCAAAATGGATATTATTCTCAGAAATCAATAAATGTGTACACCAAATTTGAGAATAATATCACAAATGAATAAAGTTTTATAAAATCGTTCATATAACGAAAAATCACATGATGGAACCAATTCCCATCCTAGCTACATGATCCTTATAATTCATAGGTGGCATGCCTTTAGTTAAAGGATCAGCAATCATCAATTCAGTGCTAATGTGTTCTATGACCACTTTGTTCTCTTTAACACATTCTCTTATGGCTAAATACTTAATGTCGATATGTTTACTTCGACTACCACTCTTATTGTTTTTAGCCATAAAAACTGCAGCTGAATTATCACAAAACATCCTCAAAGGTCTAGAAATTGAATCCACAACTCTAAGCCTAGATATGAAACTCTTCAACCATACACCATGTGATGTAGCCTCAAAACAAGAAACGAACTCAGCTTCCATAGTGGAAGTAGCAGTCAAAGTCTGCTTTGCACTCCTCCAAGACACGGCTCCGCTAGCGAACATGAAAACATAACCAGATGTTGATTTTCGAGAATCAACACAGCCAGCGAAGTCCGAATCCGAATAACCAACTACCTCCAAATTATCAGTCCGTCTATACATAAGCATGTAGCTTTTTGTACCTTGAAGGTACCTCATCACCTTCTTTGTAGCTCTCCAGTGGTCTATTCCTGGATTACTCTGATATCTACCCAACATTCCCACAGCAAAGGCAATGTCAGGTCTAGTGCAAACCTGAACATACATCAAGCTTCCGACAGCAGAAGCATATGGAATGTTTTTCATTTGTTCCCTTTCTAGATCGTTCTTTGGGCACTGGTTCAAATTGAACCTGTCATTCTTTACAATAGGTGCCACACTTGGTGAACAATCTTTCATCCTAAATCTTTCTAAGACTTTATTGATATAGGTTTCTTGAGATAGTCCTAAAATGCCTCGAGATCTATCTCTATGGATCTTGATGCCAATGACATAAGATGCCTCACCCATATCTTTCATGTCAAAACTCTTAGAGAAAAATTGTTTCACCTCATGTAGCAACCCCTTATCGTTGGTTGCAAGTAAAATATCATCCACATATAGGACAAGAAAACAAATTTTGCTCCCACTAACCTTATGGTATATACATTGATCCATGACGTTCTCTTCAAAACCAAATGAAGAGATGACATCATGGAATTTTAAATACCATTGTCTGAATGCTTGTTTCAATCCATATATAGATTTCTTAAGCTTGCACACCAAATGCTCACCATTACTAGAGGAGAATCCTTCTGGCTGTTTCATATAAACCTCCTCCTCTAGATCCCCATTGAGGAATGCTGTTTTCACATCCATTTGATGCAATTCCATGTCAAAATGGGCGACCAATGCCAAAATTATGCGGAGAGAATCTTTCTTAGATACAGGAGAAAAGGTCTCCGTGTAATCAATTCCCTCCTTTTGAGTGAATCCTTTGGCAACGAGTCTAGCTTTATATCTCTCAATGTTGCCCAATGAGTCCTTCTTTATTTTAAAGACCCATTTACAACCAATAGCCTTTGCAACATTGGGCAACTCAACCAAATCCCAGACTTTGTTAGATGCCATAGAATTCATCTCCTCCTTCATAGCATTGTTCCACAATTTAGATTACAACTCATGGCTTGTGAAAATGTTTCAGGATCATTCTCAGCTCTAACATTATAGTCAGCTTCTTGCAGATACACAATGTAATCACTAGGAATTGCTGATCTCTTCATTCTGGTAGATCTCCTTAATGTTGTGTCAACATTTTCTTGAGAAACATGTTGTTCAACTGGTTGCTCAACAGTTTCTGGTAATAGTTGAACATTTGGATCTACTAGATCAATGTCAGCAGGTTGTGGAGCTTCAGTGATTGATTGTTCAATAGTCGGTTGAATTGAAGGGGCGTTGTGAATAACAACCAATCTAACACTTGAGGTGGAAGGTTGAGTATCTGAATGATCTTTCTCAGAAACAAAGCTTCGAGATTGATCGCTCCCACTGATCAAGTCATTCTCAAGAAACTTAGCGTTTCTTGATTCCACAATCTTAGTCGTATGAGATGGACAATAAAACTTGTACCCTTTAGACCTTTCGGCATATCCAACGAAATACCCACTAATAGTCCTTGGGTCCAACTTCTTTTCCTGTGGATTATACTCTCTTACTTCAGACGGGCATCCCCAAACGCGCATATGTCGCAAACTCGGTTTCCAACCTTTGAATAACTCAAAAGGCGTCTTTGGGACAGCCTTGGTTGGAACTCTATTTAATATATACACTGCCGTCTTTAGAGCTTCAGTCCACAAGAATTCAGGAAGTTTGGTTTTACTACGCATGCTCCTAACCATGTCCATCAAAGTTTGGTTTCTTCTTTCTGCTACACTATTTTGGTCTGGAGAACCAGGCATGGTGTATTGGGCCACTATCCCATGCTCTTGAAGAAACATTGCAAATGGACCAGGTGCTTATCCATCTTCAGTGTATCTACCATAGAATTCCCCACCTCTATCTGATCTCACAATCTTAATTTGCTTATCGCATTGTTTCTCTACTTCGGTTTTAAACACCTTAAACGCATCTAATGCTTCGTGTTTATTCTGAAGTAAGTAGAGATACATGAAACGTGAGTAATCATCTATGAAAGAGATGAAGTATTTCTGACCATATGAGTCCATATCCGGACTACAAATATCCTTATGTATGATTTCCAATATTTCTGTACTCCTCGTGGCACCTTTCTTTGTCTTGTTTGTCTGCTTTCCCTTTATGCAGTTCAAACAAGTATCATAATCAGTAAAATCCAAAGCACTAAGTACTCCATCATTTACTAATCGTTTAATTCTCTGTATGGAGATATGTCCCAATCTCCGATGCCATAACATAGAGGAATCCTCATTCATAACACATCGTTTTCTACCAGCATTATCTTGAACATGCATTGCATTATGAAAAGAATTGTCTTGTAAATTAATTCGAAAAAGACCATCAGACAAAATGCCATTTCCAACAAGATCAGATTTATAAAATAAACTGAAGTTTAAATCTGAAAAATTACAGGAATAACCCAAAGGCAATAATCTTGAAATTGAAATCAAATTCCTAGAGAAACTAGGAACATAAAAGGTCTTCTCCAAATTCAAAACAAAACCACTATTAAGAACTAATCTGCATGTCCCAATAGCTTCCACATGCGAATGCATCTTATTTCCCGAATAGATGCACTGCTCACTTTGTACTGGCTTCCTGTGGTTTTGAAAACCCTGTAAGGAATTTGAAATATGGATTGTAGATCCAGAATCAATCCACCAAGTGTTATGACTCACATCTACCATATTAGATTCATAACAGACATAAGAGATTGAAATACCTTTCTTCTCGAGCCAGGCCTTAAATTTTTTTGGCAATCCTTCTTTATATGCCCCTTCTTTTTACAGAAGAAACACTTGGATTCTTTCTTTATATCAGCTTGGGGAGGTATCTTAACCTTACCCTTCTGATTGCCTTGCCCTTGACCTTTATTCTTCCATCGTGTTGCCAAATGAGCACTCTCTCTTGTTTCCATAAGCAGCCTTTCCTCCTCTTGAGCACACATGGTCATCAATTCATTAATTGACCACTTATGGTTATGTGTGTTATAGGAGATTTTGAAAGGAGCGTACTGCTGTGGGAGAGTGTTCAGAATGTAGTACATAAGAAAAGACTCAGATATGTCAACCTCAAGGTTCTTAAGCTGAGCCACTATATCCCTCATCCTCATGATGTGTTCACGCACACCTCGGACACTGGTAAGCTTTAAAAATGAGAACTTCATAATTAAGGTCATGGCATGCGCCTTTTCAGAAGTCTCAAACTGAGCATCAATGGCATTCAACAATACCTTAACATTGTTATGCTGACTAACTGAATTACGAATACTAGCAGAAATTTTACTCCTTATGAACATCACACTAAGACGGTTGGACCGCTCCCATTGTTCATAAAGAGCAATCTCAGCTGCAGTGCTAGTGTCCGTAGGAGCCGATGGTTCGTTTTTCCTTATAGCATAGTCAATGTCCATGCACCCTAACTGAAGAAGGATTGATTCCTTCTAGACTTTATAGTTCTCACCATTTAGCTCGGGAACATCAATTTTATAATCAGAAAATTTTATAGGTTGAGAAACTCCATAATGACAAATACATGTTTATGTCATAAATTTGAGGCAAATTAATTATATATCATGCTTTACCAATGTAAATCATGTCATAAAATATGAATCAAATAACATGTAAAAACTGCCTGTGGGCGAAGTTTCTAATTTAAATAGATTCATAATCAATTTATGATGAGACTATCAAATTGTATTCCCTTTTTCTTAATCCCTGTGGGTAAATTAAGAAAAACAATTTGTTATTTCATCCTAATTAATCATATTAATATAATAAAAATTCCTGTGGGATAAATTTTATTATGTTAATGTGATTAATTACAATGTTGGTAAATTCTTAGACATAAATTTTCCAATAGCAATATTTAAGTATCCAACACTTGTGAATCACAATATGCTTCACATTTAAAGTCCTTTTCTTTATGTGATCCTAAAACTCTTAATATATATTTTAATCAATTATCAATGCTGTGGCTAATCTCTAATCAATTAAAATATATATGGATCACTAGACTTTTATTTATTTATTTATGCATAATAGCTACCAAAAGTTGCATGCATCAAATATAATATACATACAATTTTATTAATAATGCACAAACATTATTATTTTTATGCGTAAACTTACAAAATCCTGTAGACTGGTTAAGAACATCAACTTGTACCTCAATTTAGGCATACCAAATGACTTTTTCTGACAAAGTTGTCTTCTACAAAGTTTTAGATCTATATGTCTAGTTTCCAAAACATCAAAAACAACCCAATCAGAGCTCTAAATCTCAAGTTATTCATTAAAAACCGAAAACTGCTCCCAATGACAGTGGCAGCAGTCATGACCCGGATTCAAGCTTATTTTTACCTATCATACTAATTGATTGAGATTTTGTGTTCTTCATATGAAATAAATATCTACGAGTCTAGTTTCATCTCTAACTGGAATTTCTCAATTCCAATCACTATAACTCAAGATATCCTTAAAATAGTACAGACTGTTCATATGGGTCTTAAACAGAATTTCAAGTTCTCAAAAATTCATGCATAACTCAGTTTTCCCACCACATCCAGTCTAATTTTTCATGATTATTTCATGTTATAAGATCAAATATCTCATTAATAACACCATATTCATAGCAAACACACACATAAAAAACTATAAAAGTTTTCATATTTCATGAAAACCAAATCGTAAAATCAATAAGGCAGAGGCATGTTGAGGCTCTGATACCAAATGTTAGGTTTTTTAAACATGAAAACACTTAAACACGATTCCTAACATGCTTTTAAACAAAATAGCATAAAAGAGAATCGAATGCGGAAATAAATCAAACTAACCTCCAGCCATTGTTGAGTTTGTTGAAACTAGAATTTTCTTCAACCTCTTAGAACTCAAAGCAACAAAATACTAACCAATTCACTCACAATTTGATGGTGTATTTTTCCTTTAGTGAATGCTTGGTTTAGACCATTAATTCTCCATTATAAGTCTTAAGTCACCACCTTCCATCAAGGGTGTCAAATCTATTTATAATGGTAGAAAGTTGCCATTAAGTGGTGAAAGTGGAATCACCATTATCCATTAAGTGGAGAAAGTGGAATCACCATTAGCCATTAAGTGGTGAAAGTGGAATCACCATTATCCATTAAGTGGTGAAAGTGGGATCACAATTAGTAGTTAATGGTGAAAGTGGGATCACCATTAGTAGTTAATGGTGAAAGTGGGATCACCATTAGTAGTTAATGGTGAAAGTGGGATCACCATTAATTACTAATGGATTAGTCACCATGGAATCATTTTTCACATTACCATTAACTAACATATCTTTCCTAATACTGCCATTGCCGTAAATGCAGCTGCAGGTGTTAATGATAGAAATTGACAAATGAAGTTCATGATAGAAGAATAAATATCAAGTGGGTATTGCTAGGTGTTTCGTGATAATTAATAAAAAGCAGAAATAGAGTCTCATAAGGTTATATAAAATTATTATAGTCATTATAATTATAAATGGCTTTATTATATGTAAATCATTAATTTATTAGTTTTTGAATATGAATTAATTATTAATGCTATCAAGGTTAACATATTATATATTTGTGTAAAAATGTTAGAAAATTCTTATATTTATTAATTAAAGTCTTTTTTTTCAAGGTTCAGTAAAACTAATTTTAGAATAATATTTATGAAAATATCTTAAATAAATAAAAAAAAACTATAATTGCATAAAGTGGAGATTATAAAGCATTTTGGTACTGATGGAACTGTAGTAACAATGGTAGCAGTGAGAGAAAGAACATACATTGGGTAAAACATTCATTTTGGAAACACCCAATGGATTGAAAAGTGAGATTACTTAATTTTGGATTGATTCAATAGGTATTTGATTGAGTTGGATTGGATTAAAAAATAAAATGAATCAATTTTGGGTTAACCCAGTGGATATTCATTTGAATTGGATTGAGTTTGCATCAATTTTTTTTGGATAAAATTGAATCAAACCATGAGTTTGGATCAATTTTATCAGGTCTATTTAAATACCTTTCTATATGTATTCATAAACTAAATACTAAACTAGTAATGCATAGCTGTATACTATAAAAGCGATCTTTTATCTTAACTAGTACTTCATCAATTTTTTTTTATTGATCACTTTTATTTTTTAATACTTAGATTAAAAAATAATAAATAAATTTAAATTTATTATTAAATTTCATGATTAAAATTATATTATTAAATTTAATTTGTTCTAATTTTATTAAAAAATTAAAAAAATTATATTATATTATATTAAAAATTTAAAAGTGATAAATAAATAAAATTTAAATTTTACTTAAAAGTGACACGCAAAAGATAACGAAGGGAAAACAAATAAACTATTCTCAAATCTTATTATAAAAACAATGGAAGCACAAAGTTGGCATATAATTATGATACACAATCCTAAACAATATTATATTATTGAGACAATTTATCTTCTCTCTAGTTTCAAAGGCTTTCATTTTATTTTTTTAGTTTTAAGGCTAACGTTAGTTCATTTACAGGTACCAATTTCTCTTCTCTTCTCTTCTCATCTTCTCTTTCATATTGCTATATATTAAATTTATATTTATATTTTTTAGTATTTTGTACATTTTTTTAATTTTTTATATCTATTTATAATAATTTTCAGATCGATATAGATCTAAAATTTTAATTTTAATTTTTATTTGTGTTTTGGTTTTTTTTTTTTGTATTTTGATTTCAATAAGCTTAGATTTGGAATTTTTTATTTTAGATCTAATTTTCGTTTTTGCTTAGATCCTTTTTGTATTTTTATGAATATGATTTTTTTAGCTAATATTGAATGCAATTTAAATTTTTTTATCATGCAAGTTTGTTCTTCAAATTTGGAGATTATTGTCTTACTTAATGGAAGTTTTCATACTTTTGAAATGAGTTTTCCTATAAACAACAGATAGATTGAGTTTTTCACTAAAAGTCGGGTTGCCAACGGTATGTTACCATTATTTACTGTTTTTGTCAAAAGAGTTTAAAGATATACTCTAACAATTTCATTAGTTTCGTACATCTCATGTATTTTTAAATTTTATAAGTTACTTTTAAGATATATTTTTTATATTATTAATGAAAATTTAATTTGCATTCAAAAAATATTATATTATTGAGACAACAAAAATTAATTTCAAAGAAAAAAACAAGTTTGGTAATAAGGATACTAGAAAAACACTCACGAATATATCAACATTATATTTAATTTGTTGTTCGGTTAACCAGAAAAACGAAGAAAATAAATGGAATTGCAAATTTTGTGACGTATAAAAAGTTAATAGTCTTTAATTGCTATTCTGAAAAAAAGAAAGGAAAAAAAATGTTATTTGTGTGTCTTCAACTTTGGTGGATTCAGATTATTATCCCAATTGAAAAGCTTGCAATGCGATTTGAATTGAATAAAATAAAGCTAGCATTGCATTTTGTAATTTTGAGATTCATTGAGCTTTGTAGAAATTTAAAAAAAAAAAATCATATGAGGATTTATGGATTTATTGGGGAAATTCATTTTGTACCCTCTCCAAATTATTTATGCAAACCATTACCAACTCCCTTCAGAATGCCATCATCATTATCTCGTAATTCATATAACCGTCCATATAAAGTTGGTTGAAAAAAAATATACTAATATGTATAGATCGATGACAAACACATTATTAAGTTGATTTATAAAATTAATATTGAAACGTATAATATTTTTTTTTTGAACAATGAAACGTATAATTAAATAAATAGTTATGTTCTATTATTCTATTTTCTCCAATAAGAGTAGACTAGTGGCTGCTATCTTTCAAAATAATTAATGATGAGTTCCATTTAAGAAAGAAATATCCATCCAACCTTCCTGCTATTGGAATTGAAAGTTAGGAGGGATTGGTAGATATTTGCATGGAAATTCAGATGGATGATTGCCATGACATCAATCAATTCAAGTATGAATTCCAATTGATATTTACAATATAACTGGAAAGCTATGTGCCATGAAAAAACAAAAAGATATTTTTTAAAAAACCGTCTATTCCACTTAAAATATTACTTTAAACTTATTAAATTGAGTGTATGTTACATCAAAAATAAAATAATATATTTAGCATTAATCTGATACAATAAGATTTACATAAAGGACAATAAGAAAATCAAAATCATGAAATTTATGTTTTATATAATTTTAATGGCAAGGAATATGGCAGTCCTCTGCCTCAGACTTATCTATGAAACGGATATTATGATTATCAGCTCCAATATCGGGTATATGCAATAATTCTCTCTTTATTTGGTGTGTACCATAGTTAATTCAAGGAGTTAATGTCACTCGTATTCATTGAATTTAGACCTAATAACATAAAAATAATTACTACAAAAAAATATGAAAATAGCAACGAAAAAATAACAACAGAATAAATTTCGTTGCTAATTTAGAACGGAAAATGAATTTCATTGCTATTTAGCAACGAAAAGTCAATTTCGTTGCTAAAATCGGTTGAAATTTTTTGATTTAGCAATGAAAAAAAATGTGAAATTTCGTTGCTAATTAGTGCGGAAAATTTTAGTGCAAAAAAAATAGCAACGAAATTCAAATATTATTGCTAAATGTGGCACTAGCAGAGGGTGAAAAATTTTTGGAATGAAATTTAGCAACGAAAATTTAATTTCGTTGCTATTTTAGCAACGGAATTTCATTTTCGTTGCTAAATTTCGTTCCGGAGGAAATTTTTGGAACAAAATTTAGCAACGAAACTCAAATAGCAACGGAATTCCGTTGCTATTTCGGTTGCTACTTTATAATTTGCCCTAGCTATAAAATTATCATTTTCTTCCACTTGTGTCTTCTCACTCATCAATCGCTCTTCTCTTTCTCTTTTTCTCTCTCTCTCTCTAATTCCTTCATTCTATACCAGAGTGCTTCTCTCATTAAATGGTAAGACACATATAAATGGGCAGTCATCAAGAAGCCATTTTGTGTTCACACTATGAATATCTGGGGTCAATGAGGTGTGTATCTTTATTATTTAGCCCTTTATTTATGTCAAGTAAACGTCTTTTCTGATTTGGGTTTCACTATTAATCTTTTTTTTGTCTCTGTAATCGTCTCGCAGTTTTCAACTTGTTTGGTTCAATTCTTGTAAATTACCAACTCAACTATACTTTAACTGCGCCATTCAAAACTGAACCAGGGATCTCACTCTCGGGTGAGGAAGATGCAAAACTTTTTCTACAGTACTGAAGAAGTGGATCTAGTTTGAAAGTTAAGGTAAAACTTTTTACTTGGAATAAAACTTCCAGCAGCCTGTCACTAGATTTTGTTATTTTTTGTTTTTTTTTTGCTAGATTTCTTGTGGCTCCTAGCAATTTATGGGTGATTGTATAGTTGGTGTCTGTTCCAAAGGAGCTATGCATTGCAGGTGAGGGTCAGATACCCGTTTAAAAGTACAACTCATGTTAATATTTTTATTTGGCTCTTGAAGTGTTAATAGTTGTTTTGTTAAAAGAGGGAAAAAGAAGTTTTCAAACGCTTAAATATACATTTAAATTATGGAACTGATAGAAGAAGTTTTGCTTATTTAGAGTAGCAAGTTTCAGGATCAGTGCTGTGATTATGTTTTGATATGTTATTGTTTACTCCTTTACTTTTCTCTTTAATGCCTGAACTGCTATCCTACAAATCATTTTAAGTGTTATTTTCAACGAAATGTGTATTATGTTTCAATGGACCTAAGCCACCTGTTGTCTTCCTGAGGTTCCATTATCTTTATGTGTACCTTAGTGCATGAATTTTCACTTTCACCGAAGCATGGAGCTAATTTCCAATGATTTTATCCACTCTAACACGTGTGAATTGCTTTATTATTTCAGGGTCTGAACATTATATATGTAGATGCACCAGTTGGCACCAGCTTCTCATATTCAACAACAGATGAAAATTACTATATATATATGACATGGGCTCTGCTAATCAGACCTATGAGTTTTTAAGGAAGGTAATTTCTTTGCTTTTTTAAATATATTTATGTAATTATTTTGTGCTTGTGAACTTAATAATTCAAAGAGATAATATATATTAAAAAATCGAACCTATCAATAAAATATAATTTGTACACATAAATTTTTGCACAGGTTCTGGATTCATTTGTTGAATTTGAGCAGTTAAAGGTTTAATAGGTATGAAAGTTTTTATTATTACAAGTCTGAAAATTTTATGTTCTTATGTAGCTGAGTTGTATTTCCACTGAACTTTCCTTGGAAAGATTTCAAGATAAATAATTAGCTTCTTCCTCATTTAGTCCATTAAACAATAGATGTTTCATTTTATTTTTTTTCGATTCCTGCCCAAATTGAATCATATTACTGATGCCATGTAAAATGTCTGCTTTTTAGTATGTATTTTCTTATGTTTAAGTAGTTTAAGTATGTAATATTATGTGTATTTTATGTGTTTATGTTTTTATGTGTGCTTTTAGGTTAAAGTTGTTGCAAGTATGAAGTAAAATGAAGAAATAGTGAAAATTCAAGGATGAAGATCACGAGTCGTGAAGTGGCTCATGACTCGGACAGAATGGCACGAGATGGAGGGCAGTTCATGAGTGAGGAAAAGAAGATTTGCTCACGAGTCAGCAGAAATGTCACGAGTTGGAGGGGGATGCACGAGTAAAGAAGGCCTGATGGGATTCACGACTCGTGAAGGCATTCACGAGTCGGACAAAACGTCTGTTTCCAAACGCTGCCACCTTTTCGCACCCGATCCTTCAGCCAACCATCAAGACTTTTCAGGGCAGCTTTTCATGATTAACAACTCTTTTGAAGGGACATATCTATAGAGTTAAACTCTATAAATATGGGAAAAAAAAAGCTCTGAAAAGGGTTGAAAAAGAAAAATTCCATTGTTTACTTAAGAACATTTTTTAGTTGCTTTTGGACATTTTTTTACTTAGTTTTTAGACGATGATCAAAGAACAAAGTCAAAGGAATAAGAGATATATCAAAAGGTCTAAATAGAAAGTAAACCCTGGGGAGTGATGTTGTTCTTTTCTCTTATTTCATTTTTTATTTCAATTATGTATTTGACTAGTTCTTTTGGTACATTATGACTACTTAATCCAATTTGTTTTTCATCTACTTATCTTTGCTTTATGAATGTTTATTTTCTTTATGTATGAAGTGTGATTTAAATTTATTTGGGTACTTTGATTCGCTTATTATGTTTGATCACCATAATTAGCATGTTAGTCATTTAATTCACAATGAGAATTGGAATTCTTTGATGGAAAGACAAATAAATTTACTTGAAGCATTGAATTCACTTAGAGATAAGGAATTCGCTTTAAGGGATTAAAGAATTGGCCTAAAACTTCATAGTTTTTATTTATCTCTATAATGTCATGAGAATGCTTATAAACTCTAAGTAAAAACACCTTTAATGACAATGAGAATTGCTTTAAAGAAACTTGGCTAAATTCTCCAATCATATTATTCATATAATTGATTAAATGGTTCATAGATGAAATTATTTTACCTAGTTATAATGTATGTTCAAATCATCTTTTAAGTTATCTATTATCCAAAATTAACTCACTATATTTAAGATAGTTTAGTCTTTAAATTAAATATATGATACCTATTTTATTTGATACCTATCCATCTACTTATTGTTATTTCAATACAAAATCTCTCCATTTCCTTTGAAACGATACCCTACTCGCTCTATATGCAGTCTAATGAGACTAAGGGTTTAATTAAATCCCTATCAGATTTTGGCGTCGTTGCCGGGGGAACGGTTTAAATGAATTTTTATTGATTGATACAAAAGAGTAGATGCTTTAGGAGTGTATATTATAAATTAGTTATTTAGATGTATGAATTTTTATATGGTGTTTTGTTTTATTCTTCGTAAAAGTATTAGAGTTTTTTTTGTATTGATCTTAGACTAAAAGTATTTGTGATTTTTGTGCAGAAAACTTAGAAGGAAGCAACAAGAGGAACTTAGATTGCAATTAGAAGGGGAACAAAGTGCCAAGTTGGAGGAAGGTCATAATATTCCAATTATGGCGGGAGAAGAAAGGAGAACGCTTGGTGATTTTGCCATGCCCAATATTTTGGAGAGTTTTGGAGGGATAGTGACATCGGCTATTGCCAATAACAATTTTGAGATCAAACCGGCGGTCATTCAAATGGTGCAAAATAACCAATTTGGAGGTTTACAAGGGGAAGACCCTTATGCTCATATCCTTGCTTTTCTTAATGTGTGTGCTACATTTAAAATTAATGGAGTGAGTAATGATGCCATTAGACTTAGGTTATTTCTAGTATACCTAGTGAGATAATCACTACTTGAGACCAATTAAAGCAAGCTTTTCTTCATAAGTATTTTCCACCACATAAAACAGCAAAATTTAGAAATCAAACCTCTACTTTTAAACAAATGCCTAATGAAACCATTTATACCTTTTGGAAAAGATTTAAGGAACTCCAACGGCAATGTCCTCACTATTGCTTGCCGAATTGGATGATTCCTCAAATCTTTTACGATGGATTAATGGAGGAAAATAGAAATATTATTAATGCTGCTTTAAGTGGAAAATGGTTAGAAAAAACTGCTAAGGAAGCGGAAACTTTGTTGAAAGAATTAGCCTCACAAGGCTACATGGGATAAGAACCCACTATGACGAAGGCTAAGGAATTTTTGGAATTGCATTCCATTAATCTCTTGATGGTAAAGTTGAAGCTTTGACTAAGATGGTAAGTAATTCTCACTCTAATATTGAAAATGTGAATCATGTTTGTGAGAAATGTGGTGGACCTCATATGTATGCTAATTGTAGTGAGGGGTCTAGTGAGGATGTAACTTTTGTTCAAGGAAATTATAATCAAAGGATGGGCCAAAATTATAATTATTATAACCCTCAATGGAGAAATCATCCCGATTTTTCTTGGTCTAACCAAAGTGCCCAATTGAACCCTTCAAATAGTAACCTTATGAACAAATTACCTAACCCTTTAGCTTTTCCAAATAAGCCACATTTTAACCCCCAACAACCTAAATCCCATATTGAAAGTTTGATGGAGCAATTTGTTAGCCATCAAATGACCACTAACAAGCAAAATGAGGAACAATTTAAGCAAATAAATACCAAAATTGATCAACTTGTCACCCACAATAAGATGCTTGAAATCCAATTGGCTTAACAAGCCACTTCTAGTACTAAACCTTTAGGCAAGTTCCCAATTCAACCTGAATTTTTGCCTCATGAATCGGTTCAATCCATTATGCTAAGGAGTAGGAAAAAGATTGAGAGCAATATTACACTACAAGAAAATTATAATTTAGCAACGGAAATTAGCAACGGAAATTTCGGTTGCTAATTTGGTGGTTGCTAAATTTAGCAATGGAAATTGCTATATGTAGCAACGGATATTGAATTTTGTTGCTAACCTCAACAATGCAGATTCGGTGAATTAGTCAATTTTAGCAACGGAATAAATATTTCTGTTGCTAAATTTAGTAACGGAAATTTAGATTCCGTTGTTATTTTAGCAAAGGAAACCATTTCCGTTGCTATTTTGGCATAAATTCACCCATATATAATAAAATTGACGATGGTCCTATCCATCGCTAATCCGTCGCTAAAAATTATTACAACTTTTTAATTATTAATGCCATTATTTGATTTTATTAGCCACAAAATATTCCCCTTCGATAAATTAGACCTAAAAATTTCATATTTATAATTACAAAATAATAATATAAAATATTAGTTGAATTTATAAGGAATCGGTTTCTTATTTAACAAGATATTATTATTGTACATGAAATTAAATAAAAGAAACGCAGGTCATACGCCTGAAGATAAAAAGGAAAGCTCCAGTACTGAAGCAGATTCAACATTACCAGAAGATGAATCATTTAATACAGCCTTCTCAAAAACCTGATCTAACAATATCTCAAATAGTCACTACCACATAATACATCCATTGCAAAGCACCAACGGCGTAAAATTGTTATTTTTTATTTTTTAAAGCAACATATTGAATATCGCTAATCTAAGGTCAGACAAGGATCTCAAATATTGTTAATCTAATACCGAACACAATTATAAGTTAATAATTCCTAATGGATCAAGTTAAGCAAAACAACAAAGAAGATTACCTTTAGTTAGGATCAAGCTCAAGCATTAAGTTCTCCATCCAACAGGTTAGATCTTTTAGAACAAGTAGCTTAGGTAAAAATTTTTATGCTTAATTATATTTGCCTTCGATTTATGATTTCTACAAACTACTTTCTAGTCGCTCCTTGTCAATTGTGAATCAATTCTGAAATAGTCACTTGAATTTACTGTCATAAACACCAAATAACAAATCATAACATCCCGATTCATCTCAAATCAAATAACCATCCATTTCAAAAATCTTATATCCAAATAAATAGATTTTTCTCATACGTGATTTCTCATGTATGTCATCTGAACTATTAAAATATAAAAATCATGCAGTATCTATAGAATACACCTGAATTCATTTAAAATTCTGATGAAGTTTGGCATTGCTTATAGTTATAAATGCAGTTAATAATAATATATAGTATATAAAAAATAAATTTCTATATTATACTTGATTAGTAATTTGTTATATAAATAATACTATCCATAATATCTGAGATAAATAAATTTATTCACAATATTTTTTAAATAAATTTTATATTAGAAAGAGGAACTTGCATTGAGCAATTTAAGTGCATTTTGCAAAATAGAATGATATATATAGAAGTATTTACTTGAAATTTTTCCATGGGTAGTAATTTTCCCATGAGAAGTCTTTAGTGCCGTTGGCAAGACCAGTAGAAGATTTCTGCATTTTGTCATCCTAGGCTCGCCGGACCGATCGCCAGAGCTTCACCGGAGCTCGTCGGAAAGTGCATCGAAGCTGTCCACTTGAAGATCCAGGCCCGGGGATTCCACGATGGGTGGTCACGCATCCAACGGCCATCGAAGTTGACCGGGATCTAACAAAAACCGTCGGCAGTTTCTCTCTCCGATCTACTTGCTGCCGGTGAGAGAGGAGAAGCGACGGACACCGGAGGCATTGTCTCAACCTTGGGATCTCACCGATGCCATTATTCTCCTCGATCGCAGTCGAGGTCACCGAAAAGAAGGGGGAGGAAGCATGGTGGTGATGGGGGAGCCGGAAGGAATCAAGCCACCGAAGGAAGACGGCACCAGAAAAAGTGATCGGAGGATAGTGGCGGTGGCGATTCGAGTCTCCTCGCCGACGTCGCACACGGCGGTGGCTGGACGGCGGTGCCAGCATCTCCCTTCCTCTTTTTGTTCCCGATTAGCTCTCACGTTCTTCTCTTTCTGTTCCCGATTAGCATCTCCCGCTCTTATTACCATTTAAAATACTTATTATTTTATTAAGTTACTTTCACAAAATACATTTATACAACTGGTATATTATACATTTAAATTACAAATACAACTTAGTTCATTACATACATGTTCAAATTCTTTACATTATGCATTTATAAATAATACATTATCAAAATTAACCCTCACTCGCTTCCCTTCTAGTGGCCTGCAGATGTTGACTCAAGAAAATACTTCTCTGCATCTGTGTACCTACACGAAAAAACACCCGTGCTGAGCAATGGCTCAGTGGGGAGTAAACAGTACACTTGACTTCTTATCGAAGTTGCAAACACAATCAATGTAACATGCCAATACATATAACATAATATCATGTCACTCTTATTCAATACATGCCTTTAATCACACTTAATAACAATTATGCACTCATTAATATTCACTATACAGTTTTTCACTTACACTTCAATATTCACTGAAAAGCACTAACATTATCATAAAACACTAATACTAACAAAGGACCATGTAACACTTAAATTATTTGTCACTTATCACTATTCGATATTCGAATCACTTTCACTGCCTGAATCCTCATAAATGGTGGATACGGGTACAAACACTAGAGACATAAAAGTCTCGGTTCACTAGATACCAAAAGGCATCAAATACTACACTAGTCACACTTTGGTGACATCACTAGCAGCTGCAATCACTATTCCCTTTATAGGCATGCCTATCTATCCACTACTATGTGAAATTCAGGCTTACAAAATAGTCTTTAATCACTCAAAATTATTACACTTCATACCACTATATTCATAGAAATAACACATCAACTAAAGCATGTAACAAAACCACTAAACAATAACTTATTCACTTAAACTTCAAATACACTTAACATTAATATTAATATAAGTATTAATTGTCATGCAATTAGTAACATTATACTTACCATTCATCATGTTCACTCTCATTTATTACATGTACATTTTATTGCACACTTTTATAAACATAACACTAACACATTCAATAGATTATGCAATCATTTTACTCTACCATGTCACTCATATTCATGTTCATTTATATTCATTTATTATACAAATTCTTATGCATTAAGACTTAGTATATGTTTAATTCTACTTCATTAATTCACTAAGCTTTACACTTATTTCATATCATTTCTTACTCTTATTTTGACACTTAAAACACTCTAAAAGCATTCAGGAAGGCTTAGACATGTTTCAATAATAATTTGAGACTTAAAAATCAAGTTCAAGGAAAACAGGGTAGGGTCACGGTTACTACCAAATTCATGGTAACCGTGACCTAGTTGCACTCTCGGATCTGGACAACGTCAGACTATCTCACGGTCATTACCGGATGAGTAATAACCGTGTTCTACACTTTTGAAAAGGGTCACGGTTACTATAAAATGATTAGTAACTGTGAGATAGGGTGCATTTTGGTTCTGGACTGCCTCACGGTTACTATGAAAATCATAGTAACCGTGATGCTTAAAATCGCTGAAAGACAGATTTTCTGTCTCGACTTGTAGGTCATTTTTGACCAAGAAAAAAGCATTTTCAGGAAAAGTGGTCTTCTAAAAAGTTGTTCCACTATGTCTCTAGTTTCTAAAACATCAAAAATAACTCAAATCAGACTTCTAAATCTCAAGTTATGCACTAAAAACAGAAGACTGCTCACTTGGGACGGACAGCAGGGGTCTGTCCAATTCAATCTCAATTTCAGCCACTCTAGAGACAGATTTAGGTCCCGGTTTCTTCTACAAAGTTGTAGATCTAGGTCTTAATTTTCATATGCAACTTGAATCACATTAATCAGACATTTACAGAGAGAGTTATGCCAGGTTTACTAAAACTTATTCATGTGAACTAAAAACAGATTTTCATCAACTTACTTGCTAAGGTACAAATCATCTTCCTCATGCACTATACATTCAAATATTCACTCAAAAATCAACTATAGATTATCCAAATCATATAGAGAAATTTATTTCAACTAAAACACATAAAACAATAATATAACTCCCAAACCTCTATTAAGCTTTACTTGTTCTTCTTCCTCTTTCCTTGCTCTCTCTTTACTTTTGCTTACCATCTATAGACTTTTCCCTACTTGAAGAAGCATCTTCTTGGACTTGAGGAGAGAAGAAGAGAAGAGAAACCTTTGTGTTTGTGGCCAATATGGCCGGCCACCTCTCCCTCTCCCTTCTTATATTTATCTTCTTTTTTTTTTCTAGAAATATTCATGTCACTTCTCTATTGGTTGGCTCAAAAGATCTTGACAAAATCTCACTTTGATCCCTTTTTAAACTTATGTCTTTTACTTTAATATTTCATCTTTCTTTATTTCTATTTTTGCCACAATTCTTTTACTTTACATTTTCAATTAAGTCCCTACATTTTAATTTTCTTTTAATTAATCATAGAATCAATCTCTGTCTTATGTAAAATTACCATCTATCCCTCTTAGGGTACCATTAGGGGCATTACAGGATTAAAATGTAATTTTACATGAAAAAGTCAAAACAAGATTTAATTGATAATTTGTAAGCCAATTAATAGATTAAAATGAGAAAATAAGAAATTGAAGGGAATTTTGGTAATTAAAGGCATAAAAAGGTATTTTTGGAATAAATGAAAAACTTAAGGACTAAACTAAAAAATTATGTAAAGTTTTAAGGTAAATCAAAAGAATTGGTTTATAATATTATACTGTATTTTTAAATGAGAAAATTTGATAAAATTAGCCTAATTGAATATAATTAGAAAATTATGCATTTAGGGAGATACTATGATTGTTAGTCACCACTGGACATGTTTAATACTCAGCACGTAGAATTTACTGCGTGCAGGTACTGATATGTTGGAGCGAAAGTACACAGAGGATGAGTAATGCAGAGGAATTAGAATGATTATTTTTGTGGCATGTATATATTTGTTTTGTAGTTATGAGGAAAAAGTTGTAATTGTAATTGTATTGTATATAGAAATTTGTAGATGAGAATTGCAGGAAGTGGATTGTATATATATATTTTATGATCAATGTAGTTTATGAATATATTATGTAGATTAGTATACACTGTTTTGCCTTTGAGAGATTGTGGTATTTGACTGATTTTCAGGGGGTTAGTTAAAAATATAGCCGTTATATTGCCAAATTTTTGAAAATTGTATAGTAAATCTGGATAGTTATAGGTCAACAATATATAAGTGGTGGTTAAGTTAAAGATGAAATTAAGGAAAAAATTTTTTCCAACCAATTGCTTAAACTGATAAGAATGCTATAGTAAGCATGTTACAACAAGTGCTGAAACTGATCCATATTCTATAAAGGCATGTATGAATATCTTGGAAGAAATTGAAGATATTTCTAGTGCTGCTTATAACAAAGCACTGGAAAAGTTTGTCTATCTAGAATGGAGAAAAATATTTGTCTTAATGCATAAAAATAGAAGAAGAGATTGGATTGAAAGTTTATGTAAATGAATATTCAATATTTTTTTAATTATATTATATCTTATGGCTTAACTTATTAAGCTAAATTTTGTCATCTAAATTTTTTGAATAAATATATATAAGTTTTTTTTTTCATTTTTTATTTGTTTATTTTATTTTTTCCTTAAATTTTATAAATGTTCTTTTAAAAAAAATTGATGCAGGATTTATGGATCAAAATTTGCATCAAAATCAAGTATTAGTGTATTCAACGGGTAGTGATAGTTCTAGTAGTGATGAGAATGAATATATTTTAGATTTACTTTTAGTTATATTTTTTATGTCTCGAAATTTTATAGGAAGGGTTCCTTGCATAACTTCAATACTTAGTGGAAAAAATTATATTCTTGAAGTTCTTGTAGAAAATCCAACTAGGTGTTATGAAGGATTTTGTATAGCACTACATGTGTTTATAAATTTATGTGAAAAATTAAAATTGATGGATTCATTAAGAGATAAAAGGGATGTTAGCATAGAAGAATGAGTGGCGATGGATTTGTCAATTTTATGTCATAATCTTCATCAAAGGGTTATCGCAGAACGGTATCAACATTCATTTGCTACTGTTCATAAATGGTGTAAGATGGTGATTAAAGCATTGGCTACTTTAGGTACTCACTTGATTAAACATGTAAATAGATTTCCTGTGCAGCCAGAAATTCAAAATAATCCCAGATGGTATCCATATTTTGAGGTAAGATAATATATTATTAAAATATTATTATTTTATAGCATATAATAACACTACATATATATATATATATATATATATATATATATATATATATATATATATATATATATATATTAGCTGTAAGTTAAATATTCTTCTTTTGTCTGGTTAAAAATGCATAGGTGCAATAAATGGTATTTATGTGGCAGCTTGGTCACCGGTTTCTAAACAAAAAACCTTTCATGGTAGAAAGTTAACACTTGTGACTCAAAATGTTATGGCCATATAATTTCATGATATGTTATTTACATTCGTGTACACTGACGGGAAGGGACAGCAAATGATTCTAAAATATTCATTGACAAGACAGGAAAATAATTTTCCTCTTCCAAATGTTGGTAAGAGTTTTTATTATCGTTTCTCTCTTAATATTAATTTATGTTATTATCATTTGATTAATATAAATATTAATTTGTAGATTATTATTATGTTGTGGATACTGGTTATTCCAATATACCAGAATTTTTGGCTCCATATCACAGTAAAAGATATTATTTAAATAAATTTTGTGGGTGAGGAAGAATTACAAGAAAATATGAGTTATTTAACCGAAGGTATTCATTGTTACGTAATGTGATAGAAAGGGCATTTGGAGTGTTAAAAGCTAATTTTTAATTTTAAAATCAATACCAAACTATCCTTTACGTCGATAAAAGCTTATTTCCATTGCATGTTGCACATTGCACAATTTCATCAGAATGGAAGATAGAACCAATCAACTGTTTACATTATATGGTAGAGAAAATTTAACAATACCTAAAGAAGTTACCGCTGGAGTGCAACAAGAAGGTATTACTATTGATTTATCCCAACAAATGCAAATGGGAATAGTTAGAGGCAATTGCTGATCGATTGTGAAATTATTATAATAATAATAATAATAAAACTTAGAAATTGATTGCATTTTTTATTTTACTATCATATTATTTTTAATTCAATGTTTGTTAATTTATAAATATTAAATTTAATTAAATTATTTTAATAAATTTATAATTTAATTATATATACGTATTATTTTAATTTTAAAAATTAGAGTGTGTGTGTATATATATATATATATATATAATTTTTTTTAAATTAGAAAGCATTTTCTATTTTTAATAAATGAACATGTTTTTCCATTTTTTCATTTTTTATTTTCAGAAAAATAATTTTTCATTTGTTGACAGGTGAACGTATTTTTCAAATTTTCTATGGAAAATAAATACTTTAATTTTTAAGAAAATAAAAACAAAAAATAGAAAATTATTTTCTGTAAGTAAAAGCACCATTTGATTCTTAATTAGGAAAAAGAGGTAAAAAAGAAAAAAGGCCTTGAGACTAAGCAACAACTACGTTTGATTTATAGGAGAGACTATATAGTTTCTTGCAACTTTAACAGATAAGTTGGAAAAGAAATATAATATAATACATTATTAATTTTGATTTTTAAGAAATATAATATAGTTACCGAATAATATTAGTAAGCTAAGTTGGATTTTTTTAGTGTGGTTTGTGAAAATCTTAATTTTTATTTTTTAAATTGTAAAGAACCATGTTAGAATTATTAGAGGTAAAAAATAAATAAATTTTTGGTTAATCGAAAAGCCCATCAAAAATTAAAACGATTTTAAGTTAACTAAATGATAACTAACTATTAATCAAATTATATACATTTTATATTATACTTTTATTCGGTTTCAATTTCTTTATCAGAGAAAGCTTTCGTGTTGTATTGCAAAGGACTTCATGGCTTTGGACCATTTTGGGGACAAATATTGGGGTATTGGAAGTCAAGCCGAGAAAATCCGGATAAGGTATTATTGTTTTTGAAATATTAATATGTTAAACAAGACAACAAATATATTATACACCAAAAAGATTTGCTGAATTCTTGGGGTTTCGTTTCTGTGCTGAAGAAGAAGAAGAAGAAGAAGAAGAAGAAGAAGAAGAAAGTGTTGCAGAAGAAATTTGCAGGATTTGTAGTTTCGAAAATCTGAAGAATTTGTAGGTGAATAATAAGGATAAACTGCCTTCTGGAGCTTTCTTGTGTGGAAGCATTATCTGCAGCTCTGGTAATCTAGTGCTCAAATTTTCAACTCAATCTTTCTTGAAATGGTTATTATGTTGATTTCTACACTTGTACATGCTCAAGTAATAATTGTTACTAGCTAAGCTTTAATTATGAAGTTCAAGGTTATATTGAGTAATATCTGGCTATCAATTGTCATTGTCAAAGAGATTCCATAGGCTCCTAATGATGAGTTATTGCTGCAATAGTTTAATTCCTATTCCTCTTTAGAACATGTCATATCATGAAAATCTAAATAAATGAGAAGGAAAAGAGATCAAAATATAGTCACCTTTATCATTATTGCATCTCCCTTTGGAACACTAACAAGCATATTCCCGCAGTCATGCTCGATCCCTTAACACCAGATTTCAGTTTTTTCTATTAATGGAGGTTATTTATTTAAAAAAAGAAAAGAAAAAGCTCTCAAAAATAGTAGATGGTTACCCTTTAAAAAAGCTTACAATTTATTGACAAGAATGAAAGAATACTTACCCGGATAGAGTGGTGCAGATTGGATGACATGAGGAAGATCAAAGTTAATGCCTTGAATAGAAGGGTATTTGGAGATGATCATACGGAGAGATGTGGCGGTGCCACCGCCAACATCAACCAATGAAGTAAGCCCTTCGAATCCTTTATATACATCTAGAATTTCCTTCATGGTCACAGTAGACAGACTAGCCATGGCTTGGTTAAAGATGGTGTTAAATTCCTGATCTTTGTTCATGTATTCGAATATAGACATTCCATGAACATTCTTGAACAGGCTTCCACTTTCAAGAATCGCACCCTTCATATTTGACCTGCAATTCGAAGCCCGCAAAACTACATGAATATAAGCAGTTATCGAACTCCAGACTTGATTATGAGATCAGTACTACTATACTAAAGTCTAAAACTTATACTAGTTGATTGCTTAAAACTCAATATTTTACATACCAAACCTCAGTAGTGGCCTTGTAATTGGCAAGTTTGGAAGTGGAAGAGAGGTTGCCATCTTCAACACTTCCAGTGAAGAACTTAGAGACTGGTGTGAGGGCATAAGTTTTCTCAATCTTACCATCTTGAAGGGTTCTTGGAGAGTAAGAGAGAAGAGAGTGAGCGACAAAGAGATAGAGAATGCGATAAAGCAAAGAAGGAGCGTCAGGATTTTTAGTAGGAAGCTGAGATGAAATTTCAGAGGCAGATAAATAAACTCCATGCCCTGCTTTAGCTATGATCCCAAACAGATGAAGCTCAATTGCTGTGTGAAGAAACCTAGGTAAAACTCCTGAAAGGGAGAATAACATTGCATCGACACAGGCTTCCTCATCTGGATGATGATTTTCTAAGGAATCCATTGTTTCTCATATGATTCTGCTCCTTCTACTTGTAATTTTATATAGCAATGCAGACTACAAATAGATAAATCAAAATAATGATTATTTTATCAAGTCAATTAATGTTCACGTTCCGTTTTGAATTGTTACGTATTATGGAAATATTATATTTCCCTCGATCTAGTTGTCCACGTTACAAGAATCAACCGCTCTGGAGCTAAATATCAAAATGTTTGTTTGGTCAATATTAGTTTTTTTTTTTCAATGCACATCTAATTACGAATTACTTGTGGCATGAACTGCAAGAGTTCTTTAGAGGAAACTTTAGAGTTCCATTGCAAAAGGAATTCATTTCTTCGGACCACTGGAAGGCAAGCAAGGAAAATCCTGATAAGTTTTTGTTCTTGAAATGCGAACATCTTAAAGAAGACATCATATTATACACCAAAAAATTGGCTGAGTTCTCGGGGTTTCCTTTCTCTGCTAAGGAAGTTGAAGAAGGTGTTGAATTGGATCTTTTAAGCCAGGCTTAGTCAACCAATAAATTTCGATTAATTTGTTATACTAAAGATATGAAGGCTGTGAAGGTTGATTTGATGGGATGTCTATATATTTGAATACACATGAATTAAGATCCAAAATTTAACACCATCTTCAACCAGACAATGGCCGGTCTTACTCACGTTTTTCTCCCTAATCAAATTCCTAAAATTAAATTAAGGTAAATAGTTTATCATATCAAACTAGGAAAATAAAATAAAATTAATAAAACACCTAAATATACAATCTTTTAATTTTTTATTTTTTTTAATAACAGCACGAGATATTTTTATGATGAAAAAAACACTTACCTAAATTGAATTTATGTCTATATATTACCAAGCTAGGATGTAATCGTAGAATTATCTATAACATATATAAAAGTACATATTGGCTAAAAGCATCCATCAATTCCTAAAGAGAACTATCTCTCTCTTCCTCTCTTTCATATATTTTAGATTAGATTTTTGGATTGTGTTAGAGCTAAAAAGGTCTTCAATGGCAGCCTGCCATTACAGATTATTTGCCAACAATCTGCCGCTGGGCTGGCCTTCTTTTGGCCTCAGGAAACTTTTCTCTTGGTATGGCTCAGTCGATCAAGTTTTTATCCCAAAAAAGCTGAGCTCCAATGGTTCCAAGTTCGGTTTTGTCTCTCTTACTACGTTCAGAAATATTGAAGATATAATAAGTAGATTGAATGGTGCCTGGCTAGGAGGAAATAGGCTGCAAGTCAACCTAGCCAAATACGGGGCCAAGTCTGCTAAAAGAGGAATGGAAAATTGCTTCAACACCAAAAAGCCTATATCTCCAAACCTTAGAGACTCCAGATCATATGCTGATGTATCTAAATTCGGGCTGGCGAGTAAGGATGGCAAGCGAAAAGATATGCAATGGAATCAAAAGGCTGGTGCAGTAAACTTTCAATATGAGGTGGAGAAAGAGGACAAGGACTGGCTTAGTAGAAGTCTGGTGGGGTGGCTCCATCATGCCCAGAATGTAACAAGGATTCAAGACGCCATGATCGAGCAAGGTTATTTCTCCTGTGTTTGCAAGCCGATGGGGGGTAATCTGGTTTTACTCACTTTCCCTGCCATTGAGGATAAAACGGCAATGTTAGAACAAGGTGTAGAGTGGCTTAGTGAATGGTTTGAAGCCGTCAAGCCCTGGGAACCTTCCGACATATGTAAAAAAAGATTTGTTTGGTTGAGATGTGAGGGCTTCCCTTTAAATGCTTGGAACCCTAAGTTTTTTAGCACTATAGCTGCCCTATATGGAGACTTCATCTCTCTTGATGAAAACACAAGGAACAAGCATTGTCTTGACGTTGCTAGGATTCTAATTGCAACTTCAGCGCAGGCGCCAATTGAAGACAAACTGAAGACAAGAATTGACGGGGTAATCTTTCCATTCAGAGTGTTTGAAGAACCTTCCTGCTTCCAGCCTTCATGTTTCTCATCCAAAACAAGTCCCACCATGAAGCACACTGCAATACCGGAGCACAAACGGCAGGTGACCGGGGCTGAATGCGAGTCGTCTGGGGAATCAACCTCTTCCTCGTGCTTCGGAATCAAATCCTCGGGGATGGCGCAAGGACATCACGCATGCGGCGCTAACTCCAATTCTAAACAATATTCTTGTTCTGCTACATCTGATAAAAGTCCTGTGGTGGCAGAGGGTCTTTCTCCTGTTGCAGTTCCAGCTGTTGAGTTTGCTAACTCTCCTTGTGGGCCTGGTACCACTAATTTGCCTCAGCCCAACGTGGAGTTCAGCCCAAAACAAACGGGCTGGGAGATAGTCCCATACATAACCCAGACAGATATTCCTTCAGGGAGTACTAGGCCCAAAGCTAATGCACCATCCGTTAGTGCTTTCAATAATAGCTTACACTCTTTTGGGATTAATGCAGTTAAAAGGAAGTCTAGAGTGAAGAAAATCCAGACCCTATACTCATCTCTTCCAGTTAAAGCTCATTGTAAACGCCATAATTTGGGAAGTAAGTTCGCAAGCAAAGGAAGGAAAAATAGGAAGTCAGTGGCTTTGGCAGAAGTTAGTCCAGCATCCTCATATCACAGTGGCAATATAGCTGGCGGCTCCATCTCCGACGGGTGCTTTTTGAATGTCAATAACCGCCTTATCAGACCTGAAGTAGACGAAGTTAACTCCGCCTCCTCTGAAGCTCTCAAAATCCTGGATGTTGCAGACATGCTGGGTATTGCAACGACTGAGAATAGAGAGCAGCTGCTGGAATATCTCATCAGGTCTGAGGAGGAAGATTTGGCAAACTGGAACTCTCAAAAAGATCTTTAATATAGCCAATCCAGTTACTGAGAATGCAGAAGGGAATAGTGGTGTGCGCCCACTGAAGGCTCAGAACAAACAGACCTGTGGTCTCAGTTGGAGAAGGTTTTAAGCAGTAATATTCCTTCTCTTCTAGGGGGGGAGGGGACTGTCGCTTAGGATGCTTATGAGTGGCGGGATGGGTGATCTTTTTTGACATTGGGCTGATTGTTTCCTTGAAAGGGGGATAGAATTGGCATTATTCTGGAACCGGAGATCTTCATTGACTGATATTGTCCCTCTCTTCGATTTTCAACTGAGTTTGGGACGGCGGTTGCTGATCCCTGCTTCCATCTGGGGGATTTTGGTGGCTTGTTTCTTGAATTGCTTTTGCTGGCTCTTCCTGTGGGAGGATCTTTTTCACCGCTGAATGGGCAGCCCTTTCTTCTGGAACTAGTTAGTTTTAAGCGGGTTAAATGGTTTTTTGAAGAAGAATGTAGAACTGGAAGTAATCATTTTGCAGATTCATTGGATAAACAAGTCCATGTCCCCTCTGCGCCTACTCTGCTACAATCTATGCTCCTGAAGTTAATCTCTGGTTTCGTAGCAGGGTTATGTTTTTCATCCGCAATGTTTTAGTGACTGCTCTTTCGAAGAGATGGATCCATGAGTTTCTTCTGGGTATTAATGGGCGGCATCATGCATCAGCTGTTCTTGGATCGTGGTTCACGCTTTTTTTATATTATGTTTTTGTTAGTCCTATGGAGTTTATATCAGGTTACTGGCATTTTCATACTAAGGAGTGTTTATGGGTTTCTGTTAGCGTTGCTATAGTCTCTTGACAATAGCTATGCTGTACTTGTTAATTGCCTTTTGGCTCCTGCAATCATTAATAAATCCTACAGCTTATCAAAAAAAAAAAAAAAAAAAAAACACAATAATATCATAAGTCTATATGGTGCCCTAACTTGCTTCACACCATATCAATTTAATGAATTAAAATGGTAATATATGCCAATAATTAAGCTTTTGGAAATAATACTTTGCGTTATTAAATAGATATCCCAATAAAAAATTATTGACCAATGGGAAAAAAGCTTTATTTATGGAAGTGATAGATTTAGATTACCTTCTCAATTTAGGTTGTTTTAGTCATTGAAGATGAGATATTGTAATATAATTTAATTTGGATTTTTGTTCATTATTAATAACACACCTATTTTGTATAATTTAATTTGGATGGACAATATATCTAAAATAAAATTAATTCAGTTTATAGTTCTTTCATAAATCCATTTAACTGCAAATTGCCATGTAAGAAAAGAAGTTTTTATAATTATTATGTGTCATTGCAAGTGATTTTTGACTGACTTTTATTTTTTTTTTTTCCTTGAAGGCTGATAAATCTACCATTGTAGATGAGGCAGTAAGTTACATAAAAACCCTAGAGCAAACCCTAGCGAAACTTCAAAAACAAAAGCAAGAAAGGGTACAAAGTGGGACAACTTTCTGCTATGAGCCATCTTCGGTTGGTCCACAAAAGGGGGGAGACACAAGGGAGGCATTCTTAGCTGATCAAGGATGTTCCAACAATGTGGGAAAATCAGTGATTTCGAGGTCCTATCCGGCGGCGTTTAAGACATGGACATCATCTAATGTGGTGTTGAACATCTTTGGTAATGAAGCACAAATCAGTATATACTCTTCAAAGAAGCCTGCCCTCTTCACTGCTATCTGTTATGTTTTGGAGAAACATAAGATTGAGATTTTGTCTGTTCATGTTTCCTCCGTTTGCCATCGATGCTTGTGCATGATTCAAGCTCATGTAAGTTCATTAACTTACCTTTGATTTCATGTGTTTTAGTTTCTTGATTTCTTATTATCAGTTCGCTTTATTTTGCTTAAAAATTAATTGTGAAATCGATATAAACTTGTCTGAGATTCATGATAGATCCAACATTTAGAAACTAGCATATTGAAAAAATAATAATTTTATATACATGATAATTTCTGATTGATTGATCAATCCATAATTGATTTGTTCGAGATAAGTCAAGTTTCTCCTTAACTTCAAGCTATACTTACTATTTCATGAACCAAGGCCTAAAAGTTTTATGACTATATTTGCAAATAATACATGATAAAATATCATAAGCTCGTACACAATAAAAGATTAATAGGCCAAGACTGAGCTAATAATAAATTGTCTTATCCGAAAAGTAACTTTTATGATTTATTTTTATATTTTCGAAACAACTATTGATAATTTTATATAAGTATAATTTTTAGCTCAATTCGTGAATATTATCTAGATATGATGATCTTTGGCAATAAATTCTCATTGCACTAATCTTAATTGATTGAAGCTATTTGATTTTTTTCTTTTTCTTACTTGTATAGTAATCTATTCTTGGCTTGGTTTATGAATCACGAATAGAACAATTCACTGAAAATAGATATATGAAGAAAATAATAGTCAAGAAAAATGTCGTTAATTATGTGAATATATTATGAGTTGATGTACTATTTTATTCACCTTAATTATTCATGCAAATATTTTGTTTTTATTGATCATATGTTTAATTAATACTTAATTAGCAGGTAAAAGGAGATTCTGATCAATTTGAAGATGCAAATAGTCCTGTGGAAGAAATATACAGACAAGCTGCAAGTGAGTTAATCTGCTGGGTATCTCCTTGATCATATCTCAAATAAAACCTTAAAAATGTTTAGTAGGATATATATAGATATATATATTCTCATGTATCTTTTTCTTTTCTTTTTTTGGGCAAGAAAATCAAGAAATATTTGGTATAAAATTAATATGATACGTCAGTCTCCATCTTCATACTTGGATGGAGCTAATATGTTATAGGTCTATAGGATTGCGAGTTTCGATCTTGATGATGTAATTTTCTTGAATTATAATTAATTTTCTTGAAATACAATTCTTAATTAAAATTATAAAAAGTTAAGAAGACAAATCAATTTTCAAACTGTCATGCATGCGCTCTTTCTTGATCTTGTATAATGACTTCTCGTTTGATTGATTTTATAATGCAAAAATTCAAATGGAAAAATTTTAAGAGAAATTTTTTGGTCTAACAAGCAGCATTCAAGAGAAAGGTTCAAACTGATCCTATTCGAGTCAAATCCACTCAATATAAGCTTTTAGTGTCGATTTTTTTAATTTACAAAACTAAAAGTTGAAATTTTTCTTTAGAGGAAACTTGATTAAAAAAAATATATACAATCATATGTCAAGAGAAAATAGAATAAAAAATTGACATAAAAATTAATGAGTTTCAACCAAAATGCTTATATACTCGAGTCAGAGTAGAGAGAGTTTTTTTACTATGAATCGAGATGAACAATACAATAAATCTCCAAATTACAATCACATAAAATTTCTAAGTGTTCCTGAAAGAGTTAAGGATACATTCATGACTTATAAGATGAGAAATTGCTCCCTATATAAACGACAATATATCGGAACAGGAAATAATAAACATAAAATTAGTTTCATATTCAAATTTTTCATTATTAAAAAATCTGTCATTATTGGTGGCTATTAATATGGGCATTTACCTAATTTAAATTAGGTAACCGACATATTAATATGATATTAATTCTTTATTTAAATAATTGTAAATGCCAATTTTGGTTTAATGCAAATTAAGATAATTTAATCTTACCTTAATTGGAACCCTGTATAAGGGCTAAGGGTGCGTTTACTTACAGAAAATAGTTTTCTATTTTCTGTTTTCTATTTTCTTAGAAAATTGGAGTATTTATTTTCCGTAAAAAATTTAAAAAACGCGTTTATTTATAAACAAATGAAAAACTGGAGCGTTTATTTGTGTGTGTGTATACACACGTATGTATGTATATATATATATATATATATATATATATATATATATATATATATATATATATATATATATATATATATATATATATATATATATATATATCTATGCGTACATACATACGTACATTTATATATATATACATATATATATATATAAATGAACGTATGTACGTACGTATGTATGTATGTATGTATGTATGTACGCATACATATATATGTAATATCTGTATATATATATATATATATATATATATATATATACATATACATGCATACAGATATTACATATATATGTATGCGTACATACATACATACATACGTACATTTATATATATATATATATATATATATATATATATATATATATATATATATATATATATATATATATATATATATATATATATATATATATATATATATATATATATATATAAATGTACGTACGTATGTATGTATGTACGCATACATATATATGTAATATCTGTATATATATATATATACATACATACATACATACAGATATTACATATATATGTATGCGTACATACATACATACGTACATTTATATATATATATATATATATATATATATATATATATATATATATATATATATATATATATATATACATTTATATATATATATATATATATATATATATATATATATATATATATGTATGTATATATATATATATGTATGTATGTGCATACATACATATGTATATGTATATGCATATGTATGTGAATATATGCACATACATACACATGTATTTATGAATACATACATATGTACATGTATGTGTATATATATATATATGTATATACATATCCATATGTATATATATGTATACATATATATACATATGTATGTATGCACATATAGATATATGTATATGAACATGTATGTGTGTGTATGTACATATGTATATATGTATATGTATATGTATATGTATATGCATAAATACATATTTATACGTATATGTATGTATATAGATACATACATGCATGCATGTATGCACATATAAGCACATACAGATACATGTATATGAACATGTATGTGTGTGTATATATATATGTATATATATATGTACATGCATAAATACATATTTATATGTATATGTATGTATATAGATACATACATGCATGCATGCATGCATGTATATATGTATATTGTATATGCATATGTATGTGTATATATGCATATATATATACATACATATACATATGTATGTATACATATGCATATGCATATGTATGTGTATGTATGTATATACATATATATACATATCCATATGTATGTATGTATGTATGCATGTACTACATATATATATACATGCACATGCACATGCATATGCTTATGTATGTATGCACATACAAAAATTTACATATGCATGTATATGTATATATATGTATGTACATATATATATGTGTGTGTATGTACATATATATATATCTGTGTGTGTGTGTATTAATATTATTTAGAAAATTTGAAAAACATTTTTTATTAGTTTTTCAATTCTTCTTTATTTTAGAAAACTGGAAAATTCATTTTCTATTTTCTGTGGAAAAATTTTCTGAAAAACTGGAGCAGTTTTCTGTAAGTAAACAGGCCCTAAGATTCTCCATTTGGAAAAAAGAAGAGATACCCCCATACCGAATCTCTACTGAATTCTTTCCGCACAATTTGTCTTTTTTTCGTTGGGATTTATAGTTCGTGGTATAAGTATTAGAGTTTGTATCCCGAGGTTTACGTGGTGTGGGTGAAAATCAAGCCGGTGATGCAAAAAGGTGGGCGATCTTAATGCTTGTGATTTCACGTTTCGAAAGTTATTTATGTTTACTTCTTGTTATTTATCGTGATATATCATGATATTTTCTTTCAGTCCCAAACCAACTGGACAAAAATAGTCATTAATATAGATTTCCATTGCCTTTCTCCAATTTGGCTGCACTACAAGATTTTCGAGTCAAATTGAAATTGAAGACACAAAGTTAATGCTTACTAAACAAGAACAAATACTTAATTTAAATTATGAATAAGATAAATTAAAGAATGCAATGCAAGAGTGATAGTAAGTGGTTGTAAAGTCTACAGCAATAGCCATATTAATGGTGCATTCAAGCTTGAATTTGATGAGGAATAGATTGATAGCAAGATAGTATCTCATCCACTTGTTGCTTAACATGAATGGTATCAAGAATATTTTCCACCGAAATTGCGCACTCCAACTTCATCCATGTGTATTTTTATATACATAATAGAAGCAACAAGGTTTCAATTTTTCTTGGATTTTCAAGAATTGAAAGCAAGATTGGTATACCAATTATATTATTGTATACCCTTCTCAAGTTTTATTTTTCCCACTTAAATTATTATGTACACTTCCCAACTCTTATTTTCAGGTTACTTGTCATATATATATATATATATATATATATATATAAACTTCCCAAACTATCAAAAATAGTTTGCATCAACTAATTAAATATCATATTGTTTTTTTTAATTTATTAAAAATATCAATTTTTTTTTACAAGTGCGTATATAGTACGTATGAACAGTTAAATTTTTTTTTCTTTTTTATAGAATATTCCATATAATTTTTATTAGTATGGGAAGCAATATGGTGTTTTATTAGTTAACTTGTGGAAGATATTTTATAATAGTTTTGGAGTTTTATATATTATTCCTATTATTTTCAGCTATTTGGTCGATGATTCACAGGGCCAAGTCTTGAAAGCCCACTTTATAAGTATTTCAGGACACACTACTGTCCCATATAGTGACTCCAACCCATTACAAAATAGTTAATTGGTCATTTTCCCTTAATTCGCTCACCTGTAATATTTTATATTATATGTAATTTATGTACAATATCTTTACATATTAATTTACAAAAAAAATAAAAATAAAAAAATAAAATTATGTTTATTCTTATTAATTTAGAAAAAAATATGATTATAAGATACAATTTTGACTGCATAATTAATTTTTTTATTAAAAAATAAAATTTAAATAAACGTTATTGTGAAACTAAAAAATTGAAAGAGAAACAAAAATACGGCATCACAATGAAAAATATATATAAATTAATAATTTTAAAATTTGATAAATTAAAATAACAAATATAGAATGCAATTGCCTTGTAAATTACACCACTGGGCTAATGTTTGTCTTTCTTTATATTTTATTTTCTGAATGCAAAATGCAAAAAAAAATTGAGGGAAAAATTAGCCTGAAAAAATGTAGAGATAAAAGCGAAGGGAGATATTGAAAATTTCTAACTCTATTTTATAATACGATTTTTATTTTTTACTCTATTACACAAATTCAAAAATAAATTGTATATTCTTTTATACGGTATATGTGAAATAATAAAATTTATAATTTATTATATTATCTTAATATTAATTTTTTAAAAAAACTTTTCAAATATTATATTTATATTAACTTATACTATATTATTTTATGTGCAATACATCAAACTAGAAATGCCAAATGCAAATAGTGTTTGATAAAGATGGATGTGGAAATCACAAATATCTTGATTTGATGGACAAATTATTGGTCCTGAATTAATAGTATCATCAAACAAAAATAAAAAAATAATAAATATTATGTTTAGATTTTTGTTTTTTTTTAATAAAATTTTATGTTTGAATTTTGTGAACGGCAAAAATCGATGTTAAAAAAGTTTATTTTTATAATAGGGAGAACTAACTCAATTTGATTAATATCATTAGTTATAAAAAAAATTAAGAAAATAAAAACAAAGAATTAATAATATACATAAAATTGATAGATAAACCCAATAGAAGTCTCAGTGACACTTAAGAAAATTAAAGATGGAGGGTCATAGAGGGAATCCATACACGATACGTAGGTAACCTCAAAGATGGAGGACTATATGTTTTTCCATTTTGAAAATCAAAGAAAAATTAATAATATATATTTAAATTTTAATTAACAACACTTTTCAATAACTTCATCCCCACAATCTCATATTTTTAAAATAAATAAATAAGAGTCCAATATTTTATCCATTCCTATTTTGAATACAAGTTTTTCATTCTCGTGTTGGATTGTTATTAATTATTCTGATTAGAGTTTAAAAAGAGAAAATTATGAATTGTTTAAACTTTAAAACAACGTTTGTTAAATCGAATTAAAAAAATTAAAATAAAGCTGAAATATTTTATTAAGCAAGATATGAAATAGTTAAAATAAAATATAAAATATTTCAATTTTTTTTAATTATTTATTAAATTTTTTAAGATAAATTAAAAATATATTTTTTAATTTTTTAATTATTTTTTATCAAACAAAATAAATAAATACATATCTTAATTTTTCAAAATATAAATGGTTAAACAATCACGTGATTTTTTCAAATGATATTATTTTTATTTTTGATCGATTATAATTAAAAATCGAACCGTAATTACCTCTGGCTGAACGTGGCACATACAATGGGCGGATATTTAATTAAAAACCCATTAGATAGTTAATAAATAAAAAATAAAAATGAGTGGCGATTGCACGATGGATCATGGATTGGTGGGTTCACATCATATATTGTCACACACATGCATACTTGAAACTGGAAAGTGTTACTGATATAATAAAAGGAAATTCAAGAATCCAAATTCAAAAAAGTTAAAAAGAATTAATCATAATTAATTATTGGGTCCCAATCCCAATTGTTACAAATATGTATATGAAATACTGAAATTCGTCGTCGTTTTCATGAATTGTGAATTAAGAGTAGCAACTAAAGGTGTGTTTGGAGACACGTCAATACTCGATGGCCATGGCTAAAGAGAAGAATATAAACCAAACCATGTGAGTCCAATTCATTTTATTCCACCAAACATGTGCTTATTATCTCTTTACATTTCAATTTTAATTGCATGACCTTTATCACCCTACCTTTAAAATCCGAATTACTCATCGATAGTGGTTGGTTCAAGTAATTTGAAGTTTATTTTTTTAAACAAGATTTCGAATTCGAGCTTTATTAATGGATTGGAAAAATTTTATATCATAATTGATTAAATCAATTCGAACTGTATAATATCGCTAATTATATAAAAAATTTTGAATAATTTAATTTATTATTATTATTACATAAATAAAAATTGAGAATTCATTTAGAGAAGAAAATGGAAGCAGGCGTAGGGTGCAAGGTCCCATTGATTGTGATTTACGAGGAATCGGGTGCGCTTCTTATTGACAATTTTGTCGATTTATGGTCCCATTTCTCGGCCAAAATTGTGTGATCGCTCTTATTGCCCCATTCCTTCTCTAATAACTCTAATTTTTTTAAATCACAGCTCATGCTAAAATAATATATAATCATGCACTTTTTTCTAAAAACAAATAAGTATGTATTGCTTTGTTGTATTAAATTAACTAAGTGTAATTTACTACCGACCATGTAGTTGAGATGGTAAACGTTTTTACTAATTTAATCGGTGATCTCGATTTCAAATTCTAAAAATGTAGTTGTATTGAATTTGAAGTGAAAAAATTTTGCCACCACTCAGGAACTCTATCCCGCTCGAATAAGAATTAATCTGACTATAATGACTTAAGTGGTAACTCATAACACCTCATGATTATACAAAAAAACATTAGAGTGTAATTTGGTGGGTCGTGTGTACTATCATATGAGTAAAATTAAATATTCACTTAATTAAAAAGTGTCCAGATATATGGGCACATTGCATACCAACACGCTGAGTTAATATTCTAAATTAATAAGTTATCAATTTATTTCATAGAAAATATAAGAGTAAATAATTTTCTAACTTGTTATTTTAAAAATACTGATTTTTAACAAAAAACTGTTTGCCATCTGTCTCGTATACATTGCCTACCCTTCACTAAATTCAACAAAAGAGCATCTATTGTGCTTCCAAGAGTTTTGAGTTATTTATGTTTTGTTAATAAAAAGAATGATAATTTAGTGCAAGTGCTGGAGAAATAGTATTCCTTTATCTGAAATTATATATTAAATTTTTATTTTATACACGAAATATATACTATTAAAAGAATGATTTTAATTATATATTTGATAACATCTAATTCTAAATCAATCGATTTTTTGTATTTAAAAAAATTAAATCAAATACAGAAAATTATGAAAAAAATAATAATTCATTATTTTAAGAATAAAATTACTTTTAATAACTTCGTAATTATAACATTCTCTAAAAAAAATTCATTATAATATATTTACCCCATATAAGAGTGAAAACAAGAATTGAACTATCAATGGCAACCTATGAAATTAAATCACAATTATGAATTATAAGAATAAACAAAAATCAGAAAAACAGATCAAACTTTTCATTTGCTTTTCAACTTTTCATAATAACTTTTCAAAAAAAAAATCTTACATGCAAAATTACTTACAAAATTAAAATCTCTCCTTATATACTCATCTAGACCCTCAATTTCCTTTTTTTTTTCTTTTTTTTTACTAAAAAGCTACCAAATTATCCAAAATTAAAATTAAAAGAAGAAGAAGAACCATGAGCTGGCCGTCGATCAAAAGGGAACCACTTCACTGCAAACAAAATCATCGGAATTTCCAGAAGAGTCATCGGGCCACGAGTCCCTTAGCAATTTCAGCAACATCTGCGCCTTCCTCTTCGCTCTATCCGTACAATCGCTCTGCACAAGCAACAGCAACTGCGTCAATATCCCTGCGCTCACCGCCTCCCTTTGGCTCTGCTCCGTCGCCGTGCACAGCGCCACCAACGCCCCCGCCGCGTACTCTGTTGCTCTGTCCGATATCTTCAGTATTGTCTTCACCAGTAGCGGAACTGTCAGCGCATGCTCCGCAAATGCCGCACATCCAACTGGCACTCTGCATAGCAGCTCTATTGTCGCCAACGCTCTCTCCGCGTCGCATTTGTCGAAATCCGCCAGTCTGTCGATTAAAATCTCTGCCGCTCCGGCGGCAACCGCCTTGTGCCTTGTCTGCTTCGCTAAACACAAAACGAACAGCACTTTTATCCCGATTTTAAGAGCGCGAGGATATGAGATTGGATTTCTTAACATCTCTATAACTCCTTCGAAGATATCGTCTACGTTGCTGATTCGCGCGCGAAGATCTGACGACTTTGTTCCGGCCACCACGATTTCAATAAGTGCAGCTGAGTTAACTCGGACCTCAATCGAGGAATGAAACAGCAGATTCGCCAAGTAATTTACCTTCTCCAAGTCGGAAGCTATGGAGACGCACTCCGACTCACTGAGCGGAAACATAACCAGAAGCGCAAGCGCCTCGTGGTGCAAATCCGACGGGTTTGAATCAGAAACATTCCCGAAGATAATACTAATCAGAATTTCTCTCACGTTATGAGACGAAATAACCGACCGATTTTTATCTGAGTCACGGGCGAGTCCTCGGAGTCTACGAATAGCTGAAAGACGAGACTGGCTGGGATTGGACTCCGACGACGCTTGGTTCAACAAAGACCGAACCAGACCCGGTTCAGCCGGTTGTTTCGGGGTGGGAATCCGTTCAACACCAAAAGCCCGGTTCGCAACGCACCAATCTTGGATTAACCGGCGGAGAGTATGGTTAGGAATAAGAGCAAAGTCGGTGAGCGGAGCCCGAGTGACCGGACAAGTAGTATTTCCGGTGGCAACCCATGATTCGATGGAGGAGCGGTCGTAAGTCTGACCAGTGGAAACAGTAACCGGGTCACGCATGAGCTCAAGAGAAATCGGACATCTGAAATGGTAAGGTATCTGAACACTTAAATCTAAAGGTTCTAAGCTTCCAGGCATTGTTTATAGCCAGAAATAAAAAGAATAAACAGGAAATTAGGCAAAAGGGCAAGAAGAATTAATAATGGAGAAATGAATTTAGTTGTCAGAAATCTGAAATCTGCGAATTCTCTTGCAGATTTGGGTTTTTGTGTGTTACAGTAGAAGAAAGAGACGAATAGGCAACAAGAAATAAGAGGGAGAAGGAGTAGAAGTGATGGAGGGGGTGGTGGGGGCTGGTGTTATCTGACTCTTAGCCCACACGTGTGGTGCTAATTGCCTAACCTTAGTTGGATTTGGGTGTGTGTGAGAAAAAAGAGGCTGGTCAAATGAAATTTGTGCGACCATTGGGTCCCACAAATTTTCAGCTCTAAAATCTAACTCCTGTTTACATCAAACAAAGTAATGTTGACAGATTGTTTAATTAATTACTGTTTCATGATTTTGATTTAGTTCGTATTGGACCGTCCAATAACTTATTAGTGCTATTATCTCTAAATATTTATTGTTAGTTCTGTCCATAAATAAATACGTAGATGCAACCAAATTTGGATATTTCATTTTAGTCACTTCAGTTTGTTGTTATTAGGATTTTGCACCTAGAGACTTTCTTATTTAGAATTTCATCAATCAAACCAAATAGCAACCTCCTACATAAAATTATACAAGTGGTTTTTATATAAATGTGGCTTTTTTTGTTTCGTACATAAAATTAAATTATTTCAAATAAGAAATTTTGTTAAAAATCTGTACAAAACTAACATAATATTCTGAAATATTTGCTAGTTTTGGATAGAATTTTTAATAGAGTTTTGATTTGAATATAATTAAAAATTAGGTTTTAAATTTTTAATTTTTTATTCTGAAGAATAATTTAAAAATGAGTGGAATTATTTTACAATTAACATTTTTTTTTATTGATTTACTGTTTTAGTGGCGATTAGGAATTGCTTTATTTATGGGTTTACTTTGTGCGTCCATTGTGGATGTTGATGGCAACAACATTATGTTAATACATCCTTTACAGTCTGGTGGAGTGTCAAATCTTTGCTTTTGTGGTGGAAAGGGCAAAAAAAAATTAAAAAATAAAAAATATGAGCCAATAGGAACATCTAATCTCCAAAGTTTCTCCACTTTAAAGCTTTGCTCCTCCAAAAAGGGCAGCAAGAAACTTTATATGAATTTTTATCATTGCATGCCTCATGTAAAAATCTTTTTCTTTTATTCTAAAAATACATTATTAAAAATTATGTAGGGAAATGTTTTTTAATTCAAATAGAAATAATGCCTTGTAATCTTATTGTACAAAGAGAAAAAATTACCAAAACAGAATTATATCTCATCTAATTTAATATTGAAAATCTTGGTCCTTTGTATGAACTTATCCATCCATTGGAGTGTCATTCAACGTCTTATAATTCAATTGATATAAAATTTAAGTATTTTCTAAGTAAAAAAATAAAGCAAATATTCTTTCTTTTTAATATTTGATTTTGTGATCCAGAATCAAGACGAATCTCTTCAATAATTTCCTTAAATAAAGGAACTGAGCTGAGAAAATAAAATTATAGAAGAATTTTATTGGTATTGCAATAATGCCAGGAACCTTATAATAATGGGAAATCAGATATTTTTGGTGATAAGGAATGCTAATTAATTGGTAGATATAAAGGATTTTGAATTCAATTATTATGGTCAAAGAAACGAGGGCAATCGATGGGACAGAGTAATACGGTTATGTTTGGTTGGAGGAACAAGCTTTTCATGTAAGAGGGCGAAAGAAAAGCGAACCTTTCTTGTACTCATTCTGAAATAATTAGAAAATTGTAATTTTTGGCCTCTATTATTTTATATTGAATCCTTATTTAACAAAATATAAATAAAAAAATTCTATTACTGAATAAGTTTATCATAAAAAAATTAATTTCCATTTTGGAGCATTTGAAATAATATTTTATGGAAACAAAAATAAGCTATCATATGCTAATTAAAAAAATTAACGATTTTAAAACAGTTGATGGGTAAATAAGGTTTTCAGTTATATCTCATGATATTGTAATTTTTTTGAGTAGCTTCAGTTATATCTCATGATATTATCATGTAATTTGTTTGAGTAACTTTTATTTAATTGAGCCGGCTAAAAAATTTTAAAATAAAATTAAAATATTTTTCGGATTAAAATATGAAATAGTTAAGATAAAATCGAAAAGTATTATAAAATTTTTTTTAATTGTTTATTAAAGTTTTTAGAATGAATTATAAAATAAATATTTTTTAAATTTTTTAGTTGTTTTTTATCTAATAAAATAGAGGGATGCATATTTTGATTCTAAAATTTATTTTTTAACAAATACTTGAAAATATTAGAAAAATTAAAATAAATGTATTTTTTTTCAATCCAATGTTTTCAATATTTACGAACGCTACATTGAAAAATATAGAATTGAGGAGGATGGGAATGTTTGAAAATAAAAAAAAAAAAAATAGTTGTGCATAAAAGTTAAAAAAGAGGAAAGGGGCAAAGAAAGTTAATAATAAGGTTGGAATCGTGTGGATAACGTTAATCGGATGGTGGTGTTGTGGTTTCTCGATGTAAGTGGACCCCATCTTCTTTAGTGGACGATGTGGCGCAATTACATTCATATCTTGTTATCAAACCACTATTTATTCACTGCTCATTCTCATACCAAATTTCATCATCATAGTATTTGTTTTATCGATCCATTTAATCATTTTTATTTCTGTTCCAAATTATTATTTTTTAATAATCATTATATATCTAAAATTCATATATTTTACTAAAACTAATTCAAATTTCTATCCTATATAAAACAAAAGTTAAAGGTGTAAATTACCCTTTAAATTTTGTCAAAAAATGCAATTCAATTCTTAATATTAAATTTGATGCAATATCATTTTAAATATTTCAATATTGAAATAATTTAACTCTTAAAATGATAGCTTCATCTGTTAACCGCTGATATAACGACGTGGATGATACACGACAGCCAAAGATGGGATCTGTTGATGTGTTCCTTTTAGTCACATTATGTCCTATGTGCCAAATTATGAAATGCAATATATCATTCATATCGCCACATCAACAATCAACAGATGGAAAATGATCGAACTAACAGAACCGTATTACTTTAATTTTAAAATATTAGAGATAATATTATATTAAATTAAAATTTAAATGTTAAATTATATTTTTTATCAAATTTTAGAAAGTAATTCGCACTTTACACACACAAAAAAAAAGTATTTTAATATATTATCTAATAGGTTCGGTGTACGGAATTAATACTGGAAAATAGGATATGAAATTTAACATCTAGAAAAATTTGAATAAATTGGAGTTTGTATATAAAATAAGGGAAAATTGAAAAAGAAAAGAAGTACAAAACAGGAAGTATAGGTATAGGTTGAGCATGAAGAAACAAAAACAAACTGAGGCAGATCCTGGCAGTGGCAGTGGCAGTGAGAATTAAGAACAAAGTGAATTTTTTTTTTTTTATAGTTTATGATTAAGTAAAAATAAAAAAAGAAGGGAGGCGGTGTCGTTTAGCGGTAATAGAAGAGTAAAGGCAAGCGTGGGGAAGAGAAGCCACGCCCCATCTTCCTCTTAGACCCCAATTGTCCCCGGTCAACCCGGCAACTATTGCCTCCCTTGCCTCTCTCTTATCCAACCCTTGCACGTGCTCTTTCTCTCTCTACTTCTACTCATTTTTATTTTTAGGATCTTTAAAATATTATTATTTATTAAATTTTTTTAATTAATTATTTCACTAAATTTATTGAAAATATCATCTTAAATATTTGAATTTGTTCGAAATATAAAAAATACACATTATAATATTAAAAATATTATTTTTTTCATTAAATTTATTAAAAATATCATATTATATTTATATTACTGTTTGACGCGTATTTTTCACACGTTCACTATGAACTCCGATAGAAAGATAATATGATATTTTCAACAAATTCATAAAGATAATTTAACATGTAATTAAATTAAAAAAATCGATAAATAATGATAATTTAGGAAAAAGTTTCCGTATTAACCTTTTATTTTTTTTACCAATTAATCACTTCTTAAAAAAAATCAATACAATTTAAAAAAATCAATACAATTTTACAATGTCTTCTTGGAAAAACATCTTCATCGCTACCTTAATTTTATCACCTTTTTGCATTGAGTCCTTAAATTTTATCAAATTTCTGATTTAGATTCTTGAATATATTTTTTTAAAATTGCACTAGATAAAAAATAATAAATATAAAAATTTACGGTTAAATGTTTTCAATCTATACAAATGCATAAAAAGGTACAATTCTCGAAATATTTTAAACATTTTTCAACGACCATAGTAGGAAATAAATTTATACTCAAAATATGAATATTTGAAAAATAAACATATGTCGCATGTGTTTAGATTATATTCAAGATAAAAATTTTGCATTTATGTTATATAATTATGTTTTAAAATTTTTAATTGATTTGAGAGTTATCTAATTAAGTCTAATTCATTGTCCCTCAATTTAATTTGAAATAAATCTAAACAGTTGTCCAAACAATTAGTGCTATAAAATAAAATTTATTGGTTATAACTGAAATCGAACTCAATAAAAATTATAATTTAAAATCGAATGCAATTTTAATACTAATCAAACGTCTATAATTTCACCAATCAAAATAAAACTAGCTTTAGATTAAAAAAAACTATGTTTAAAAAAAAAATTAGATTAATAACTATACTGAACTGATAAACGAAACTCTATTTATTTTACTAATTAAAATCGAATCGAATCAATTAATTGAATAATTAAATTAACCCAATCAATTCGGCATAAATTTTTATCTATAATAGAATTGTGCTCACTTCATCATATGCATGATGTCAACTTCACATCGGGCGTCTAGTCTACTATCTTTATCTTTTTATAAAATATTTATATCCTAAGTTATCACATCATTTTAATTTTTTTTTTGGTGTCTTATTAATTAAAGACAATAGTAATTTACAAAGAAAGAATGTGGGCTTTCTGGGGGAGGTTGTTTTCTCACGACAATTTTAATTAATAAAAAAACATTTTTAATGTATTTTGCCTAATAAGACATTAAAATTTTCCACCTTGTCATGTTTGATTCACACTATAGTGAATTACATATTTTCTATTTTATATTTTTAAATTAATTTCCAATATAAATAATTGAAACTAAAATCTATAATAATTCATTTTTACGAAAAGCACTTTCACATTCATAATGGAAAATGCTTACCTGAACATCGTTTATAATTCATTTATATATTCAAATAGTGATAAATAGATATATGAGAAAGATAATACTTAATTATAAATAATAAAGTAAAAGTTTCTTTTAAAAAAATTACTCTCCGTTCTCTTTTACTTGTCGCTTTTTAGCAAAATTTAAATTTTATTTATCTGTCATTTTTAAACTTCTAATGTAATTTAATTTTTTTTTCAGTTTAATTTTTTTAATAAAAATTAATTTATTTAGAATCAATTATATTTGATAATTTAGTCAAAATCACATAATTTGATTAGGGATGAGCATGGACCGGTTAATCGATCCATGAGCAAAAAATTAATCAGTCCATTAATATCGGTTTTTTAAAATTACTAACCATTAATCAGTCCGTTACATTCGATTAACCAGTCCATCGATTTCGGTTTTTCGGTTTGGTTAATCAATATTTTTCGGTTAACCATTAAAATTTATAACATAAAATTATATAAAAAATTAGACAAAGTTTAATTCAATTTTCAATGTGTGAAGTAATTTAATATAAAAATTACGAAATAAACATAATTTACTAGCCAAAATTCATATTTTATAAATTAATAGCTAATATTATAAAATAAATTTGATATTTATTGAAAATTACTATATTTGATTTTAAGTCAAATAAAATTTTGGATAATAATGTAATTAAATGCTATTAAGTAAATTATGAACTCCTATATATGATAAAAACACATACATAAAAGTTAATTGTTTACTATATATAAATATTGCTATATAATTAAAAAGAATGATATAATATAAATTTAATTTAAAGTATTATATAAATTTTATAAAAAAATATAAAAAATTAAGGTATAAAAATAAATATATATTTTAAAGTATTATTTTATGTAAATTTTAGAAAAAAATTGAATATATATATATGAATAAACTAGTTAACCATAGGCTAACGGTTAACTGATACTTAAAAATTTAAACTGTGACCATTAACCAAAAATAAAAAAATTAAAAATCATAATCGAGTCAATTTGATCGGTTAACAGTAAAAATCGATTTGATTTCGGATCGGTTTTACGAATAACCATATTTTTTATTTTTTTTCTAATCCCTAAATTTGATACTCTCTTCATTTTTCTTTATATGTTACTTTTGAGTAAAATTTAAATTTTATTTATTTGTTATTTTTAAATTTTTAATATAATTTAATTTATTTTTTCAATTTATTTTTCTTTTTTAATAAAGTAAAAATCAATCAGATTTGATAATTTAATTTTAATCACGTAATTTAATATTAAATTTAAATTTATTTATTATTTGTTAATTTTAATGAAAATAAAAAAATGACGGATAAAAAAAGATAGAGAAATAAATTTAGACTTAATTAATATTTTTTAATTATTGAAAAAATAATAAAAGTGACATAAAAAAGGATGGAGTAATTATTATCATGAACCTGGTTCGCAAAATTCGGAATATTATATGGTTAGTTAATTTCATATCTAATCTAACCAACCTTTTTTCTCACAAAAGTAATCTAAACCTCACATAAAGTCATAAAGTTTATAAGCACTTACTTTATATGAAATTTGTTTTGCTTTTTTATATCTACATGTATCATGGTTGCCTAATTAAGTAACCGATCAAGTGGATTATAACGTAAGAAGAATTGTTAGTTCACTAAGGTTGATAATTAATTAACTTAATTAATTGTCACATCCTAAAATTTTATCTAGAATATGTTATGTGATCTTATTATTTTATTACTATAAAATAAGAATTATAAGTTATAACCAGAATTCCGTCCTCAGTTTTTGAAATTGAGATATAAATTATCCTTTTTTTCTTATAAATTGACTCAATTAATTTAAATTTATATACAATTGGAGTAAATTGACTCAATTAATTTAAATTTATATACAATTGGAGATTAAAATTTCTAACTAAATAAAAAAAATCCCCATTATTCCATCTCGTACTTTGAAGATAAGTAACACCCACTTTTAATATTAGCTTAGAAAAAGCTATGACCGAAATCATACATTTATTAAGCTATAAAAATAACTAATAATATAATATAATGAAAAATAATAGCTTAATATGCAAAAAATTTTATCAAAAAAGCAATTTTATTCCTAAATATTTTTCAAAATTATCAAAATAGTGCAATTTTATCCTTAAAATAATAAAACTGTTAATTTAAACGTATTTCGCTTTTTAACAACTGATGTTGGTATATTGCATCATTTTTACGGAATGAAATAAAATTAATTGTGCTGTTATTTTAAAAACAAAATTATACAATTTAAATAATTTTAAAAATAATATATTATACGTAATTAAATATTAAAAATAAAATTATTTTTTAATAAATATTAAGGATAATTTTATATATTGAACCAAAAAATAATTTAAAAACCTTTGATTTTGTGAATGAAATTACACATGTAGTCTCTACTAATTGGGCCCTTGTCCTTCAAAATCTACATTTTGAGGAAATCAAATGAGTGGTGTGATATTATATTTTAAGATTAAAAAAAAAAGTTAAAAAGTTAATAAGAGTGGTGTGATATTATATTTTGTGGTCCTTCCTTTCCATTGAAAATTGAAATAATTGAATCAACTTTCCACGTGGGTTGTCTTGCTGTTGACCACGTTTCTACTCTCATTTAGTCATTTTGATTGCTGATGTGGTCCACCGTAACGGTCCTATTTTTTCAACCCTGTTTTATTTGTTTTGTTCCGTAGAAAGCAAGGATGAGCATATACTTCAACCAATGTTTTTAAAATAGGATCCAATAAAAAATTAAAGTGATAATTTTTTTTTGATTTTATCGGTTTGGTAAAATTCAATCAGATTTTTTTAAATAATATTATTTTTAAAATTTTTTATAAACATTATGAAAATATAACTATATAAAAAATAAAAAATAATTTAAAAAATACATTTATAATCAAAATATTGATCGTAAAGCAATGTTTTTAAATTATTCACTATTTAAAATGAATATTTAAAATAAATATAGTAAAAAATTGCAAACTTTCAACAATATTCTTCAATTATAAATTATAATTTTTATTTTATTCATAAAAATTATTAAAATTGCCTAAATTTTAATTAATTTATATTTATATTATATTTTTTAGCAAAAAATAATGTTATATGAATATTTTTGATAAAAATGGTTTTTTATTCAAACCGGTTTTATTCGATTATATCTGGTTTTGGCTCAATTTTCACCAGTTTATACGGGTTTTATACCGTACCTTACGGTTTTTTAGTAGCTTGGTTTTTAGTAATCAATCCAACTGGATCATCTTTTGGTTTGTAATTAAATCGATCCGACCAGTCGATCCGATTTTAATAACATTTGCTTCAACTCAAAATCTAACAATATATTAAAATCAACATATATTACAAAAATATCATTTTAATAATATTTTTATTTATTATTGTGTTGTTATTATTATTATTATTATTATTATTATTATTATTATTATTATTTCAATTTGTGAATAATGTTTACGTAATAACAATAAGTGAATAAAGTATGGACATTGTATTCAATTTGAATTTATACCTTAATTAGTGGTTTCCACGAGTCAAATATCACTACAAGAAAATCTGAAAATAGCAACGAAAAATGAATTTCGTTGCTATTTAGCAACGGAAAATATATTCATTTGTTAAATTTGGTTAAACATTTCAGATTTAACAAAGAAAAAATATTTGGTTATTTTCCGTTGCTAAAAGTGGAGGAAATTTTTAGCGCCAAAATTTAGCAACAGAAATTAGCAACGGAACCCTTAAACCGTTGCTAAAAAGGCGCCAACGTTTGGTGGTGAAATTATGGAACGAAAAATAGCAACGGAAAATTTTTCCGTTGCTAAAATTGCAACCGAATTTTAATTTCGTTGCTATTTTTGCAACGAAAACTGAATTCGGTTGGTATTTTTGGTGCCAATGAGGTGGAATAACTTTGGATCCTCAAAATAGCAACAGAATTATTTTTCCGTTGCTAAAATTGCAACCGAATTTTTATAGGAAAATTAATTTCGTTGGTATTTTGCGGCGCAAGTGGAAAAACTTTGGGACCTAAAATACCAACGAAATTTTTTTTCATTGGTAAAATAGCAACGGAATTTGAATTCCGTTGCTAAAATAGCAACAGAATATAAATTTGATTGCAATTTTAGCAACGAAATTTAGATTCCGTTGGTATTTTTGGTTCTAAAGGAGAAAAAATTTATGTCTAAAAAGAGATGTGACTGAGTATGTTTCTAAGTGCCTAACATGTCAGCAAGTAAAAGCAGAGCATCAACTTCCTTCGGGGCTACTGAATCCTCTTCCCATTCCTCAATGGAAGTGGGACAATGTCACTATGGATTTTGTTACAGGTTTACCCACTACTCAAAGGAAACATGATGCAGTGTGGGTTATAGTAGACAGATTAACAAAGGTGGCTCATTTTGTACCGGTTCGAACCAATTATTCAATGGACAAGTTGGTTGAATTGTATATTGATCAGATTGTTAGACTGCATGGGGTACCAATCTCAATCGTCTCAGATCGAGATCCGAGATTCACTTCCAGATTTTGGAAAAGTCTACAACAAGCCTTAGGCACAAAGCTTTTTCTTAGTACTGCTTTTCATCCTCAAATTGATGGTCAGTCAGAGAGAATTATACAGGTGTTAGAGGATATGTTAAGAGGCTGTGTTTTAGATTTTCCAGGAAGTTGGGACAGATATGTGACTTTGATGGAGTTTGCATATAATAATGGCTATCAAACTAGCATTGGTATGCCACCATATGAAGCTCTCTATGGTAGAAAATGCAGAACTCCTTCCTGTTGGTTGGAATTAACTGAAAGTAAGTTGACGGGTCCTGATATTGTTAAAGATACTGAAGAAAAGATCCAACTTATCAAGCAACGATTGAAAGAAGCCAGTGATAGACAGAAATCATATGCAGATCTGAAAAGAAAAGACATTGAATATCAGGTTGGTGATGCCGTGTTCTTAAAGGTATCCCCATGGAGAAAAGTACTTCGGTTCGGAAAGAAAGGAAAACTCAGTCCCCGATTTATTGGTCCTTACAGAATTCTAAAAAGGATTGGACCGGTAGCATATCGACTAGATCTTCCCAGTGAACTATCAAAGTTGCATAATGTTTTTCATGTTTCGATGCTCCGGCGTTATCGATCTGATGAGTCACACATCATACCAGTGCAAGATATCAGTGTAAAAACTGATTATACGTATGATGAAGAGCCTAAACAGATTTTAGCCAGGGAAGTTAAACAGTTAAGGAGCAAAGAAATCCCTCTGGTCAAAGTGTTATGGCAACACCATGGAATACAAGAAGTGACTTGGGAACCTGAAGCAGCTATGCGGGCTCAATGCCCTCAGCTCTTCGGTACAGGTATGAAATTTCGAGGACGAAATTCTTTTAGGGGGAGAGAGTTGTAATGCCCCTCAGTGTACCCTAGAAGAATTAACACTAATTAATTATTAGTGTCCATGTTTAATTGTGTGTATGTATGTCTTGAAGGACTTAATTGAAAAGCAAAAGAGTAAGTTTTGGGGCATTACTAGAAATAACGGAAAGTTGAGGGACTAAATAGCAACTTTGGCTTAAACTTGACATTTGGACCAATTGGAATTTAAAGAGAGGTAGATATTTGTGATGAAGGAGGGCCGGCCAACTCATGGTCTTCACTCTCCATTTTCATCTTCTCTATCTCCTAAACCCTAAACTCTCTCTCATCCTCTCTCTCTCTAGATTTCTTGGAATTTTTGAGAAAGAAGTAAAGGTTTACTTGGATTTTTGGGGGTTAAGGTAACTTGCTTCTCCTTTAATGTAAGTGATTCTTTGTATAGCTTGTTAGGTTTTCATAGAAGTGTTTTATGTGTTTTAGAAGGAGAAACAAGCAAGATAAAGGGAAAGGAGACTCTTCAAGGTTGAAGAGAAAGGAAGAGTTATAACAAGGTATGGGAACTTAGAATTTTGTATGTGTATATATATGTGTATATTGACTTGTCATGAGAGAGATCTTGAGTGCCTCTCTCATGTGTTTTATGAATGATTTGAAGCTTAGTAGGGTTTAGAGTTGATATTATGCAAGTTTTGGTTTTAAGCATGAAAATCTGTTTTATGAGATTGTTTGACCAGTCTGTACTCTTTTGCTCATATCTTGAGCTATAGTTATTCAAATAAGGAAATTCCAGTTGGTATGGAAAATAGACTTGCATGCCTTGATTTTGTTAGAAGAAACCAAAACCTGATTTTCACTGCATGATAGTGAAAATCGGTATTGAAACCTGATTGTGGTTGTGATTTTTGCCTTTATGAACAGTCTGTGGTTTTTCTTGAATAACTGGAGTTTTACAGGTCCTAATAAAATGATTTTTGGTGTTTTGAAAACTAGAAACTTAGGCCTACAACTTTGTTGAAGGCCACTTTAGCTAAAACTGTTGTCTTTCAGGTCAAAAAGGGGATGGAAGTCGAGACTGGAAATCAGTCTCGAGACGGTTTAGGGCTCACGGTTACCATGAGTTTCATAGTAACCGTGAGGTGCCTAAAATTTCAGTTCATGACTAAAAGCATTTACTGGACCACGGTTACTAAGGTTTCATAGTAACCGTGACCCGGTCTCGTAGCATTACTACACGGTTACTACCCTGAGACTAGTAACCGTGAGGTAATGAGCTTTTGGTCCAGAAACAAAACCCGAACTATCTCACGGTTACCAAGAAATTCTTAGTAACCGTGACCTGAGTTCACCATCCTACTTCACGGTTACCATAAAAATGTTGGTAACCGTGAGGTAGTTTGTTTTAGTCCAGAACCCAAGAGTAATATGACTCACGGTTACTAGGAAATTCGTAGTAACCGTGACCCTTATTGCAAGTTGGGTCTCACGGTTACTATGAAATGTTAGTAACCGTGACCCTCTCCTGTATTTTGAAAACTGAATTTTCTTGGATTTCTTTTAAGGTACAGACTTGTCTAAGACCTTTCTAAGCTTATAAATCATCCTAAATTACAGATATATGGCAAATGTGTTCTCTATATATATGCAAGTTTGCTTAATGAATAAAAAGGTAAGTTTCTATTTCTCAAATAGAGACATACATAAATGTATTTCAATAAGTTACAGTATATGATATGTTATGCCTGCACATAGAGACTTGGTTGTGGATAGATAGGCATGCCTATAGGGTTATCGCAGCTGCTTCTGTTTGACTCTTATGAGTCTTCTGTTTGTCTCTATATGAGACTTCTGTTTAGATACCTACGGGTATCCTTCTGTTTAGATACCTACGGGTATCCTTCTGTTTTGATACCTTCGGGTATCCATTGCACCCGTTATCCACACCCACAGGGAATTGTACGCAGGCCATTTGTGCAAATACATTATAAAGTCTGTTATTGTTCTAATTATACGATACTGTTATATCTTTATTAATCTTGTAAGGCATTGTATTTTATTATTATTGAATGCTTGGTGATAACTATTGTAAGTGGTTATCAATGTGTTATTAGTTGTTCCCCACTAAACTTTATAGCTTAGCACGGGTGTTTATCCGTGTAGGTTTGTAAGGTAGATCGTGTGTCCAGGGACAAAGCCAACAATCTCACAAGTCAACACCAGATTAGAAGTAGCATAAATGTATGAGATTGATTTTGTATCTCTTTTGGTTACATCTAAGGCATTTGATAGGTATAAAGGCATGTAATTATAAAGTTATATAAAGAATGCTCAATAACAATTGAAAGTATAAGTACATGGTCATGCATGATATGCATAGAATGAATGTATGTATGTTCATATATGCATCATTAGCAGATAAGTCATAACATTGATAGAATTAATGTATGTAATTAGTAACAGTAATTAGGATTATCTAGTATAGTCATTACACTTTCACTTTCCTAATATGTCTAAAATTAAATTTATTTACACTTTTACAATCAACCTAATTTAGTTCTCCTAAGACAGAACTCTACAATTTTCAGGTGCTACAGAAGAAGCAACTGCTATTTTCAGCAGCGCAGCTATTAGTTATGTTCAAGAGCATTACTCATGTGATGAATCAAAATACTTGCAAACAATCTATGAGAATCAAAATTCAGATGGGAATACTAGGCACTTAAAGCATCAGGAGCACAGTGTTAGAGATGTTTCTCGAAATTGTCATGAAACATATTTTTTGGCTGGATCAACTCACAATCCTTCTTCTAAACTGCCACTATACAGTACAACTTCAGCAATGGTTACACAGGTAAGTTTCGTAAATTTATCAGAATGAAAGGTTCTACTTTATGTTTAACCAAGTTGCTATTTTGATATTCCTCTATTTTAAAATCTTCTTTTATCTTTTCTGTCATTGGATCTGAGAATAATCTTGTCTAAGAACAGTAAAAAACTTGGGGAATT